>CM046892.1:11162875-11303448 GCA_025688845.1 Cucumis hystrix | reverse complement strand
AAGAATGTCAATTTAACAACCGATCGACATTACAAAATAATATAAAACCCACAATTCAACCTTACCCAAACGAAATTTCAACAACGTAGCGACAGCGGCACACAAGATTTGGGCAACGGTCTTGTGAAATCGATTTGGGCATGGATCGGTTTCAAATCCGCGGCTGGAAAATTGGGAGTCACGTGGCGGTTGGGTTTCGTCAGACGGTCGGAACAGAGGGGATCTGGGCGGACTGCGGCTGGCTTTCACGAACGGAGTCGGGCGCCGAACCCCGACGCGGCTGGAACTCACGGGTGGCTTCCGCGGAGGCCGAACGGTAGCAGGCGGCGTCGCAGACGGCTGCGAATGGAGAGGTGGTGCGGCTGGGCGGCTGGGCTTCGCCGGTCGGACGGAAGGAGAGGAGCGGATCTGGGCGGACGAGGCGTCGCGACTGCGTGCGGTGAGGCTTCGCGAACAGAGGCGCGGCGCGGACGAACAACTGCGATTGGATGGGTGGCGGCCAGGGGATGAGGTGGTGGTTGGATGGGTGGTGGTCGGCTAGGGGGTGGGGAAGAGGAGAAGAGAAGGAAGAAGATGGGGGGGGCTGCGTACGGGAGAAGAAGAAAGGGAAAAGAAAAGAAAAGGAAAAGAAAAAAGAAAAAGAAAAAAAAGAAAAGAAAGGTAATTATTTAATATTATTATTATTATTATTTTATTTATTTATTTATTTAATTTTAAATAAAAATAATAATAATAATATATATATATGATTCTTATTACTTTTCAAATTCCTTTTTCCCTCCATCACTTCTTTTTCTTTCATGCAAATAAAAATATACCTTAGAATTTGGGGTGTTACATTAATGCTGTTGAAAAATTCAATATTGCACGCATATATTGAGTTAGAACAATTAGATAATCTTTTAGACAATTTAATTGGCAATTCTTATTAAATTTGTTATGTGAAGATTACATATTGCTAAGTAATGATAGTTCGATGAATGAATTCATTGGATAAGAGAGAAATTATCACAACCTTGTCACAACCCAAGTTAGATTCTTTAACGTAGAATTTTTACAATTACGTCTTTGTTTCTTGCAATTTATTATGTCGTTAACATTATTATATACAAGGACAAAAGTGTTGTTTTTGATTAAAATGTTTTTGATAACTCAAATTTATGTATATATCAACGGATATTTAAAAAGAAAATCATGGATCATGTCATGGAAATTTATAAAAATATTGTGATTTTTTTAAAAGTTTAGAACAAAAAGTTATTTAAGTAATAGACTTTAAATATAAACAAATAATTAGAAGCAAAATATGGATAAAATAATAGATAATAGTTTAAAACTGAAAAATGAACTATGTCATTGATAAAGTCTTAGTCATGATCATACAAATAGGAATGTCTAAAGACGAGTATTGTATTAGTCTGACATTAGCATAATTTATTTGTTCCCAAGTCAAAGATGTTCAAAATTTATAACATAATTGGACGTATTTCATGTTGATTATTCCAAAAGGAGCATACCAAAAAAAAAAAAAAAAATCAAATCAAATGTTTATGTAGAAATATAAAAACCATGAAATAAAGAAAGGGTAAGAAAAGAATCACAATTCTTAAAAAGTATTGTTTTCAAATATGACAAAATGAACTAGAATATTTACAACTGTAGCAAAATATATATTAGCGATAGATGTTGAAAGATACTAATAGATTACTATCATCCATCACTGTTAGATATTGATAGATACTAATAATTACTGTCTATCACTCATAAACTATAAAATTTTGTTATATTTATAAATAGTTGTAACATTTTTATCATTTAAAATAATTAATAAATACAAATAGTAACCTCTTATAGCTTAGAAGTTATAATTTTTTTATCAACAATTAAACTACATCTATCATATCTACTTTTATATGCCGTTAGGCTACAAATAATAATAATAATATATCTATTCTCATATGTTAAACTCAAGAAATTAAAAAAAAAAAAATGTTGCAATTATTATTAATATTTTAATAAAGTACCGGTATTAAAATTAGTAGATGCATCCAAACATTTTAACTAGTTTGACACATCAATACAATTATATTTTTGAAAAGATTCTTAAAAATGGACATATATATTTTAATAAATTTAAAAAATCGATACTTTCCAACTAATATCAATATCATTTAAGTAATGATGGGAGAAATCAATGTTACAGCTTATGGGGGAAAGCTTAGTTTCTTCACATCGAACATACAACAAAATACACTGTTCTGAAGTTTCAAAGGTTTATTTTTGTCAACTTCCTGATCTTCTGTATTTATGTTTCTTTTTGCTCTTTCATTAATGAAGGGTTGTTGTTATATTGGATAAAACATTGTTGTTTTGCCGGCTAAAATGGATTTCATTGGATGAGTTTGAGAATACTCCAAAGTAAATTAATTCAATCATGCCCAAAGATTCAGTTTTTTTTTTTTTTGTTTTTTTTTGTTTCTATATATATATATATATAAGCCAAATCATCGTCAAAATGTAATAGTATCACACTAGGGTTATAATTATAAGCTTAATTATTAGGTGTGGTTTGAAAGTAGAATGGAATGTTGCCATGGATTATTGTTCTCTGTCAATTGGAGGCTTTTGCTATTGACTTTTGCTTGCACTTTGCTTTTCATCACCTCCCAAGCAGCTGATGATGATAGAAAGGCATACCCTTTTTCATTTTTCATTTTCTTTATTTATTTAATTCATTTCCTCACATTTAATTTTATTTCGGTTTTGGTTTTCTGTTTCTTTAAAAAATAGAGTTAGTGTTGCGAAATATTTTTCATTTTCTGCTCTGGATTAATTTAAATGAGAATACAGTTATGTGTGTTAGATAAACCTAAAGTTATATCTTAAAAAAAATTAATTGGTTTGAGATAGAAATTCATATTTATCTAATATATGGTCAATATCAAAACTCAGGAAGCCAAATGAGTTTCTTTAAAAAGTTTATCCAGAGAAAAATAGCTCATGTGTCGTATACAAGATTGTGGTGTCTTTTCTTGGGTCAAATCTCAATGTATATATATAGAACATGTATGATATTATATTCAAAACCAATTGACAATACACATAGAACTCATCTATATTATGAGGTGAGATCCTAAACATGCCTTTCAAGATGATTTCGTGTTGATTTCACCATCTTGAATTAAATCTTAATAAAAAGGAAAAAAATAAAACTTTTATATCTTTTTTCCCTCTTTTCTCTACAAATAGTACACTATATGGTACCTATAATACATAACTTTTGTCATATTCACTTATGTATTTTTAAAATAGTTTTAAAATGTATGTACTTTGTATTAGTATAAAAATGTATGAACGTTACTTAATATTCTATATGTTAGATCATTTTTATATCTTAGTTGAGATGTTTTAGTGCATCTTTTATCCTTCGTGTCCTTTTAATATCTGAATTTATAATTATCTTGTGACATAGGAAAATTTTACGGTATATAAAGTTAAAAGAGCATTAAAATCCGAATTCTTAAAAATGTTATGATAATTTAAGTTAATCTGGGGAGGGTAATGAAGTTTGTGTGGTTGAAAGAGGAAGCAGGTTTATGTTGTGTACATGGGAAAACCATCTGGAGGAGGTTTCTTGGCTGCGTCCCAACTGCACACCAACATGCTTCAACAAGTTCTTACCTCAAGGTTTCATTTTTTTTTATTCCAGTTCAACAATAACAATCCATACCTAAATTCGTTTAATTATTTTCAAGTTGTATCATATTAATACACATTTTATCATTGAGTTGCTATTTTATCATTGAGTTGCTAAGGACATGTTTGGCAGTGGATCTAAAAACATAAATTTTTAAAACATGCATTTAATGAAAACATAGTTTAACCAAGGGTTTCAAATATGTTGAAATACTAGATTTATTAAACTAGTTGTAGTAACGTGTTGAAAAAAGTATAACTATTATATGGTGTATTATAATTAAATTACATAATTAATGAAGCGAGAATGATGATAGTACTACAGAGGTGTCTACCTAGAAGAGGTGTTCTGGTACATCTACAGATCCAAATTCGTATTTTTTTTTAAAAAAAGAACATTTTCAAAGGAAAAAAATTGAAACTTTTTGCACAATATAACAAAATCGATGAAATTCTCCCTAATCCATTTTAAGTTTTTTTCTATATCTGTAAATATAGTTCCAATTTATTACTATTTATGAGAATTTCTCTTTATAAATACACCATACAATACATGTTTTAATTGATTTAAAATAATTGGATTTTTAATTACATATCATATTCTACTTCTAAACCTTTTTTTAATCTTTATTTAATATAGTTAGATATTTTAAATTTTAAAATTCAAAATCTAGATACAATGAAAAAAAATTGTTGCTTCCAAAATTTATATTGTTTAAGTCATGTAATCTAAAAATAGTTTTAAAAACATATTTTGAATTGTGATCTTAAAAAACATAGGGTCATTTGGATCCAAGAGTAAGTTATTATAGTTGAGTTATAATAGTTTGTGTTTGAGATGTAGATTTTTTTAGTTTGAGTTTATATAATAGTATTTGTTTGAAGTGTAAACTATTTTTTAGTTTGAGTAGGGAAACTAACAAACAATATAACAATGTGAATAAAGAATGATAAAGGTAAAATAGTAAAAACGGTAGCAATTGTGAGTTCTGAAATAGTATTTATCGTAGTTAATTAAGGATTTTTAAATAGTATTTATTTTAACAAAAGATGATTATTACATACTTATAAGTCATTGTCTTAAATGTACATGATTGATGAATTAAAAACATAAAATAGAATCTGAAACTTAACCAACACATATCGTCAGTACTTTATTTTAAAAATTGACCAACAAGAGAATTCTGTTAATGTTTCAAAAGTTCTAATACATTGTAGTTGGAATTGAACAATAAATTGTTATGGACACAAAAGAAAGAAATTAAAATTGAAAAAGTTTTGTTATATTGGATTTTTTTTGAAGATATCTTACCGACTATAGGTATGTTTTTTCTTTCTTTTAATTTGATGAAATATAAAATGCATTTTGATTTTTGAGAACATTTTGTTGTAACAATGGGTTCTTAATTCTAGCTACGAGGTCGAGGGCAATTGGTATTTTTAATAGATTAAGATACAATAACGTAACATAACTATATGGAATAACATTTAATTGATTTTATTGTTTAAAGGGTGAATGTAACTCAATATTTTTCTAGCTCTCTTTTTTACTTTTCTTTTTTAAATCAATAGTGCATCCTTTTTTAAATCAAAGATGATCTGAGGTACAATAAATATGTCAACTTAATAAGATATTTAGGCATGCCTATTAATTTCTCCCACATCAAGTATATATATGGTCTTATAGAGAAAAAAGGTAACTAAACGTTTGTAACATATGGGATATATATATCTAATAATTATATATGAGATATATAATCTTTGTTAAAATAAAGTATTTAAAGCGTAGTGGATCACTCTACCATTATGTACTTTTGAAAATTTAACCCATTTTCATTCCATTTTTTATGAACCACTTTTTAGTTTTCAAAATTTTTCTTGAGTTTAAAAACTTAATTTTCAAAAACTAAATAGTTATCTAATGGAATCTTATAATTTATTTTTTAGTTGATCTAAATCTAAAGTAGATTTATTAGAAGGTTAGACATACATTTTTTTTCTTCAAAATTAGGTTTATAAACTCTACTTAATAAATTTCTTTGGCCATGTAATCAATATTTTAGGTTTGGCTTGACTTTATTGGGCATGTAATCAATATTTTAGGTTTGTTTTGAAAAGGCAAGGGAAAATTCAAAAGAAAAAAAAAACTTATTCAAAGGTTGTTATACAAAAAAAAAAGAATTAGTGAAAACATGTAAAGAAATTGTAACATAAACACAAAATTTAAAAAATCAGTGTAACAAATAAACATACGGCTATGAAATGGGTGTAGAAAATCCTAAAACTTTTCTTTAAACATTGATGAACACAATCATCAAAATACATATATTCATAAAATTTGACCAACATAATTAAACATATTCATACTAAAACACAATTTGGCATATTTAACTAAGTAATTAACAATTAACTGTTCAAACACCAACTTTGTTGATGTCAGTGATGCATCAAAATCGTCTCTAGTGTATAGCTACCACCGGAGCTTCAGCGGCTTTGCAGCGAGGCTCAACGAAGACGAGGCTCGAAAACTCGCGGGTGAGTTCATCTTCTTCTTCTAAAGAAAAAGTTGTATTTAATTAAGTTAATGAAGAGGTTTTTTGTTTCTGGATTTATCAGAGATGGATGGAGTTGTTTCTGTGTTTCTAAGTGAAAAAAAACAACTTCACACAACAAGATCATGGGATTTCATGGGTTTCTTCCAAGATGCTCCAAGAACAAGATTGGAGAGTGATTTAATCATCGGAATGTTGGATACCGGAATTTGGCCGGAATCTAAAAGCTTTTCCGATGAAGGCTTTGGCCCGCCGCCATCTAAATGGAAAGGGGAATGCAAACCCTCTCTTAATTTCACATGCAACAAGTAATATATAATCCTCTTTTTTACATCTTTAATTAATATATTAGGCTAAACAAGTGTTTTCATTTTTTTAAAAAAAATTTATACCCTAAATATAGGGTATAATGATTAGGGTTTAAGAAGGCTTAATCAAATTACAAAAAATACAAAATACAAAAATGAATTTTGGACTTTGTTTCAAAAATACAAACATCAAAGTTAACCTTTTTTTTAATATTGAAAGTTATTTTGAGTATGAAAAAAACAATTAATTTTATGGCTAATACTTAATTTTGACATTTTGTTACTTCATCTAATTAAATGAGAATTTTTAAAAATAGTAGATTTTACGAAATATTTACAACCTATAACAAATTTTATTATTGATAATCGTTGATATACTATAGTGATAGAAGACTATCAATAATAGAATCCAAAATTTTGTTATAGCTTGTAAATATTTTAATTTATTTTGTTATTTTTAAAAATGTCCCCTAATTAAATCTATTTTCTATTTTTTATAGGTTAATTACATTAATTTTTTAGAAATGTATACATTATGCTTTAAAAAAATAAATTACTTTCCTTAACTAAAACTAAGGATTTTTTTTCTTTTTTAAAAAGGGCAAACTATTTACCCTTTATAGAACAAAACACCTGAAAAAAGGATAGTTCCAAATTTAGCGATTAAATTCAAAATAATTAAGTAATAACAATATTTTAAAAAAATTGTAAATATAGCAAAATTTGTCAAATTCTATCTCTATCACCGATAGATCATGTTGCAAATATTTGTCTATCACTGATAGATCATACGAGTTTATTAACGATACGAGTCTATCGACGATAATTTTGCTATATTTGCAATTTTTTTAAAATGTTACTATATCCTTAATTATTATTCCTAAAGTGGTCATCAATTACAATTATCCCAAAAAATTCATTACACTTGATTTTTGACAACTTGTGTAAACAAATTTAATTTAGACTAACAAATTTTATCACACTAAACAACAATTTTAAATTACAAAAGAAATAAGATGTCTATTTCAATTTAAAAAGGAAGCTCGATCTTCTTATTTTTTTTATTTGTAACAACACGGATAAAACTTCAATCAACTCATAAAGATAGTCTAGAAAGTCTTGAAAACAAATTATTAGCCTAAAATGTTAGTAAAACGATGAATTTATAAAATACAAAAGGGACAACAAAGGAACGTCATAAATTAAAACAAAAACAATGATACAAATAGTAGTTTATCGCAAATAGATGATAAAATTTTACTATATTTATAAATATTTTTGTGTTTAATTTGATATATTATTGAAGACACATGGAAATAAAGTATAAAAGTTTGAAAGGATAGATTTGAAATATTGAATCGAAAGAAAAGTTATTTAAGAAAATTGAAATATTTGGTAAAAAATTTAGAATGTAATTTAAACAATTTTGGAGAAAAAATATAAATAAAAATGTGGTTTAAGCCAATCCAAGGAGCAAAGTATTTTTCATAATTTGATAATCCTTAAAACTGTCGACTGTTGACTATGCTTAGATATAATCGTAAAAGAGACGTAAATAAAACTGCCCTTAAAAACGACGACGTTGAGTGTGTTTTTTTCTATCTATTTTTTCCCCTAAACATATATTTGTTGAAATTTATGAAAGTAAAATAATTGGAGCTCGATTCTTTCGGAGCGAGCCTTTCGTCGGAGGCGATCTTCCTTCTCCAAGAGATGTAGAAGGCCATGGAACTCACACCTCATCCACCGCCGGCGGTAATTTTGTCTCCAACGCCAACCTTTTCGGCCTCGCCGCCGGTACCTCTCGGGGCGGCGCTCCCTCCGCCCGCATTGCTGTCTACAAGATTTGCTGGTCCGATGGTTGCCCTGACGCCGACATCCTTGCAGCTTTTGACCATGCAATCGCTGATGGTGTCGACATCATCTCCCTTTCTGTCGGAGGTTTTGGCGCCAGCGATTACTTAGACGATCCCATTGCTATTGGGGCTTTTCATGCAATGAAGAATGGGATTCTGACGTCAAATTCCGGTGGCAATGATGGCCCTAACCTCGGTAGTATCTCTAATGTTTCTCCATGGTCGTTATCGGTGGCTGCTAGCACAATCGATAGGAAGTTTGTGACTAACGTGGCGTTGGGTAATGGACAATCCATTCAGGTGAGCCCTGGAATGCTTTATTCTTTCATGAATGTTTCATAAACTATAGAATCCCTTACCTACCAGCCTATGATTTTGGGTCAATCCGTGATTTAAGATGCTATATTTGAGTCATTGATTAATTTACACACCACCTGTTTGTTAGGGGATCTCTGTGAACACCTTCGATCTTGGAGATAAATTGTTTCCACTTATTCATGCTGGTGATGCTCCTAATACAACTGCAGGTTTCAATGGATCAACATCAAGGTAGTTGAAGCTCAAAGATTTCTTATTGTGCAATTGTTAGTCGTTGACTGATGTTACTCTGCGACGATTTTATTATAAATCAAAATGTGATGTGTTTTTCCCTAGTTGAAGAACAAGTTTTGGGTTTAGAGGAATTGAACTTTGGTGTTAAAATGCAGGTTATGCTTCCCAGGTTCTTTGGACGTGGATAAAGTTCAGGGAAAGATTGTTATATGCGATTTGATCAGTGACGGAGAAGTAACCCAGAGTAGTGGTGCGGTTGGTACAATAATGCAAAATTCTGACTCCCTAGACGTTGCCTTTCTTTTCCCCCAACCTGTTTCCTTAATAAGCTTCAACACTGGAGAAAAACTTTTTCAGTATCTGAGATCAAACAGGTATATTGGCACATCGCTGAAAGGATGGATAGTATTTAAATTATATTTTAGTTTCTTAACTCTAGTGTTTGTTTAGTCTCTACAATTTTTAAGATTCTGTTTTAGTTTTTAACTAATTCATTAACTTTCTATTAATAGATACTTTCAAAAGTTATATATAGGTAGGCACACACTATATTCATTTATCTTATCATTAGATATGTCTACATTAAGGCAATTCGATTGTTTCTCAATGTTTTCTTAGAAGAAACAGTTCATTGATTAATGGAGCAGAGGAAACCCTAAAAGCCAATAGACAATTATAAGAAACATTTCTAGTTGGAGACGATAGAAGAAAGACTGAAACGATTAAAAGGTTGTTTGTCCTTGCTCCAATAAAAAGCTGTAGATAAAACCAAATCCATAAACCTATCAAAAGAGGAGAAAGAATAATCCTTGAAAAAATGACTATTGCCCTCGCACCAGGTGTCCAAAAGAAAGCACTCATAAGGGCCAACCAATTCATACTAAGTACTCATAATTGCCAACCAATTCATACTTGTAGTAGCACCAAAAGGATGACCCACTATAAGAGTCACCAAAATATTAAGATAGAGTTAGAGGCCAACCAAACTCGATCATATTTCAATGTTTAAGACTTCTATTACCTTCTTTGAGGTTGAAGGTACATTCCTCCCCCTCACCTCTTGTGGAGAATTTTAAAACATGTCTATACGAAAAGGTGTTTGTGTCTGAAGTAGTATTTAGTTTCTAAATGTATATAAACTATTTTTAATGATTAACAAAAGTTAATGCTAAAAACTAAAATCATATTTTATGTAAAGCATAGTGTGTCTAACGCAGGATATTTCAATATTGGTAAACTAAAACCTAATATTTGAAAGTTGAGTCTGAAACATTGATTGACTAAAATAGAATTTAAACCTTGCAAATTCAATTGTCAATATTGACCATTTTAGCATAAAATGCTTTGAAATTGTCCTTTATCATCTTGTGTTTTTACTTTGATAGCAACCCAGAAGCTGTCATAGAAAAGAGTACTACCATTGAGGATCTGTCTGCTCCATCTGTAGTTTCCTTCTCATCAAGGGGTCCTAACTTAATTACACTGGACATTCTCAAGGTAACACATCTGAGTAATTTAACTCAAGATCTGTAAGCTAAATCCTCATTGATTTTGACTTCTAGAAATCTCTTGTAGCCTGATTTGGCAGCACCAGGAGTGGATATAATAGCATCTTGGTCTGAAGGCACATCAATCACAGGTTTAGTAGGGGATAAACGAATATCTCCATTTAACATAATCTCTGGCACATCCATGGCTTGCCCACATGCAACAGGAGCGGCTGCCTATGTCAAATCCTTCCACCCAAATTGGTCTCCTGCTGCTATTAAGTCGGCACTTATGACAAGTGGTAATAGTTTGAGCTTAATTTTTTTAGTACAACTTAAATCGTGTTTCATATCTGATTTTTCTTGTTTATTTCATTTTAGTCTTAAAATGCCCGGTTTTAACCGATTTCCTTTGAGATCTTAGGCTGTAGTCTCTAAACTGTTATTAAAAATTATTTTAGCTTTACCATTAACATTTTATGCAGTAGACCTTAAATTATTCTGTAGGTTATATTTTACATAAATTGGAGCCCTCTCTTTTAGACAACTTGTCTTTTTGTATGCCCTTGTATTCTTTCCTTCATTCTCAATTAAAGTTGTTATAATGTTAAAGAAAAAAAAGGTTGTACATAATTTGTTTTTTACTGGGAACACTATTTTAGACTTCACAATTAATCGTTGAACAAACATTCAAATCCATTTGGAAACTTTATACTTAACCTATTACATGTATGATTTCGAACACTAGTTTATCAAGATATATACTGATTAGGTAACTCAACACTAAGATGAGCAGATATTTTAGTTTCTGAAGTAAATTATTAAAAGACTATAATAGTTTTTATGCAAAGTTTTTAGAGACTAAAATGCAATGTTTGGAACATCATACATTCAAATAAAATAAGTTGGAAAGTTTAGAGACAAATAAAATGTAAGTTAAATAATGGTTAACTTGGACTTTTGATGTCAAAAAAACACTAGAAGCTGATGTTTCTAGGCACTTCTTTATCAAACGTATCAATGTCACTACTCACTGAGAGTAGTAGTGGTTTAAATATTGTTCAGTATGCACTTGCCTAACCTTAATCTTTAATCTTTTACAGCTTTTCCCATGAGTCCAAAGTTGAACACAGATGCTGAGCTTGGATATGGAGCAGGTCACTTAAATCCAGTAAATGCCATTAACCCCGGTTTAGTCTATGATGCTGAAGAGCTTGACTACATAAAGTTCTTATGTGGACAAGGATATAGTACAAAAGATCTTCGTCTTGTTTCGGGTGACCATAGCAACTGTTCGGATGTTACAAAAACAGCTGCATCAGATCTAAACTATCCATCTTTTGGTCTAATAATCAATTCTACAAGTCAAAGATTGATTAGTCGTGTCTACCACAGGACCGTCACAAATGTTGGGCTGCCAGTCTCAACTTATAAGGCAGTTATTAAAGCTCAGCCCGGGCTCAAAGTTACAGTACGTCCTGCTACTCTTTCTTTCCGTTCTCTTGGACAAAAGATATCCTTCACTGTGACTGTGAGGGCTAAAGCAGATGTTAGTGGAAAGGTAGTCTCTGGTAGCTTAACCTGGGATGATGGAGTGCATCTGGTGAGGAGCCCCATTGCTTCATTTGTTATTCCATAATCACGAGAGCTTCATGTGCTTATTTTGTATTGTGGGGAAGTTCCTTTAATTTCCTTTTATTCCAAGTGATTTGATGATTCTATCAATAAATTCTTCTTTTTGAGCTATTTTGAAATCTAAATGATATTTTGATATAATAACATGATTTGGTTTGAGAATTTCCTTAATGTGAAAAGAGAACAAAAACACCTGCACTTACTAAGAACGTGTATAACTTTTGCTTGAGTAATTGTAGATTTTCTACAATATTAAATCTTAGTATTACATCTATTTAATTTAAAAAAATCAATCTGAGCAATGAATAAGTCAGTGCTTCTAGTGATTGGATTACCATTGTTTTGCTTAGATTTTTATTAGGTTATAAAAATAAGATAATTTCAAGCACTGCATTCTAAAATTTGACATTCACATCTCTGTATCAAATTATCTCTCATCTATTGAATACCCAATTAATGAATTAAAAGAAAAAATGTTGGCAACTATTCCCTTAGGAAGTCTCTTGAATAAGATAAAATATCCTTTCCTAAATTATTCTCCTGGATTTGTTCCTCAGTATCTTTGTTCAGTTATCATTCTTGCCTTTGAATCTTATCCCTGAATCTGAATCTGAGCCTTCATCTTCATCCGATCACCATAGCCAGCTAAAAATTCTCTACGAATTTAGCACAACTTTCCCAATCACAAAACTTACAGATACTCAGAAGTCAAGACAATAATTCTTAGGGAATTGAAAATTCTTCCACAAACTCATCTCTTTCTTACTGCTATTCAAAACCATATCTTCCACTTCCCGATTCTCAGAATATTTGCTCCCATAGATATTAGGAGATGCAATAGGGAGTATTTTTTATTTATTGAAGAATTTAGCATATCAGAAGAAATGGGATTCTTTCAAGTTGGTTTGGGAGTTAACCCCCTTATCCAACGAGGCCACCACAACCCCTTTTCTTTGAAGGATCAATAAGGCACGGTTCGTGAGGACAAGGGAAAACCGGGGGATTTTGTGAAACCACTGATGTATTTGGATGGGACAATGAAACATGCACATCAGACAGAGATAAGACACAGGTCAAAGAGATTGTTATGGGACATGTGGCAGATTGAATTCAGGGAATTGCAGAAGGACCACTTGGAACCATATTAGAAGAATTGAATGTGGGCACATGGAGCTGAAGAATCATCGATTTGCATTGCCTTTTTGGGGCTTATAAATGGGATTGAACTGTTTTCAGGTCTTATGTGTCTGAAATCTTCACGTGGGTCTGCTCCATCTCTTTCTGTTTCTGTCTGCATATTATCTGTTTGTTTGTCTGACTGGAAAATCTTATCGAGTTCTCTCTTCTTTTGTTTTTTTTTTCTTTTTATGTATATGGGTGTGGGCCGTTAAGAGATAACTATCAGGTCTAGGGAGTAGTTTTGTTCGTTGGCTGACAGAGAAAGTTCCCAGTGTTAGTTCTATGGAAAACAAGAAGCTGCAAGTTGGTACGTCTTCCTCTTCAAGTTTGGATCATATTTTTGGTCCCATGGACTCAAATTCAGCTTCTTCAACATCCACAACTGGATATTTTGGCTCTATGTTCCCGCCACCGGTTGGTACTTCAATTTGAACTACTTGGATTTGTTTTTTTAATCTCTCCCTTTCAATGTATCTCTTTCTCTGTTTTTCTCTTTCTTTCTCTTTAGATATGGATTTCCTGAACTGGGTCATTTTCATTCTTTAGCAGTTCCTTGTTGGTTTCGCATGTTTCAAGTTGATGATATGACAACTTATAATTAGACAGAACTGGAATAAGAAAGCTTCTTGGTTAAGGAATCAAAGTAAAACGCAAGTTTGGTTTCTTTCTAATAAAGATAGAAAGTACTTGTTAAAGGAACCCAAAAGTGGTTCTGTACTGTTCTGTTCTATATGAAAATTTTCATGGGATTTTAAAGTTTACTTTGAACTTTGTCTCTAATTCTAGGTGGTAGAGAGAGAGAAAAAAAAGGATGTTGGAAATCAAGTTAGCACTGCTGAAGTTGGGAATCCAGGTTTTTGTAAGCTTCTAAAACATGAACTTGATCACACTTCTCTCACAAAGGAAAAGAAGACCATGTCTAACCTAATCCAATCTCTCATACAATTTTCACTGTTGAATAGTTTTACAAATGATATTAACTTCTCCATTTATTTAAAACTAGCTTTTGTTCCTCTCAGATAATGCTACTATAAATGGCAAAAAAGGAACTGGTGGTGCAAGTGGGAAAGATGAAAGCTCCATTTATCAGAATGAAACTATGGAACCAAGTTACTTTAGTTCTTCCATCTTTTATGGCGGCCAAGAAAATTACTCCCCAAGAACCAATGCCTCACAGTCCCATCCTAATGTAAGCATTTCAAAATGCTCACGTGCTATCTTTCTTGTAGTTTACTTTAGTGTTTGGATAAAACTAGAAGCCTTTTGGTTAAAATACCCTTTTTGGTCACTATACTTTGCAACTTGTTCTATTTTAGTCCCTATACTTTCAAATGTCCAATTTTAGGTCTCATATTTTCACAAAATCTTAATATTAGTTCCTACCTATAATTCATGATTAATATTTCTGACATGAAAAGATTTGATAATGATGCGATTATTGCTTTGGAAAGTGTTACTGTTGTCTTCATATACATACTGATATTACTAAATCCTTTATCAGTTTAAGAAAGAAGTGAAAGACAATGATGCAAATGAAAGCAATTCAAACCCTGCTTCAAGAGGAAACTGGTGGAAAGGTATGACAACTTCCATGGATTTGCTGTTTGACAAAGAAGAGTTACTGATGGTTAGACAAATTTTTAACTCAGCAATCTGTTTTCAGGCTCTCTTTATTACTAACGCTCCACCTATATGATGGGATTTGTCACCTGCATAGGTATACCAAAATATCCTCTCGGTTACTCCTAGGCGTATGTTGTTTATTTTGTGTTTTTTCATGAATGTTTTCTTCCCTTTTCGATATATTTCAGATCATTATATTGATTTCAGGCAATCACTGATGTATTTTTCACCATGGATTTGGAAAATATATGATGTGCTTTTGCTCTGTTCCTATCCCATCACCCCAGTTTACTAACATTCAGTTAGTTGATTATGTTCTAGGATTTGGTGACAGTATAATCGACACTATATTATCATTTACAAGCTTAGCTACCATAGTATAATAGTAATAAAGTAGAGTTGGAAGACAAGATTTTGTTTAAAGAATGAAGCTTGTATGGTTCACTTTTTGTTCGATGTTAGTCAAGTTTGACTAGTCTTACGTTTCAAAGCTGAAGAGTGTTGATGTAGATTTCTCCGGTAGTGGAACTCTTTTAATATTAGTTTGTTCTTGTTATTTGGTACTGCAATAACCGTGTTCACTCGGTATATAATGAGTTTAGCTTAGTTTAGTATATTTGGTGAATTCGAGAGGTAAAAGTGTCTACTTTGTCCGATTATTCTTGCTGCTTCTTGTTGCGTTTGAATGTTGATGTATAAAATCCTTGAACGTAAACAGTGCTCAAGAAAGCAAGGAAAAGAAAGAAATGGTAAACATATATATTGGCTTTACACGGAGAACAGGAAGAACTACGAAACTGAAAATGGTTGGTTAAGAACAACCACATAATGGTGTAAAATTTGAAATGCACGAAGAAAAGCTCTCTTTAACGATAATGCTTCCACATTGATAACCATAGGAAAAACCATCGATGATCATCGATGTGACAACATAGTTTTGCAGACAGACCAGACCATGTTTTGAACAATTTCAGCAGCCAAGAACAACATTGAACTAGACTTGGATCATTCTACTCCATCGAAGGGGAACACGATTCAAGCCTCAATGTCTGCTTCTTGAGCATTGTGTGGCTTGGACACTTGCCTTATCCGTATATTATGAACAAAAGCATTGATTGATCACAATGAAAAAGATAGCTAAAAAAAACTGTTGATGTTGTGAAAACTAAAAAGCTTCCGTATGTTGAGTGTGATAAAGGAACACCTTTCTTTCAAAACAACAAATTTCCATGAAACAAATTAGAGTTTTTAAAACAAGTAATTGATTAAACTAATTAAAATTGAATGATAAGAACTTATAAAATAGCTTTTATAACAAATAGTTGAAGAAACAAAATATTTCAAAAGGCATATTAAATTTTGAAGAACTAAAACATATTATAACAAAATGGTTAAAAAACAAAATAAAATTTGAAGTTTAGAACATAATGTAGATTTTATAGTATTGGAAAAAATTTAATGATAGTCGAGCAATAATTGATCAATTTCTTATTATATCAAGGAGTTAGCTCCCACATCTCTCTCAATCAATTTAGAGAAAATGCAAATTAAAGTGATGGAAACATATTCCAAAGTAGGGAGGAACCTTGAGCTTGAATGCCAACACACAATCCTACATTTGGTTAAACACATTAATTAATGTTTTCATTCGAAAGGCAAAAGTATTAAGGATGTTCGGGGCATTGACTTGAATTGTGTGACGTTAGATTATTAACTCAATTCACTGTTTGGTCTACCAACTTCACAAGTTGTAGTTCAATAATATCTCAATTTCATCAAATTCAACTATATTCATTGTTGAAGTTTACACATTTATCGAGAAACTCAATCTCATCCTCTTTCTTTATCACTCCGTTTAATGGCCAATTTTGATAACAATCATAGCCAATGACATGCTCCACAACCATCACTTCCTCCACATTCTTCAACAACTACCTCCAACAATAAAACTACGACAACTAATTTTAATGACGACCACCTTTGACAACTACCTCTGACAATTATCTTCAATAGCCACCTTCAATGTCCTACTCTACGTGATTATCACATTTAGCTGCGAACTTTGACAATTACATATACTATTGGTTTCACCTGACCTCATACAATTTGTCTCTTATATATAGTCAAATCATTCATTTACCTAACTAATGTAGGACTTTGATGGCACCCTCAACGCTAACATTAGCTGGCAGACGAATTTTGTTGCCCAAATTCATGCAAAATATTTTACCGAACCACACACAAAGCACTAGTCTTAGTGGTAAGTTTGGGTCGAACTTAGAGAGCACACTAATTTTTCTAACAAAATAATTTCCAACTCGGGGTAGCCGAAGAGAGGTGTTTTGATTTAAAATTGATCGCAAGAAAGTAAATTGCATGAAACGAAAATGAATTGTAAAGATTCAATAAAAAAAAAAAGGCCTGACTTAGGTTATAACGATCTCTCCCTATCCAAAAAATTTATTCTTCGAATGATCATTCTTGTTTATATGCAACCTTCACCTAACAAATTTAATTACTTAAATAACTAAATTGTCCCAAGGCTCTAATTTTTCTAATCTAATACCATTAAAGCATGCATAATTGAATTTTCCAATAGCATTAATATTAAGAGATCCTTAGATGAAATGCCTAATTTCCATTCGTGCAATATACTTTCATTAGGTTCAGTTCTAGATTGGTTAGAACAATGCTCATCAAAGTAGATTAACAAGCTAACTTAACCTATTGCTTCTAACTAAATCTTATCAAATTGCCATGTGCCCAAGATTTAGTTGATCGCGTATGAAATATGCTATCGATTTTCGCTTAACTCCAGCTTATTTCGTGATTTTACTTTCTTGTTTGAATGTTTTATAGGTGATGAGCAATTCATAGGTGAAATTTGGTGCTAAGGCTATTTTGGAGCTAAATGGGGCAAATACGAAGTCTTTAGGCTTAAATTGTTGCAAATAGAGGTGAAAGAGGAAGCAAAAGAAGTAAGGCAGAGAACTCGTGTTTCGCTTAAATGGCCAGGCACCGGGGTGCTCTGAAGTTGAGACGTGCTTAGCTTATCCGTTGGTCAAAGCCAGACGTTGTCCTAGAGCGTCACAATGTCACATATCTTATGTAAAAGGGTTGTTTTGCCACCATCTCGAAACCTAACTCTTTCCAATCGATTTTAACTTATTTTCTGTCTATTTTTATGTACCTTTTTTATGAACTTTGAGTCCTCGAACATCGCTTCATCATCCGACATGTGGATGAGAGGCTAAAGTACTCGTTTCTAGCTTGAACTTTCTTAGATTCTCCCTTTATCCTTAATAAATTTATGAGAACTTAAACTTAGTTTTATTGTAATCTTTGGTTCAGTTCTGAATTTAATTGAATATTGTTATTATGTTGGACACATGAGAATGTATGACTATCGATTTGCACTAAATTCTTTGACTCGTGACAATTAGACAAAATTTGGTTAGAAGCAATAGGTTAGGTTAGCATGTAAATTCTAATTTGATGCGCAATTATTCTAACCAACCTAGAATTGAACCTATTGAATGTCAATTAGACGTATAGAAATTAGACATTCCACCTAAGGGATTTGAACTTAATGCTTTTTAGGAAATTCCATATTGCATACTATCGAATTAGAACAATGGGAACCTTAGAACAATTTAACCGGCAGTTCCAATTAAATTGGTTAGATGAAGATTACATATTGATAAATAATGATATAGTTCGATGAATGAATTCTTTGGATGGGGAAGAAATATATTAACCTAAGCTACATTCTTTTGTCATTGAAATTTTCTTCGTTTTACTTTCCTTTTTGCAATTTATTCTCCTAGTACAATATCCACTCAAAACCCCCCATCGATTACCTCAGGTTGAGAATTATTTTGTTCGAGAACTAGTGAGCTCCCAACTTACCACTAGGACTAGTGCTTGATGTGTATTTCGATATTTTATTTGGCATGAGTTTGGGTGACGAAGCTCGTTTGACCATTAGTGCAAAGAAAAGTTGTACATTCTCAATATGTCCGAACATACAACATATAATTTCATTCAAATGCAGAATTGAAACAAAAAGTTACACGGGACAAATTCAATTTCTCATAAATTCAAAAGAACAAATGGGGATTTCTAAAAAAATCCAAGTTAGAACAAGTACCTTAGTCTCTCATCCAACAAGATCCACATGTTGGATGATGAAGAGTTGTCCAGAAAAAAAAAAAAAACCACATGAAAGAACTAAAAAAATTGGGAGAAACTAGGAGAGAAACATATGGAATTTGTGTTAGGTTTAGCTGGTTGTTGAAAACATGTTTTTATATAACAGTGATTGCGACGCCACGACACTAGGGACAACGCCACGACGCATTAGCGGAGTGTTACATGCACGCAAAGTTCGAATCGTCGCAACATTGGGCCTTTCATTGCAGATAATAGCTTCTGCCTTACAACACCCTGCAGGGCGTTATGGGGTGATCAACTTCAAAATCACGGAACGAACTCAAATTATGCAGGAATAGATAGCATATTTTAGACGCTATCATATTCATATAATAAGCTCTAACTTAAGATGCCATAATTACACTCATATATTATTATTTCACTCACATGTGAAACTATATTGTAATCTTGTTGTTTGTGTGAACAAAGAGAATTTTTTTTAACATCAAGTACAATTGTTACATTAAACAAGTTGTAAAATATATGTGAAGATTTCAACTTAGCATCTCAATTAAGTGTTAAAAATTTAGTAAAGTGGGTACAATTTAAGAGAAAAAAAAAAGTAAACATAAACAACTAATAGAAAATTATACTTTACAAATTAATTAAATACTGTAATGTTTTTTTAACACTAAACAACTTAGCAGCTCTCGAACTTAGAAAGTGTTCACATAGTGAAGATGTTCGAGTGCGCATCCCAATCCATTCTATTCTTTTTAAAAAATCTTAGCATCTCAAACACTGACTTCTTGACTTCACCAATCATATTATTAATTCTCATATTTACGAACTCAATTTATTGTTTGAAACCAAAAGTTGATGAGTTTAATAAAATTGTTGTTTCGTAGAAAAAATATGTTATGAACCATGAAAGACGCGTTAGATTATATTTTTCATCTCAATCTTACTAGTTTCAATTAGTTAGTATATATATATATATATATTTTAATTCTTATGATTAAGTGTTTTTATTGATAGTTTTTAACCCTTCACTTCAATCCCATGTACAAAATAAAGTCATTTTTATTACTAAAATTACTATTTGGCACAGTGGTAAGATGTTTTAGTCTCCTAATAACACTAATTTTTAATTGATTGCATAGAGTTCTCTTCAAATATTATTTTTCATTAATTTTACTATTATACTGAAAGTAAATTTAGATGAATATAACAAAAAATGCTAAATGTTTACACTAACAATTTAAGAAAAACCGATAAAATCAATTACCTTTCATAACCTTTATTGGATTTTGATTATTGCACGATTTTTCAGTTCTTTTTCTTTTGTTGTGATTTATTCTTCTTTATCTCAGATAGACCACTATTACCAATATATCGTTTAACTTTGGTACAAGATCATTTAGATTTGGGTACAAGATCGATTAGACTTGATACACGATGTTTAGATTTGGATATAAGATCGTTTAGATTAGGTACAAGGGTACAATATCCTTTAGACTGGAGTGGATACAAGGGTACAAGATTGTTTCGATTCGGTAAAAAATTGTTTAAACTGAGTAAAAAATCTTTTTTTCATGCGTGTATGACTAATTAATTGTTGAGGTATTTTTGTTATTTCATATTGTGGACTGATGACCTTTTTTCAGTGTAATATTGTTATATTTTTTTTAAAAAAACCCCTTATACTAATCTAAAATTATATTTACGACCATTCATGACAATACATCTAAATGTAATGTGTAGTTAATAAAAAAATTATGTTAATAACGTACCCATGGTACAATAAATTAAATATGTTGTACAATTCTTTTAAAGGTTATATTACAAATCTTTCTATTTTAAAATTTATATTTATCTATAAAATTAAATTTTTTAATGTGAGTATATTTAGTCTTAGACTTTTAATTTTGTATGTAATAAATTTCGTAATAATTTCTAATTTTGTGATTAATAGAGTAATAGAGTACTTTTAGCTATCTACAATTTTTTAGAATTTATTGATCTACTAGATAAAAAATCGAAAGATGAAAAAGTTGAAATTTCATGAAGCATAAGTTCAGTTTTATATATTTTTTTTCAAAAAATTAAGTTAAAATATATATATAATTATCAATTAATATATTTTTCTAAAAAAAACTTATATGTCAAATAACCATTAAACATGAAATAGAAAATAGTATTAATAATTTAAAAAAAAACAAATAAATTATCTATAAGATATAAAATTTTTTTTTTTTTTTTTTGAATAGTCCGTAATTTGATTTTTCTTTTACTCATTTAAATATTTTTAGAAGCTTTAAACTGAGCCTTTGAACAAAAATTGAGAATTTGCCACAACAATTCCCCAACCTCTCTATTTACTCTTCAATCAAAATAATATCTTATTCATACTCAAACCCATTATGCTCACACTATTTTTGGCTCACATCATGAAAAATAATCATCCAATCATATATACTAACCAATAATTGATTTGAAATTTCATTACTACTCTATTGAAATAATAAATAGTGTAGGACACCTCAAAAAACTTCAATCAAATTAAAGAAGAGGGAGAATAATAATAAGAACTTGAACAATTGCAATATACTTTGATCCTACTTTGGAATAGGCATATATATACTTGATCAAAAATAGGGAACTTGTCATCGCTAGGCACATGGGCATGGGATTGCTTTTGTCTATGAATTATTTGGCAAAATTTGTTGACACCAACAATAAAAGATATGGGCATATAGAGAGAATTAATTAGCAAGTGGGAGTTTAGGGGGAGAGATATATAAAAAAGGGGTTGGTTTTTTATGCCTCCCATTTTCAAATTGCAAGAGAAGAACAAATGAGGAACCAACCAAGCACTAATTCATTTAAGATAAAATTATGGAATATTTTTGGGGTTAAGAACCCATTTTGAGTGGCTATGATCTTTTTGGAAGTATTTCCCATTTAATAAAAATATGCACTTTTTTGCCCATTTTGCCCAACTTGGTGCAACCCATACATACATATATATATATGTATGCATATGTGTATATATGGGTAAGAGATCATGTATTAAAATGGGCACAATTCCATCAAATTCTAGATAAATGGTCTCTTTTGTTTTTTTTTTTAACTATGATCAAACATGTTCCAATGTTAGTCCATGGTTTGGTTCACAATTAGGGCATGTGTGTTCTCAATTTGAGATTTAAGTTGAAACCAACGCTATGTAATATATTGATGAGTGTGTCGATATTTAAGTTACATATTTAATTACTCAAATAGACTATTTAAATACAAAATTCTAAAATATATTCTAATTTAAAAATGCATGATGTTTATATATGAAAACAAAAATTTGTTAACCCATTTTCCTATACAATTAAAATACAAATTATACTTTTCGGTCTAAGACTGCACGTAAATTTGTTTCTAACTATTATTTTGGATTGTGGTTTCCTTTAATTTTGAAAGTGTTTTTGGATATGGTTACATAAAATTAATTTTATTAGTGTTTAGTTTCATTATTCACCAACTTTACATAAGAGTCTCAACGTAAATTAAATAATTAATATACAAGGGAAAGAAAAATTCTAACTTACCCCTTAAACTTGGTTAGGTGTATCAACTTTCAGCATCATCAACTTAAATATAAAATTAATATATTTTACATAAGTGAGGTAATTTGTATCTTGTTTGATCTTTGTAGATGAATGCAACAAAGACTTGTATTAATTTCAACCAAAAGTCCTATAGTGTTATCCATTTTCTATCTCACACATATATATTAATAATTGATAGAGGATTGTGAGAATTTTAAATAGAATCAAAACTGAGATATTTTTTTAAATCACACGAATAAAATATCTAAATCAATTAATTTAGAAAATTTAAATCAATTCATTTAAAAAATATTAATTATAACTTAAATTGGTACTAACACATGATACAACTTATATATAAACTCCAAACGTTCAGGATCTAACTTTTTTTTTTTATTGATTATTCGAATTAAATTCTATCAACAAGTAAAATTTGTAAACAATACCCAAAATTGGAAAAAATTTCAAACATATTATCTTGAAATTAGAAAGGTAAATATTTCAACTCATCAAAACTAAAATATGCATTTTGATGAGCTCAAAGTTTAGATCGGAAGAGGTTATATAGCAAGTGATGTTGAAAGTAAAATTTGATATAATTTCTCTTAAATATAAAATCAATCAGTATCATAGTAAATATATTTTTTTTTCTGGCAGTACAAAAAGATAGGAATTTGAGTATTTTTATTTCAAATTTAATAATATAGTGTTTATGTTCGTTGAATTAGAGTCACTTTACCTGTCACACACACGATATAAAGTCAATAACTTAATAATACACCTTGTAACAGTGCACCACGGCTTGTCCAATCAACAGGCCAATTATTTTACACTTAGAAGTACCAGACAAAAGCTGGTATTAGGCTACTGAATGGGTCTGGATACTTGCAAAGCCAGAAGCTTTAAATTTAGTATAAATATATAAATTGCAAAATCGAAAAGATAAGATAAAGAAAAAAAAAGAAAAAAAAGGGCTTCATATTTTAAAATCCATATAGAAAAATGTCTGAATTATTGGGATTTGTAAAAGCAAACAGATCATACTAAAGCTTGTGGATGAGATCCGAATAACTCACAAACTTTAATATATATATATATATATATAACTAATTTCATTCATTTTTCTTACTACATTCATTAAGAAAATTACAATATAAATGGTGACAATTGGTGGTTTGAATAATACGATAAGTTCATTTTTCTTTTTGAAGGATGGATATATGTCACTTTTCAATGAAAATTAAGATTTAATGTTTAATATTTTCCAACCCCTTTGTTTTGTTTTTTGAGAAAACAATAATAATATCAAAGGATCTGGACATTGATATGATAATTAATAAGGGGGTTGGAAGGTCCCCCACAGTTTCCCTTTTGGTTTTAAACTTGAATTTTGGATCATCATATTCATATGATGTTTGAATTACAATATCCAATATTATTCAAAATCCTATGGTCTTCCATCTACAAGATTGGAGTTGGTGGGCCTTTTAACTTATACATAATCAACGTCTTTGATTTTCCATCCTCTTTGGTCCCATAGGATCACCTAACAAGTACTTTGATGAAAATGATACCTTGGAAAGATAAAAGAGATGGTTGAATTCAATAATCAAAATAGCTTAATTTGGGTCGAATGAGTTTTCTCTATTCAAAATAGTAGTATACCGTATTTTCATTATCCAACTCAATCTATTGTAATTTACACCTAACTAATTTAATTAGAGAAGCTAACTAAATTATCTCATATTCCTAATTATTCTAATTCAATAGAAATGACAACATATACAGTAAAACTTTCCATGTTCATCTAATTAGAATAACAAGCTAAGCTAAGCTAACCTATTATTTTAAAAAACATATGATGAAATGTCATGAATCATAGATTTGAACGAAAGGAGAAGCCATACAATATATGCTCATGCATACAAAAATATGACAATGATTCATTGAAAAACAAAATAAAAACCAATGATATGAAAGAGTAGATTCAATCCTCACTACACAATGAAATAGGGAAGAAATCCTAGAGATCAAAGCAGAAACATTACCTTAGTCTCTTGTCCACATGAGAAAAATTTGCGATTGTAAAAACGAGTCATGCAATGTATTGAAATGAAAAAGACGCAATTTTGGTAGAAAAAGATGGAAAATTTCAAACATTTCCAATTCTATGACATGTTTATCGTGGCATCATTTAACGATTTTTAAAAAAAGTCATTAAATAGTGACACTTCATCAAAGTCACAAAGTCGAAAACATCACTTTTGATGGAAAACAATATTTTCTTCAAGTTTCTGGACTCTTAGCAATTTACTATCACCAATATATGAATTGGTAATGTATTGTCATTAAGAAGTAATCAATAAGAGAAATTTTTCGTTATTCACTTTTTCAACCATGAAAATGAACGAAAATTTGAAGGTCAAATACAAGTAGTACATTATATAACAAATTTTGACCACCATTTACAAAATTATTAGGTTAATTTTCATAAATATAACAAAACACAAAAAATTTTACAGCCCATGTAACAAAGTAAAAAAGTCAATGATATTTTCATAAATTTCAGGTTTGCTCTTGAATATTGTGAAGATTTTTCACTTCTTTTTCTTTGCGATTTATTCATCTTCTCTTCATATCATTGATTTTTTCATATTATTAGTTCTTCTTCATTTTCCCACTTGTTATTGTTCATTATTTTTTCATTTCCTCTTCTATAATTTCTTCCATCTTCGTCATCTCTCATATTTTTTTCTTTCGTTTTTCACTTCTTCAAATTCCCACTTGGTAAATGATTTTCGTCATCTCTCATATATATCCTCTTCTAGATCTAAATGATTGTGTACCAAGATCTAAACGATCTTGGTTCAAAACCGTGTGCCAAATATAAAAGATCTTGGAACATGATCTTGAACAAAAATTGTTTAGATCTTAGTACACGATCGTGTACCAAATCTAAACGATATTGATACATGATCTTGTACTAAATATAAATGATCTTGGTACATGATCGTGAACCAAGATCATTTAGATTTGGTACACGGTCGTTTAGATCTTGGTACACATTTATTGTTTGCAACAATGGCAAAAGCAAAGCACGACCCTATAAAAGATGCAAAATGTCATAAATGCCTAGTTACTAATACACATTTGGTACACCTAATATCCCTTGATATACTTGATATACATGTGATACTTCTTGATAACCTTTGGACCTTGATACACTCGATGAGTCATGATACTCTTTGATACATTTGATACCATTTGATACACCTAAAACACTTTTATACACCTAATACTCTCTGTTACACTTGATTCTTTTTTAAATACTTGATACCCTTTCGACCTTGATACACTTAAATGCTTCATTGATATGTTTAATACACTTTATGTCATACAAAGTAAACTTGTTATGCTTCATTGGTACACTCAACAAATTTGATACGCTTGATTGATTAAATACACTTGATATGCTTAAAGTTCTAATTATACACATGATACACTATTAATATACATTTGTAAACTTGATTGATATACCTTATAATGATTCACTTTACTAATATGTTGATATACTTTAATAATATATTTTTGATATACCTTGTAATGTATGCTTAGTTATATCGTTCATATACTTAATAATACTACAATAATCTGCTTAAAATTTCAAAAAATGAAAAACACGTAATAAATATGTCAACTAACTAATACATATAATACAAATACATCACAACATTGATATACAAAACTGAGACAGAGTAAATTAAAACAAAACTAATGTAAAAAAAATAAAACAAAATAATTTGAAATCAGATTTAACTTAAAATACACATAAAAGAAAGTAGAGGAAAATCACAAATGAAGTTAAATTACTCCAATCAACATTATATTTTCATATTGGAAATAATGTGTCATTGAAATCCTAAAATCAAGATTAATATAGGAAGAACAAATGGTTTTTCCCATCTAAGAAAGGATAATTAGAGCCTTAAAAAGGGAGAGAAGAAATACGTACGTTATTGAAGAAACAAATTATTTTTCCATAAGATAAAAAATACTTAGGACCTTAAAAAGTGGGATAAGAAACAAGGGATGATTAGAGCATTAAATAAAAAAAAAAGTTATTGAAGGTTAGTTGGGGAATAATAACAAATTTTGACCTTCCGAGCATGGATCCGCATTCATTTTTTTGAAATTCAAATCTTATTTGAATATATTGTCATTCAAAGTTTGACTTTTCAAAATAAGAAGTCAATATTTTAACTTTTTACAACTTTGACTATTTCCATCATCTTCGAGCTTTCGAGTATGAATTCGCATTCATATATTTAATATTTAAATCCCATTTAAACATAAAACTCTATCTCTAATCTGAAATTCGACGACTATATCACATTTACTTGTCAATTTCTCTCTCTCGCCTAATTCGAACAAATCGACTCATTCCATTATACTATTCTAACTTAAACTTGATTTATGTTCGTTCTTGTTGCTTGAAAGGTTAGGTTGGTTTATCTATTCTTTTGAACTAGCGAATTACAAATTATTTATTATGCTTAATTTGAAACTCAAATTTGATCTGGGACTATAGGATAATATATAGTTTGAATTTGGTTGATAATTTTAATTGATATACTATTATCCCCATTAAGTGGTATCAGAGCTGATTGAATTGTAGAACGATGTCAGATAGAGATGAAAAACTAGTTATTTTTAATCGATTCGATTTATCTTTCTGGAAGTGTCAGATGCTAGACTACTTGCATTCCAAGGAATTGGATTTTCCATTGGAAGGAAAATCTGGTGACATGGGAGAAGCTGATTGGAAGAAATTGGATAGAAAGGTGTTGCATACTGTTCACTTAACTTTCACGAAAAATGCACAAAGCAGTGTAGCTAGCCAAGAAGACAACCACAACAGGACTAATGACAGCTCTGTTGAACATGTATGAGAAGCCTTCAGTAAACAATAAGGTGTGTCTCGCAACCAAATTATGTAATTTAAAAATGGTGGAAGGTATATTTAACATTACCCATTTAAATGAATTTTATTTGTGTTGGGTTTTATGACCTAAAACTCGTAGATAGTAAATATAATCCATTGACCATTTTCAATATAGTGTTATTATTATAATTTTCATAAGTGTTATTGATTATACTATTAGTCTTGTCTTAATAACCTAAATCCAATAATCTAACATCCTAAGTTGTTTGATGAGTCTTAAATAGTGTGTAAAGACATAGAGGGATCAATGTTTGAGATACAGCTTAAAGAGTTTATAGTATAGGGATAAGGTTGGGTACCTTATCCTAGTAACACTATGGATACAACTCACTTTATATTTGATACAAATGCAATGATCTAAGGCATTCGTGTAGGTGACATGCGAGTGAGGGTATCTTATGCAATGAGTTTGCATAAGATCGGACCACGAAATAGTAACCACTAGATGAAATTCCGTTAACTAGTTAGGTTTCTATCTCATTAGGATGACCTAGATAACTTAATCTTAATCCTGAGTGTATTATGAACTTCTATTCGCGAGGGATTGCCTTTTATTTGTACGGGTGAAAAGTGGCCAGATTATCGACTCAATATGCTTGGTCATTTTGGGGACAAGACTGAGTGGCGAACTGGAAACATAAGCACCAAGATGGAATTCACTCCTTCCCGACTTTAGAGTAAGTAAATGAGTGTTCCCTTAAATGGTGCTTCTGAGACTTGAACGAAGAACCCTACCCTCTCTATGGGATGAGAGGGTTTCTGTTAGGGATGTAATCAGGTTGGGTTGGATTGGATTGAGAGACATTCTCAACCCAATCCATATTTTTTAGTTATTTGAGTTCTCAACCTGAATTTAGTTTCCAACCCACCCAAATATTAATTTAACATGAATTAGATTCATAGGGAACGTGGATGGTTCTCTCACGTTTCCATATTCTCTCAACTTCCCTCTTCTTTATGAGATATTGTGTACTCTACCAATTTCTCAAATATGATTTAAATTTAATCGTTTAAATTTTGGGTAGCCAAATTTAAACAATTTTTTCAATTTTTTTTGTACACGATCGTTTATATATTTGGTACACAATCGTTTAAATTTGAGTAGCCAAATCTAAACAATTTTTTTTCAGTATTTTTTTGGTACACGATCGTTTATATTTGATACAAAATTGTTTATATTCGGTACAACTTCGTTTAAATTTAGGTAGCCAAATCTAAAAGATTTTTTTTTCAGTATATTTTGGTAGACGATAGTTTATATTTGGTACTAAATCATTTATCTTTGGTACACGATCGTTTAGATTTTACCGTATAAATTTGGGTAGCCAAACCTCAACGATTTCTTTTAAAGATTTTTTTGCACATGATCGTTTATAGTTGGTACATGATCGTTTAAATTTGACTATTCAAATCTAAACAATTTTTTTAAAGATTATTTGATATCGTTTAAATTTTGTTATTTTTATTTTTATTTATACGATCGTTTAAATTTAGAAGTCAAATCTAAAGGACATTTTTCTCAAGATTTTTTGTATTTGGTGAACGATCTTGAACAACTAACAATTTGAAAATAAAAATAAGAAAATAAATCTTTTATATTCGGTACACAATCTTGAACCAAATAACAAAATAATAGTTTGAAAGAAATACAACAAAAAAAAATGGTAAGAAGAAAGAAAAATGATAGAAGAAGAGAAGAAAGAAGATGGAGAGAAAAAAATCGCAAAAAAGAAAGAGAAGAAAGACGATGAAAAGAAAAAGCAAATTTAAAATATTTTTAAAAAATTGCTAAATTAATAGGTTTTTTCATTTTGTTACAAGTGTTGTAAATATTTTGAATGTTTGTTATATTTATGAAAATTAACCTAATTATAATAACCTTTTGATAGACTTTCATTTTTTTGTTATATGGCTATGAAAGAGTAACTTTTTTCTCAAAAATAATTTTTGAATTAATTAGCTTTCGATAAATTTTAGTTCAAATAATCAACTTTAGCTAAATCTACAACACATAAATACTTAATAGCACAATAAATACTAATAACTTTCATTCATAATATAATAAAATTACAAATAAAGTATTCAATAATTTACTTAAATAAAGTTGTGGTCTAAATGATACAAAAGTAGATAAAGTATTTAGTGAATGTACCAACAACACAAGTTTAACCCTCAAAATACAAACAGAATTCACTAAGTGTTCGAGATTATATTATCATATAGCTATGACCTACTGTCATCGTTGGTTCTTTTTTTCTCTGGTAAGACATCATTTCATTCACCACCTACATAAATTTATAAAACATATATCAATGTACGATCTTGTAGACACCAATAATAGATGATATTAATTAAACAAATATAGAAAATATTTAACAAATGTAGATAAAAAAGATTAAAAGATAGCATACCAATGGTCACTTTCAACTCAATCTTTTCATATGGCCCAAGAAAAATAGATACCAATTCCATAATTTCAACTCAATCATATATCCCAAGAAAAATGTCTAGCATTCAACTCCAGTATGTCAAGCAAGTAAAGAAGCAACACTTTGGTAGAGAGTGTCAGTACACAGTATCACAATCTATAACAACTAACTTTAATTCGATTGAAAGAACAGGATCATAAGAAAATGGAATGAGTTATCTACGACTACAAACCATTTCAGTGCAAGAAAATTTAATGATCTATTAAATCCTACCCAACTTCTTCAGTAAAAGCACCACCGTTACGTGAAAACATTATATCAACTTCATAGCATTGCCAAAATGTTTTAAATTTTCTAAATCACTAAGATACTCTTTCAAAATAAAATGATCGAACAACCAATAAGAAACTAACATTTAATCTAACAAACTGCACCATTAAGAAATGAAAACAAAAATAGTATGCAAAATTTAGACCAAAAAAGCAACCAAGTATCAATAAGGTGCCAAGAAAGAGAGATTTAGTAGTTCCGGAGAAAGATTTTTTTTCTGTGAGGCAACCACGCCATATTCAAAGCAAGAACTAGAAGCAAATAAAGAAGTCCTTATTGGTTTCAACGGAGACTCCACAACATACAAACTTATTTCTATTGAACTTAATTCTCAATAGAAAGTTGGTCTCCACTACGGCTTAGAATTGACTGAAAAACGCCTAATCACTTACATATAGCAAAAACCTTACAATAAAATAGTAAAACTATAGTAACCCAATGAGTTAAATGGCCAACAATAACCATCCACCATTCTCTATGCTTCATACACTTTGTTTCCGCTCATACTTCAACCAAAAAAGAACACAAAATGGCTCTCTAAATTCCTAAAAAAGAAATCAAGCTAAGATAGTGAACATGAACAATAGTAAAATACGCTACTAGCAATGCATAAATCAACTTGGAGAATCCAGCGACAAGATAGTAACCAACTTTAGGTAGACTTGTGAAATTCGAAACTCATCAACCTAGCCACATAAAAGATCAAATTTAGTATATGAACTAATCTGAAAATGAAGATGAAGATGAAGAAAGCACCAACACATGCAATCTATTGAAACAGAGGCCAAAATTGCAATATAGGGTATCATGGAAAAGTACCAATAACAATTTTTTATGTTGTTTTCTTTGAGGAAGAATTCCGAATGCATCCAGCATTGACTCATCCAGTTCTACAGAAAAGTTGGGAGGCGTGATAAGAACAGAAAAATGGACTGAAGGAAGTTGAATAGCTGACTGATCTGACCTTTAGTTTGCAAAAGTGTAGCCAGAACACTTAAAGCACCTAAGACTTGTACATCGTCCCCAGTTGTAATATGAGACAGCAAAGCTCCCCTGCCAAAGCATACATTATGGGATAGTTAGGAACACACAACTGACACAATTAAGTATTATTTGGACCAATGTTCATTTAAGATGAGTCTATATATTATAGAGTAAAACTGCCCCCCAATCAAGGGAAAGGAGAAAAGCAAATATATTTAAACAGAACAATAGTTGAATTAGGAGTTTCTAACATTTGCAAAAGCAACTTTAGAAAATAGAAATCGGAAGTTTCAGATTAGGACCTATCTAGTGTGCACAAAAGAAATACAGAAGATATAAAATCAGAAAATCTAATCAAGGGTCAAAAGCTGCTATTTATAGCCCCTAAGAAAATTATTATGCAACCAAGTTACCGTGTAAGCCTTCAAGTATAAGAAGCATAGTAGCCACTTAATGTCCAACATACTAGCCATTCCATCTCGAATGAAACATTAATAAAAGATGAATAATAGAGCAAACAGAAAAACAAGAGACCATCAAGAGAGGAACGCGCACATGTTACTTGAATCTTAACAATTTCAAAAAATGTAAGAATTTTGCTACTTCCAGCACGTCCATGAAAAATATATCAACTATACATTTGGAATCAAAATGGAAGGAAGTGTATCGTACCTTTGTTGTGGAACTCGACAGCATGGAGAGAATGTTGATTCAGATAGAACTTATAGTCATCGCAGGCGACCATGAATCGTATAAAATATCTACACATATTCAGAGTGAAGGGAAATAATATTGGTCAGTCTTTGCTGCTCAGGAGATAGCTAAGCTCTCGGCAAAGACCCAATAGATCATAAATAACCTCATACCAGAAATTAACATGAGTAGAATATAATTCACAACTCAAACATGCACGAGCAACAAACAGTGCCACAATGCTTACAAACACTTACAAAAGGAAGAAGAAACAGAAGTAACTAATACACACCACCATATTGATCTGGGAATTACATCATCTCAGTTACACTTGTAAAGTGCATATGAGTAAAAAGCGAATTGCAGAAGCCATATTTCACCTTCAAACTACATCCATTGCAAATATTCCAGTTGAGTCAATCAAGATCAACTCAACAATCAAAACTAAATTGGTTTGGTTTGATATTCAGCCCTTTGTCCAAACCAAACAAAAAAACATTGATAATTTGGTTCAATTCGACAAATTCCCACAACCAAACCAAACCAAAGAGATGAATAAAAATTTGATTGCAAAAGTGAACAAATATGAATTCCTAAATAGTTTTAAACATTATATAATTAATGATATCGTGTTAAATCTAAAGTTTTAAAAGACTTACATTACAAACTAATTACAATCTAACATGTTCGGGACTTTCTCTTTACGACTTACATTAGTGTTTATTTGATAGATTGGACTTGCATAAATTGAAATTAATTTTATTCTTTTTCATACAACTTAAGGGCACAGCTGAAATGCATTTATAGAAACTTTTAAGTTTGCTATTTTTCCATTTATGCTTCTAGGTTATGGCTTTTGGAGTATTATGTTTCTCAGTGTCTTGCTTCTCTCTCTAGTCTTTAGTTTTTTGTATTTTTCAGCATTAGTCTCTTTTCATTCACTTAATGAATAGTATTTGTATTCTTTTTTAAAAAGGAAAATAGTTCTCGAGAACACATAACCTATAGAACAAAAACCTGCTCAAGTAAGGTCATATTTAGCTCTATTAATTTTGCAAGTAGGTTGTTAGATTTAAATGAACTTTATGGTATATATATTCCATTGCAATAAGCAAACATTAGGGGGGAAAAAGTATCTGCAAACAAAAGGAAGAAGTTAATGACAGTCAGGAAAATAAAAATAAAAATTTGAAGTTATGAATGATACAAAAATTTGAAGTTAAACATAACATTAGGTGAGTGTGTGTGTCTATATAACCTACTGGCTTGAAGAAGATCCTAGTAAATAAAATCAACATGATACAAAAAACAACCATCCTACAATAAATTATCAGCATAGAGGGTCTTTCATCTATTCAAACTTGTTACTACCAAAAAGAACGAAATCCAACAACAAGCGTTGATTCCTTTGTATGGGCAGTTTATCTTTCCGTACCGTATAATTGAAAAGTTGTAAATTAATAGATGTAACCCACTTACTATCAGATCCAACACGAAAATCTTTCTGTTGAACTTAAAGGTTAGGACATTGTATCAAAACATTTCTGTAACATCAAATCATTTAGGTTCTCCATGACGAGTCAATGATTAGCCTATAGACAAGGCGCCACAACATGAAAGAAAATCTACTAACTTCCCCATTTGAGATATGATCTACTGCGTAAAATACAATAAAACTCTACTACTATTGTAGCACCTTTTGAAGTCTGACCTCTGATATAAATAATATAATATGAACTCGATGATCCTACCGAACTACAATCACTTAAATAAAGTGGATGGTGAAACAAACAATATATAGTCACCACTAAACCTAAACACACACAATAAAATATCCAACAAAAAAACGAATACAAAATTATCCATTTACCAACCTAGACAAATGTGACCATTGCTATAGATATGATGATGCAGAGGAGCTGGATTCAGAAATATATAACCTACAGCAAAAATCAAACACAATACAATCGATTAATGTAGCTGGTAGCTGCTAAAGGGGTAATTGGAATAGAAATGATCTCAAGTCTCAAGGTTGGATGGATTATATTTAAACCTGTGGGGCTTCCATTGGGCACCGTTGACTTCAATCACCCACCTTCCAACAAAAGAACCACCCAGAAATGAACGTTAAATTTTGAAGTAACATTGCTTGCAGAACCGATTTAAGAGAAATAACAAAAACAAAATGAAACCAAAGACGCCCACCACACTCAAAGAAGGACGCAATAAAAAATCAAACCTAAACGAAACCCAAAAGACAACAGGAATAAGTATAGTCATCCAAACCTCTTTTCCTATTAAAAGTTGAAATAGGCGTTGGAATATAACTAAAATGACAGAACTTAAGCAAGCCCTAATTGACATAGAACATTACCTCAATTCCAACCGGGAACCTGGACAACCAGAACATTACCTCAAGAATAGACCTAAGTTTTATACCACAATGTCATTCTCACAGACTTAATGTATACTACATATAATTGAAATCATAATTTGTGACCTAAGAAGTGTGAAAGTTTGCAGTGCTGTAATTATATTAACACAGACAGCAAAGTATGCAAACAATAAATTTCATAGCTGTTCGTCAAGTGCAGTCTCACCTCAGTTTTCCAATGTAAGAGCTACTTGATCTCAAAATGTTTTGGCACCCATTGAGATAATATACTCCGTGCTAGTAGTTCTTCGCGTACGCTTTGCTGAAAGAAGAAACTTCCCATTTTCAATCAGCAGAGCTGTACCATTGAAGTACCAAAAGTATAAATAAATTGAATGGCAGCAGAACAAGAGACAACTTCCAATTAACAAGCATATTAATAACTGGAGTTGGAAAATGAAGTAGAAGAAAGGAAGAAGACTAACCTCGAATCGTTAGCTTCAAGTATCTAAAAGCAGTAAAGAGAGGACAAGCTGATAGACGAAAGAATCCTAAGCGAAACCCTTGTAGACGACGGTGTGTCGCCTTGTAGACGATGGTGATGCTAGAGCTTCAGCGTTGGCGATTAGACAGAGACAACGACGGCATCGTCGTCAGGTGAATGGAGGGCAGTCGTGTGAGACGGGACATGGGTGCGTATCAAAGGCATGAAACGTTCAATAGAGATGAAAGCGTGCAACGACGGGCGTCTCTTGGGCAAAAGAGATGAAAGCGTGAAACGTTCTCCAAAGCTTGAGAAATATTGGGCGGCACTTTTTTTTCCTTTTCAATAGCCCAATTTAAAATGCGCTATCCTCAAAGGCTATTAAATGGCCCATTTCTTGTAGTGTTGGCCAAACTAAGAATGGCTCCAAACACCGAAGTTCTCCAAGTAAAGTTAGATGATCAACAACATCTGACATTTCACAATTCGATAAGGCTCGTCAGAACTCCATCAAAGGAGAGGTCAAGGGTAGTAAAATAATTCCACAAATCAGTATTTCAGAACTTCAAGGTCTTTTTATTATCTCAACGAGAACATGAAGATATGAGCCACACAAGTGGCTTCAGCTAATGAAATAGCACACCTGCATTAGTTTCTACAAGGCTATACCCCGGGACTTTGTTCAAACCTCTCTGAAGCATCAAATCTCTCACCTCATTAACTTGACCCCATTTCCCATTTGAAGCATAAAGGTTAGATATGAGCACATAATAGCAATCTTCATTTCGATGTAGCTGTAGCATTTCCCAGAGTACGACTTCTCCGAGATCGAACCTCAAGTATAATCCACATCCATGAAGGAAAGCTCCATACAAACTAACGTCTGGTTGAACTGGCATTTTCTTAATGAAGTCCAATGCTTCATCCAGTTTACCTGATCGGGCTAAAAGATTAACCATACAGGCATAATGTTTCATGGAAGGAACAAAGTTATAATCCTGAATCATGGATTTGAAATACCTCCATCCCTCTTCAACCATTCCCGAATAGCTACAAGCAGATAGTACTGTCGTAAAAATTACTTCATTCGGTTTCAAATCCTCCTTCAACATGTTAGAGAAAATAGAAAGGGATCCGCTTCCATCACCCTGCACTCCATAACCACCTATCATTGCACTCCACGTGATAATATTCTTATCACCCATACTGTCAAACACCATTCGTGCTGATTTTGCATCACCGCATTTAGCATAAATGTAAAGATTAGATGAAAATAAGCCTTCTTTAACCGAATAAGCATGAAGTGATGAACCAACCTGTACAGCACCAAGGGTGGCAGATGCTGAAAGGGTGCTCACCAGCGTTATTGCATCAGGTGCAAGGGAGTATGATCTCATTTGATTAAAGAGACGGAGGGCATCATAAGCAGATCCATTTTGAGCATACCCAGATATCATTGAGTTCCAAGTAATCACATCTTTTTCCAAAACCCCATGAAATATAGCTTAAGCATCGCCAATCTTATGGCATTTAGCATACATGTCAATAAGAGCATTCTTCACCACACATTCTTCCAGCCCAATTTTAATCCCAAGTCCATGAACTGACATTCTTAAATTCAAATTACCAGAAACCGAACATGCTGAAAGAACACTTGCAGCAGTGACAGAATTAGGTAAGAGATCTGACCTTATTCCATCAGCAAAGAGCCGCAATCCATCGTTGGGTTGCCTAGCTTGGGTATATCCAACAATCATTGCAGTCCATGAAACAAGATCAATAGAAGGTAGTTCGTCATATATCATGCGAGCATCTCTAGTTTGCCCACATTTAACATACATGTCCAAAAAAGTAGTCGCCAAGAAAGGGCTAAGTTCAACAATGTTCTTAATGGCATAACCATGCACCCATTTTCCTTGATGTAAAGCTATTAACTTTGTACACGCGTTTATTATGCTTCCTAAAGTAAATGGGTTGCTTTCAACCAATGCATCTCTCATCCGATTGAATAAAACCAGACCCTCCTCCGAACAATTATTTTGTACATATCCCGCAATCATTGAAGTCCATGAAACCACATTTTTATCCATGATTTCTTCAAACACAGCACTTGAGCACTCAACCTGCCCACATTTACCATACATATCTATCAAACCAGTCATTACAAAGCTATCCGGACCCCCCACCTTCACAATCTGACAATGGACCTTTCTGCCTTCAACAATTTCACGCAATTCGCTACAAGCTTTCAAAATAATCGAAAAAATTATGTTATCGCATTCCCTAAAAGACATTCTCATGCGATTATAGAATGGAATAACATCCACAAACAAGTCATTCAAAAAATACCACCTGATCATCACCTTCCACGCATAAAAATCGGGGTTGGGCATTTGATCGAACACCATTCGAGCAGACCTCACATCCTGAAGTGCCCCATAAACACCAACCAACTTGGTATCACAAAGAAGATTACCGATAAGGCCGTGTACTATAAGCAACCCATGGAACTTGATGAGAGTATCAATGTTCCTAAAAAGTCCCATGAGATAACAGCACAAAGGTAACGAAATAGACTGTACTGAGGGCATGGTTTGATGAAGGTCGGAGAGTGAGGGATGTGAAGCATATGTGGAATAAGACATCCGGTGCCCCATTTGAAGTAAAGGACTTGCAAGACGGAAGAACGCTCGAGGAAGGCTAAAGAAGCGTTGTAACATTCCAAGTTGTGAAATGCTCAACCGCCATGCCAACATTCTTCGTCTTCTATTCAAAACATAGCGGCAGTGTGTAAAGAAATTTAAGGGAAATTGAGAAAAATATACGAGCACGGTGGCCGCAAGAAAATCAAACTAATTACTTCATTCTTTTGGAATTATATGTCATGATCTTATTTGGTCTTTGTAGATGGTTTTAATTTGACATTTGTTTGTAGGTTGAATCAAGATACTTTAACATGAAGATTAGATCAACATTTGTTGAAAAACTGTAAAATTATAAACTAATGGCTAATAAATTAGATGTGGTGGGAGCACCACAAAAAAATATGGGAGAAAAGAGAGAAGACGAAAACCAATTTTATACTAGCTATAATAATAAACTAAATACATGTTTAGAGTGGTTTTAAAATGGTTAAAATCACCTCAAAAAATGATTTTAATCATTCAAAATTAACTTAATACTTAATCTTACATTTTTTTAATGGAATACCCGTATCATCAAAATTGGTTCCAATGATTAAAAAGATTTGAGAATGAAAAGTGATTTTAACTATTTTATAATCACTCTTGACATGCCAAAGAAAAAAGAGATTAAAATACACGAGCTAAAGGAAAGAACAGCGAAAATGGAAGCCAACTTGTTTTTTTGTTTACTCTTAACTTCCTACAACAATTTTATAATCCAATGAGTAAAACATATGTTAAAGTGTTAAAAAGGGCAAGATCGTCAATGTTTTCTTTGAGAAGTCCAATAAGCAACCGTACACCAAATTTTTTTTAAATTGATTTGTCTTACTTACCTTTCACTTTATTGATAAATATGAAAGCCTTGTGGCACTTGAAGGCGCCAAAAACATTTTTGAAAGCATTGTTCAACCCATAGTGGTTTGACAATCAATTTTGATTCTTGAATCATCACAATGAGGACAGAAGCCCACCGACTAAAATCTTTATAGTCCAAAAGATTTGATCAAGTAAATACATGAACTAAGAAGATAAACTTTTTTTATGGATAAGAAGGTTCATGTAACATTTGAACAAGAATCCAAAAACCATGTCTTACAATATTTTCTTTGGATAAAGAAACATTTCATTGATAAATGAAAAAAGGGAAAACCCCAAATCACCTCTAAGTGATTACAATAGAGATTTTCAGTTGGTAACGAAGAAAAATAAGCTACAATGTTTATGGTGCTTAATTTTGCACCAAGTTAAAGCAATAAAAAGAACCAATTCTAAAAACCTATCATAAGAGGAAAAAGAGTCACTAAAAAGCAAACCATTTCTTTCAGCCAAAAACCAAGTCTTAGATTTAGATGTCAACTTACCTCCACCATATCTGAATCTTTGCCTACTGATAATGGGATGTTTCAAAATATTCATTTGTGAGAAGAAGTTGAGTAAATGAAGCAAAACTTAGCCTCTTCAACAAGTTAAAGAATTCCCTTCACTACAAGATTTCGATGAATGTTCATTATTCTTCTATTTTCAAAGCAAAGCACTAATGTAATACAAAAGTAGAAATTTGAGTGTGTCCCAATCCAAGCAAACACTGAAATTTCATATCATTTTTATAAGGAAAATCAAGTTAATCTCGAATAAATCGTGTGTTACTCATTTTTACTGCTATTGTGTATTACCTCCCTATAAATAGGAAGGGCCCAAAATTTCAACACTGAACCAAGAATTATTACCAAAATTTATCCTTTGACTAACTTTACTATATATATGATGATTTGGAAATTTTACAGCATTATGATGTAACCATTACAAATCACAAGAGAGGCAATTTTAATTACATATTCAATCAAGAAAACTAACATTCAAACACTTTCTAATAAGATACAGCAAGACTTTTACAGAATCTAACATATAATATAACTAATCAATTCAAACTAGAGTCAAACTCAAACCAATCCGCAAAACAAAACAAATAAATTAAGTCTATTAGGCTATTACAACCACCCAGCTAAATCCGATCCCTGAGCTCAAGGGAAGCCACAACAAGATTTAAAACTAAAATAGTATTGCAGCTCCTTGTATGCTCTTAAATAAAGTAGATTTAAAAGACAAGACAAATAGTAAATCCTTTATAAGATCCCTCTTCAGCATTACCAAAGTTGTAGCTCTCCCCGTGGACTACGATCTAGTTGGTGGTCAGTACACAACACCTACTAGTAAGTAGCCCACACCTAAAGGGCCACTGAAAAACATACAAGTAACTATTGCAAATTACGTGACGATTATGCTCAATAAATATGCATGGAAGGTAACTAACAATTACAACATTCTAGGTTAATGAATAGACAAATCATGGAATGCACACTTCCTATTCAAGTCCCTTTAGCTCACTCAACACTCAACTTTCATAAGACTTTTTTAGACTGAATCCTTCATGACACGTTGACCCTAATTGTGTCCATGGCCACCTACATCCCATTTTGGCCCCAATGAACTTTATTCAAGGCCATCAACATTGTCTATCAACTCCATTGACTTCATATAGGGCCATTGACAGTCTTTATCAACCTTTTCGAACCGCCTCAATTGATTTATCTCAGGTTATCAACCTCTTCGACGACCCCACATGATTTCACCAAGGTCTCTCGACGTTTTAAAAAAATTTATGTACTTAACTTTCTAAACTCGTTACACTGACTCTAACTAAATCAACAAGGTCATCAACGCTATCCTATTTAACATCCCAAGCCTAGGATTCGAATCAGGATTCAGGATTTGGATTCGGCAACTGATAGCCCCGACATTCTCCTACATCCCTTGGGACTTGGCAACGTTATCCTTACTTGTCTTGAATGTTTCTAAGAGTAAAAAGTTATCTCCACAAACCAACACAAGTCATTTCAGCATGTTTTATCCCCACTCACATGCTTCTTAGAAAAATTCTCAAAAGGTTACCTAACATAAGATTGCTCTAAGCTAAACATGCTTAACTATTAAGTTCCTATGATTGAGTCACCAAAAAAGGAGATGCACCTAGGTGTGATATAGGTAATAATTTTCAATTCTTTTAAGCCTTTCTTAACCATACTTTGCTATCCTTTGAATGTGACTCGACTCCTTCACGTTCTCTTTCTCCTAAACTTAAGTCGTTACATGCCCACTAGAGTCTGCTTGGTTCATTCTTGAACCATAGCCTACTGGGAGAGGTTCTGCTGATACTAATGGTAACAACCCAACTTTTTGAAATCTCTAATTTGGTCATACGATCGTTCACACAATTTTAAAATAAAAATTAGTCAACTAAATTAATGTAAAATGATAATTTTTCAAATACATAATTAACAAAAATAAGATGATTCTGGATCCCAAAAACATAAAACTAAACAAACAAGTTTCAAATTTCCAAACTCAACCAAAAATTTGATGAGAACCTACCAAAGCAAAGGAGGTGGTTTGCAAGCAGCGGCAACAACGTTGGCTTTGACAACCGGTGGACTAGCGATAGTGAGCAACGGCCATAAGAAAATCCTAGAGAGAGAAAATTGTGAAGAATCTAGAGAGTGATTGGAAAGAGAGAGGTTGAGTACCAACAGTTGGCAGTGGTTGGACATCCAACAATGGCTAACAGGACCAATTTGGATGTAGTGAGGGCTGGTGGTGGTCGTGACTTAAGGACGGTAAAAGAGGGAGGAAATTTCGTGAGGGTTAGGGGGCAAAGAACCCAAGGAAGAAGATGGTGGCTTGCTTAGGGCTGGGTGAAGCTATATATATATATATATATATATTAATAACTCCCAAACCCAAACTATTTATTAAACTTAATGGGTATATAATTGAGAAACGGAACATATGTATCAACATAAGTACAATCCTATCACAAAACTTCGTACTTCAGCTCCATTTTTAAAAATTGAAATTTAGAAAAATAGAAGGGAGGACAAGGCTAGACTAAAGTAACAAATGCCCAACCATAAGCTCAACTCAAGTTGGCTCGTACTCCAACTTCTACCTCATAAATTTACGCGTCTAACTTCAATAACGAGAAACAAAGTTCCCAAGGGCAAGATCAATCACAACTTTAATAAACCGAAGATAAAATAAAAATAAAATCCTTGAAGAGAAAAGATTAGTCCCTGTTGTAATAGTTCAACAAGGAGACAAAAAGTTGTAAAAGAAAAGAATTCTGGAATGATTACTCCTCAATCTCTGAAGGTTAAGCAAAACAAAACGGTAAAGTAAGAAAAAGGAAAGAGAAGAAAGAAATGCACTTAAGGAGAAAAGCATTTGAAGAGAGAAGAACAAGGTAATGCATTAGCATTGGAAACTCCATTTCCATTTCCATGTGAATTGACAATAAACAAAGAGAATCTAGCAGAAAAACAAGAACGTGGTAGAAAAGAAAAGAAAAAGAACTATCAGAAAAAGAGGTACCTGGTACCAAAGAAGAATGCAGTATTCTCCGTTTTTTTATCTTGTAGCAGATGCAGATGCTCGTTAATGGAGTTTTTTTTTTTTAAGAAAGGAGTAAGGAATCTGACTATAATGGCTGTTGTTGTTTGGTATTTTGTGTTATCAGCGAGAAGGAGTTCTTTGTGTTCTCAGCGAGTTGAGAGACTAAAGCGGCTTTGTCTTAAAGTTCTCCAAATCTGGGCCACCGTTACTCTGTGCATTTTGGCTAGTCTTCACGCGTACCGTCTGCCTTCCGCTCCTAATCATATTGTGTGTCTAATCCATATATAAAAGCCCATTTTCTACTCTCATCCTTTCCTTTTTAGAAATAACATGGGATATAACAACTTTTTAGGGTAGGCAAATGTCACGTCCCGTGAAACAGCTCCACTTTTTCCGCCAAAATGTGTCATAGGACTCCCAAAGAAAAACCAAAGAGGAGCCAAGCACACCCGTTCAACAGCCCAACACAACCATGTGACAACCCACTTGTGCCCACGACACATTCCCATGGTATTGGCATGTGCCCACGGAAGGCAGCCCACGAGTCCAGCATGCATGTCTCGAAACGTGTCCATGACAGCCCCATGTGCTTTTACGAACGCATACCCTATGGGCACCACCATCAGACAGAAGTCAGATGTAACGAGCATACTTGTCCAAGGCGTATTTGCCTATGGCCATATGCCCAAATACCTCCTATTTATTTTATCTTTGTGTCTTGTACATAGTTTAACTAGTTTCTTTTCTTTTTAAGTCATAAAGTTTGGGTGTGACATTTCGGAATTTTCATATGCAAGCCTACTTGAACTGAAAATGTTCAAGATGTACTATAGGGGAGACATAATAGTTGAATCCATGCCCAAGCCTTGTCGCACTCTTTGCAATCTATGCTTTCTTATTGTAATTGACAGTCTTCAATGCTTGTTTTAACAATGATTTCAATGGAATTATTTCTCTCTCACGTTTTCTAAAACATTTTCACAAAAACGTGATGGAAGACAGTTTGTCTGCGGTTTTTGGATTTTGATCGACTGCATTATTGATTGGGTCGAACAAGTGCTGCACAATTGCTAATCCCGAGTTTGAAAGGTTGCGATTGTGACAAGTGGTATCAAAGCCAAATTGGCTAGTTGACAGTTTACACAGAAAGATGTCAGTTGTAAAACAGTCGAGTAAGACCCATAATGAATGACTTGTGGACTCAAAGAGCAGATGCTCTACCTCTTGGAAGTTCCTGATTCCATCCATTTCTTAGAAAAGTGACTTGAGGAAGTTGCCAAGAAAGCCGGTGGCATTGATGCAGTATCCAATTTTCTCGATGGATGACCCATACAAGAACTGCTGACCTGAGTTGACACTCTAGAATCCTGAATTGTAAGAACAGGAAACGTCACCTACGAAAGTGGGGACAGTTCGTTGGGCTTGGCTGTCCAGATGGAAGAACGAGTTATTGAACTGGATAACTCCCAGAAAAATATGTTGGAAATGATAAACGACATGACAGATGATTTTTGGGCTACCCTCGATGTCATTAGAAACGAAATCGCAAAGGTGAATACGAAGGTGAACTTTACAATGCGAGCGTTGGCAAACCAGACTCCAGTTGGAAGAGCAATCCCATTTGGTAAAATAAAAATTCCTGAGCCCAAGCCCTTCTGTGGGCAAGAGATGTAATGGTGTTAGAAAATTTCATCTTTGACATCGAGCAGTATTTCAAGGCCACAAGTACAGTTACTGAAGAGGCCAAAGTAACGTTGGCTACCATGCATCTGCCTGAAGATGCGAAGTTGTGGTGGAGGTCCCGGTATGTTGACATCCAGGTAGGGCGTTGCATAATAGATACGTGGAATGCTCTAAAGAAAGAACTCTGATCGTAGTTCTTCCCCGAGAATGTTGAAATTCTGGCCCAGCAGACACTGCACGAACTGAATCACACTAGTAACATACGTGACTATGTGAAACAGTTGCGTGGTTGATGCTAGATATACGCCACCTGTCGAAAAAGGACAAAGTTTTCTTTTTTGTTGAAGGTTTGAAGCCCTGGACTAAGACCAAACTATATGAACAAAAGGTCCAAGATCTCACATCGGCATATGCAACGGCTGAACGGTTGTTTGACTTATCTAGTGACTCTCAAGACATAAGACGGCATCAAAGTTCCTCATCTGGGGGAAACAAAAACAACTGCCCAAGTTCCCCCAAGTCTAAAGGGGGAACAAACGTCATAATGGAGACCACATGCCCTTTCAAGTAAATACAAGAAACATCTAGCAAGGACCAAACAATTAGAACACAACCAGTCGTCCTCTTAGTAGTTTCATATGTAAAGGGCCCCATCTTGCTAGAGAGTGTCTAAACTGAACCGCCTTTAATGCTTTTCAAGCACGTTAGCCTCAGAATCAGATGATAAATTAAGTCAAACTGAAGGAGAAATTGGCCAGATAGAAGAAGGAAAAAATCCTAAAATTGTGGCCTTAAAATTTTTGTCGTCTCTCCAGAAGAAGGTAGGGGAGGCCAGTAGGCTAGCGAAAAGGGGTCTAATCTACGTGGACTGTTGGGTTAACCAAAAACCATCAAAGAGCACTATGGTGGATTCTGTGCGACCCACAATTTAATAACAGATGGCTGAATCTCCGTTGGGAGAAAGACACAGAAACAATGAAGGCCGTGAATTCAGCTGCCTTGCCTATTATCGGGCTGGTAAAACAAACGACGGTAAGGTTGGAAGCATGGAACGACCTTATAGATTTGGTGGTCATTAAGATGGATAACTTCGATGTAGTACTGGGAATGGAATTTCTACTCGAACATCAGGTTATACCAATGTTGTTAGCCAAATGTCTAATGATTACTGGATCTACGTACACCGTTCTACAAACAAGCATTCGTTAGCCTAACGGGTAAAGATGATTTCAGCCATGCAACTGAAGAAAGGCCTTGCTTAAGATGAACCAAGGTTTATGGCTCTTTCGCTTAAGTCGTTGGAAAAACTAGGGGAGATAGTCCCCAAAGACATTCTATGTGTCTTAGAGAGGAACAGGGATGTGATGCCAGATAGTTTGCCTAAATCTCTGTCTCTGCAAAGGATGATTGATCACGAGATAGAGTTACTGCTAGGGGCAAAACCGACTGCGAAGAATGCTTATCGTATGTTGCAACCGAAGTTGGTTGAACTTTGAAAACAATTTGAAGAATTACTGAATGCGGGATTTATTAGACCTGCAAAAGCTCCATATGGAGCCCCAATCCTTTTCCAAAAGAAGAATGATGAAAGTTTGCGGTTGTGCATCGACTACTGCACCCTGAACAAGATCATAGTTTTCAAAAATACCAGCTGTCCATAATCACTGACCTATTTGATGGCCTCCATGGGGCTAAGTATTTTTCGAAGCTAGACCTACGGTTGGGTTATTATCAAGTGAGAATTGTCAAAGGAGATGAGCCTAAAATGGCCTATGCCACGAGGTATGGGGCGTTCGAATTTCTTGTTATGCCATTTGGTCTTACCAATGTGTCTGCAACTTTCTGTACTCTGATGAACAAGGTCTTCCACGAATACCTTGACAAGTTTTTTGTGGTCTATCTTGATGATATAGTGGGTTATAGCTCCACGATGGAAGAACACAAGGACCACCTCCAAAGGGTTTTCCAAAAACTAAAGGAGAACCAATTGTATGTCAAGAGGGAAAAGTGTTTCTTTGCGCAAGAACGGATAGATTTCCTAGGTCATGTGATTGAGTGTGGTTGAATTAGTATGGAGGAGGGGAAAATTGTCGCGATACGTGATTGGGGAGTACCAAGGTCAGTCACCAAATTGCATTCCTTTCTCGAATTAGCTAATTATTACAGGTGATTCAAGGAAGGATTCTCTAGAAGAGCAGGTTCGCTAACTGAATTATTGAAAAAAGACAAGCCATGGGGTTGGACACCTGAATGCCAAGCCGCCTTCAATGAGTTGAAGTAAGTTATGATCGAAGGACCAGTTCTTAGGATCGCCGATGTGACCCAACCGTTTGAAGTCGAGACCGATATGTCTGATTTTGCATTGGGTGGTGTTCTCTTACAAAATGGACACCCCATCGCATATGAGAGTTGAATGCTTAATGTCGCGGAGAGGAGATACACGGTGTCTGAAAAGGAAATGCTTGTTGTGGTACATTGTTTGAGGGCCTGAAGACAATATTTACTGGGCGCAACTTTTGTTGGGAAGACAGAAAACAATGTTACTTGCCACTTCTTTGCCCAGTTGAAATTGACTTCAAAACAAGCATGGTGGTAGGAATTCCTAGCTGAGTTTGATTTTGAGTTTCAAAATAAGAAAGAGGTAAGCAATCGGACAGCCGATGCGCTTAGTTGGAAAAATGAACATGCGACTCTATGCATGTTAACTCATCTTCACGTAAGTCAGATCGATGGTCCTATGTTCGATGTTTTAAGAGAATTCCTGCAGAAAGATTTTACCATTCAGAATGTCATGAGTGTAGCTGAGGCAGGTAAGACAAGACAGTTTTGGGTTGAAGATGACCTGCTAGTAACAAAGGGGAAGCGGCGTATGTCCCTAGAAGAGGGAACCTGAGAAAGAAATTACTGCACGAGTGTCAGGACAATCTCTGGGTCGGCTATCCTCGATGGCAGAGAACATATGCCTTACTAAAAAAGGGATAATTTTGGCCCAATATGAGGGATGACGTCATGCAATACACGAAGACATGTCTCGTCTGTCAACAGGATAAAATCGAGAAAGCAAAAGTTTCTGAACTTCTCCAACCTCTGCTAGTTCCAACAAGACCGTAGGAGAGTATTTCTATGGACTTCATCACCCATCTCCCTAAAGTAGGTGATTATGAGACCATCTTGGTCATCAAAGATCTGTTTTCAAAATATGCCAATTTCATTCCTACTACCAAGCTATGCTCAGCCAAATTGACAGCCTAGTTGTTCTTCAAACATGTTGTCAAGTTATGGGGTGTACCGACAAGCATTGTGAGTGACCGAGATGGTAGGTTCATTAGCACTTTTTGGATAGAACTATTCACTTTCTTAGAGACAAGTCAGAATGTGTCCTCAAGTTACCATCCTCAAACAGACGTTCAAATTGAGCTGTTTAACTGTATGCTCGAAGAATATTTACGCCATTTTGTTAGTGCAAGGCAAAAGAATTGTGCTGAGTTGTTGGATGTAGCCCAATTTTGTTTTAATGCCCAGACGAGGTCATCGATTGGTAGAAGCCCGTTTGAGATTGTTTTGTGGTAGGCAACCTATATTGCAGCACCTTGTTGATCACCCCCATGCAGGGACGAATCCCTAGGCTTGCAACTTTACCAGGAAATTGAAACAGACAACAGCCATCGCTCGAGCCTATCTTGAGAAAGCCTCAAAGTGGATGAAGAAGTTGTCAGATAAGAAGTGTCACCCTCTTGAGTTTCGGGCGAGAGATTAGGTCCTCATTACACTGTGATCGAAATAGATTCGATTATGAGGACGCAAAGACCAACGCCTCGTGAGGAAATACGAAGGACCAGTGGAAGTGCTGAAATGGGAGGGAATGCATCTTGCAAAGTGGCGTTGCCCACATGGATGAAAATTCACCTAGTAATTCATGTGAGTAACTTGAAGCTCTGCCATCAAGATCCTCATGACATGCAGCGCAATGTCATAGTCCAACCAACCATCGACCTCAGTAAAAAAGAGGATAAAGAAGTTGAAGAAATCTTGGTCGAGCCAGTGAGGAAGGGCCGAAGACCCACAAGAAGGATCCACAAGTACTTGGTGAACGATTCTTGGGTGGAACTCAATTCCTAAGTGCCACGGAGAACGATTCTTCCTCTAAAGAACCCAATGGTAGAGGTTGGATATACGTGAGGCCAAACTCAACAAAAAGGCTGCCTTACCTATGCTGGATACCGGCACAACCAACAACATCATTGATCTACAGGAGGCCCAGCGGCTAGGTCTCAAGATCACAAGGAAAGTGCGACACTAAGTTGAAGATTATCAGTGTTAAGCCCACACATAACGTTGGATGGGCAAGGAACGTCGAGACAAGGGTAGGGAAATGGCAAGTTACACTCGATTTCCTTGTAACACCTCTAGACGATTGTAAAATTGTCCTAGGGTTGGACTTCTTTGACAAAGCCCATGCCAACATCAACACATTCAAGAAGGCCCTAGAGTTCCCCAACATACGGAGGGAGGTGCCCCTAAAACGCATGGGAGTGACAAGCCAGGTGAAACTTAGTGCCATGCGGATTACAAGACACCACTTGAGAAAAGGGTGGCGTGATAGTGTCGCAACGGAGGATTGCAAAGATTCAATGGGGTAGGGTGTCACATCCCGCAAAACGGCCTTATTTTGTACGCTAAAATGTGCCATAAGACTCCCAAAGCAAAACCAAGGAAGAGTCAAGCACACCCGTTCAACAGCCCAACACGACCATGTGCAGCCCACATGTTCCCACGACACATGCCCATGGAATTGGCATGTGCCCATAGAAAGCAGCCCACGAGCCCTGCATGCATGTCGCGACACGTGTCCATGACAGCCTCATGTGCTTGTACGGACGCACACCCTATGGGCACCACCATCAGACAGGCGTCAAGCACCAACGCCATCCAGACAGCCTAAATGCACGGGCAGCTGCACATGGCACGGTGGCCAGTCTATCAGGCACGACATAGGCATCCATGACCCTCAAACAGTTGCCCACGCATGCCTAGGCACCATGCACGCACAATGTAACGGTCATACTTGTCCAGGGCGTTGTTTGACTATGGTTGTATGCCCAAATACCCCCGATTTATCTTATCTTTATGTCTTATGTTTAGTTTAGCTAATTGCTTTTCATTTCATGTAATAAATCTATAGTGTGACATTTTGACTTTTTCATATGCAAGACTATCAGAGCTTAAAAAGTCCAAAATGTACTATAGGGGAGGCATAGTAGTTTAATCCCCGCCCAATTATTGCCGCACTCTTTGCAAGCAAGCCTTTTCCCTTGCAACTAACAGCTTTCAATGCATATTGTAATGTCGAATTCAATGTATTTCTTTCTTTCTCGAGTTTAATAAACAATTTTCTCAAGAACACGAAGGAAGGTTACATCATACGTCAACTTTGTCCGTGACTTTCAGATTTCGATCGGCTGACTTGTTCACCGAGTTAGAACAAGTGTCGCACAATCGCTCATCCCGAGTTTGAAAGGTTACGATTGTGACAAGTGGTATCAGAGCTAAATTTGCTAATTGACAGTTGAGACAGAAAGATGTCGACTACGAAACAGACGAGCAAGACCCATAATGAACGATTGGTAAAAATCGAAGAGCATATGCTTTACCTGGTGGATGTTCCTAATTTCATCCATTCTTTAGAAACCCGACTTAATGAAATTTCGAAGAAAACTGATGTTGTTGATATGGTGTCCGATCGTTTTGATGGATTACCGATACAAGAATTGTTGACTATAGTTGACACTCTAGAGTCACAAATTGTAAGAACTGAAAACGTCACTTATGAGCGTGGGGACAGTTCGTTAGACTCTACTGCCCAGATGAAAGAAAGAGTTATTAAACTAGATAACTCCCAAAAGACGATAATGGCAATGATAAATTGCATGACAGAGGACTTTCAAGCTACCCTTGATGTCTTTAGCAATGAAATCGCAGAGGTGAATCTTACAATACGAGCAATAGCAAACCAAGCTTCGGCTGGAGGAGCAATTTCAGTTGGCAAAATAAAAATCTCTGATCCCAAGCCCTTGTGTGGGGCAAGAGATGTGATGTGAAGGTGTTGGAAAACTTCATCTTTGATATGGAGCAATACTTCAAGGCCACAAATACCGTTACAGAGGAAGCCAAAGTGACATTGGTGACCATGCATCTGTCTAAAGATGCGAAGTTCTAGTGGAGCTCTCGGTATGTTGATATTCAGGAAGGACATTGCACGATAGACACCTAGGACAGTTTAAAGAAAGAACTTCTCTCAAAGTTTTTTCTCGACAACGTCAAAATTTTGGCTAAGTGGAAACTGCGTGAATTAAAACACCCTGAAACCATTTGAAAGTATGTGAAACAATTTGCGGGGCTAATGTTAGACATATCCTATATGACCGAAAATGACAAAATCTTCTATTTTGTCAAAGGGCTAAAGTCGTGGTCAAGGACTAAGCTATATGAGCAGAGGATTCAAGACCTCACGTTAGCCTATGCAGTGGCCGAACGCTTGTTCGATATGTCTAGTGATTCTTAAGATACGAGACGTCACCAAAGTTCTTCACCTGGAAAAAATAGAAATAGCCGACCGAATTCTCCCAAAGCTGCCGATGGAGATAGACATCCTGGTGGAGATCACAAGCGTTCCCAACCCAACACCGAAAACTCCTGGTGAGGACAGAATAATTCGAATACATCAAATCGTCCTCTCAGTTGCTACATATGTAACAGGAATCATTAAGCTCTTCTATGTCTTACAGGCCTCTTCAGACTCAAATGACAAGTTGAGGCAACCAAAAATGGAAGTTGATCAAGCAAAGGAAGATGAGAATCCTAGAGTGGGGGCTACGGGATTCGTGTGGTCTCTCCAAAAGAAAGTGGGGGAGACAAGTAGACGTGCAAAATGGGGTCTAATGTATGTTGACACCTGGGTCAACCGAAAGCAAGCAAAGAGCACTATGGTTGACTCTGGTGTTCATAATGGTGGTAGAAGCCAAACGGTTGAACCTTCATTGGAAGAAGGATACAGAAAAAATAAAGGTCGTGAACTCTCTACCCGTCGTTGGATTGTGAAATGAACGGTGATACAGTTGGGAGGATAGAGTGATCCCATAGACTTTGTGGTTGTAGGTATTGATGACTTTGATGTAGTACTTAGAATGAAATTCCTCCTTGAACATTAGGTGATCCTAATGCCTTCAGCCAATTGTCTAGTGATCATTGGGCTTGCCCCCACCGTGGTTCAGATAAACCTTCGCCAACCCAAGGGATTGAGAATGATCTCGGCCATGCAATTGGAAGAGGACCTCACTTGAGATGAAACAATGTCCAAGGCCATCCCGCCTGGGTCTTCCGATAGCCTGGGGAGACAGTTAGTAAAGACACAAGGTGTATCGTAAAGAAGTATTGTGATGGGATGCTTGATTAGTTTGCACAAGTCAAAATCGCCTACGAAGAATGCTTGTTGTATGGCGCCACCGGAGTTACCTGAACTTTAAAGCAGTCGAAGGGATTGTTGAGTGCAGGATTCATCAGACCTGCAAAAGATCCGTACGAAGCCCATGTTTTTTTTATGGGAAGAAGAGAATGGAAATTTTCGGTTGTGTGTCGACAACCGTGTCTTGAAACAAGCCCTGAGGAAAGGGCCAGCTCTTGGGTTTGTGGATGTGACCCAACCTGTTGAAATTCACACTGATGCATCTGATTATCATTGGATGGTGTTCTCGTACAGAACAAACACCCTATCGCATCGGTGATTCGAAAGCCGAGTACCATAGAGAATAATTATATGGCGTTTGAAGAAGAAACGCTTGCCATGGTACACAATCTTAGGGATTAGAGACAGAATTCACAGGGATCTACTTATGCCAGAGAGACGAACAACATTGTTACCAGCCACTTTAGTACTCAGCCGAAACTGGCTTCGAATCAAGTAAGGTGGCAGAGAGACCTGCTCGAACTTGATTTTGGGTTAGAACATAAGAAAGGAGCGAGTAACCAGGCAACTGATGCTCTTAGTTAGAGATATGATCATGTGATTCCATGCATGTTGACTCGTATACAGGCATGTCAAATGGATGGCCTAATGCAGGATGCATTGAAGGAATCCTTACAGAAAAACTCTGCCGCTTAAGATGGTGTGAGTTTGGATAAGGTCGGTAAGACAGAACAAAAGAATGGAATCGAGTTATTGAAGGTGACCCTACTTTGTGTTAGTGCTAAGATGAGTTCGTCAATGGGTAGAAGATCATTCAAGATTGTCTATGGCGGACAACCTATATTGTCGTGACTTGTTGATCCCCCCTATGTTGGGAAGAGTCCTCCGGCTCGCAACATTACCTAGAAGTGGAAGCGGAAATCAGACATTGCTTGGGCCAGTCTAGAGGAAGCTTCGAAATGGCCAAAAAAGTGGGCAGATAAGAAGTGTCGCTCCCTTGATATTTGTGTGGGAGATCAGGTCCTTGTTAAATTGCAACTTGAACAGACTCGGTTCAGAAGATACAACGATCACCACCTCATGAGAAGATAAGAGGGACTAGCAGAAATGGAAGAAGTCTTTGCTAAGAAAATGAGAAAAAGGTAGAAGACCCACAAGGAGGATACACGAATTCATAGCGAAGTGGAAGAACCTCCCCGTGGAAGAAACAAGTTGAAGATGTACCAAAGACCTTGAAGCGTGGAAGCATAAGATTGTAGAATTCCAACTTTGCTAGTCGACAGGGACGTCAACTGTTTAAGTGGGGTGAATGTAACAGTCATACTTGTCCAGGGGGTTGTTTGCCTATGGTCGTATGCCCAAATATCCTCGATTTATCTTATCTTTATGTCTTATATTTAGTTTAGCTAGTTGCTTTCCATTTCATGTAATAAATCTATAGTGTGACATTTCGGCTTTTTCATATGCAAGCCTACCAAAGCTGAAAAAGTCCAAAATGTACTATAGGGGAGACATAGTATTTGAATCCCCGCCCAAGCATTGTCGCATTCTTTGCAAGCAAAGATTTTTCCTTGCAACTGACAGTCTTTAATTCATATTGTAACATCGATTTCAATGGATTTCTTTGTTTCTAGTGTTTTATAAAAATTTTCTCAAGAACGCGAAGGAAGGTTACTTCATACGTTGACTTTGTCTGTGACTTTCAGATTTTAATCGGCTGACTTAGTCATCGAGTTAGAACAAGTGCCGCATAATCGTTCTTCCTGAGTTTGAAAGGCTACGATTGTGACACACGACCCGTGCGGCACCTTGCGCGTGTGCCCCTTCTTGCGTGCACCCCACCATCGATGTAGACGACGCGTGCAGAAGTGTACACCCTGCCCAGCGCATGCGAGCAACCGGCCTGCATGGTCCCCTATACGTGCGCCCAATTTTCAGACGCTCAAGAACCTCCCAAAAGATTCCAGAAGATTCCAGAAGGCCCCAGACACACTAATGTGCGTGCTGCATTGCCCGTGCTCAGCTAAACAGCCTCATAAGCCTCTAGGATGCCCAAGATAGTGTTGGAATGTTCTGGAATGGCTTGAACACGCCTGAGAAGCCTCTAGAACGTGCTGGACATAATGCTAATGGTATAACATCCACTAGCACATCACACACCATGGCTAGCACCCATCTCATGAAATTGCTAAAGCCCAACGTGCATAACAGGACGAGGAATGTCACGATGGTAGAGAACTTCCTATTCGGCCTTGAACAATACAATGAGGCCTTAGGAACCTTCGACGATGGTGCCAAAATTGCTAATGCCTTCAATTTTCTACGTGAAGCGGCACAACTTTTTTTGGCATAGGAAGCATGTGAAATGAGAGAAGGACCGAAGCATCTTATGAACGTGGGAAGAATTCAAATGCGAGCTTCGTCAACACTTTGTCCCACATAATGCAAAAATGGAGGCCTGTGGTAAACTTAGACAGTTGAGACAAACTGGAAGCATTCTCGAGTACGTGAAAGAATTCACAACCTCATGCTTGAGATCAATGGCATGTTCGACAAAGACGCACTCTTTCACTTTAGAGATGATCTCAAGGATTGGGCAAAACTTAAGCTCGATCGATGGGATGTGCGAAATCTTGATGATGCCATTGCCGTCGTGGAGATGCTCACAGATTATAGATCCAAGGAGAAGAGAAGCAATGAAAATGAAGGAGAAGTGTCGAATTCGAGAGCGAAGAATGTTCATAAAGCCAGGAAAAGCCACAAGAATGGTGCTAGACAAGGGAAGGCCATGGATAGAAGAAAGGTACATCCTTTAAACCTCCTAACCCTTGCTTCTTGTGCAAAGGTCTACACTAGATGTAGGATTGTCCATAGAAAAAAAGTTGAGTGCATTAGTGGCTAAACTCCACGAAAAGGAGGAAGCACCATTACCAAAAGAGGCACACTTGGGTGGAATTCAATTCCTAAGTGCCATGGAGAACGATTCTTCCTCTAAAGAACCCAACGGTAGAGGTTGGATGTACGTGGAAGCCAAACTCAATAAGAAGGTTGCCTTACCTATGATGGATACCGACGCAACCAGCAACATCATTGATCTAAAGGAGGCCCACGGCTAGGTCTCAAGATCACAAGGAGAGGCGATACTGAGTTGAAGATTATCCGTGCCAAGCCCACACTGGATGGGCAAGGAACGTCGAGACGAGGTAGAAAAATGTGACAAGATCGGAATTGATATGCAAAAATTAAAGAATTATACAAAATATATAGGCAAGGTCATTATCAACGCATTTATGTTCAGAAACTAAAGTGGTTGTGAAGGATACTTACCTAAACCGCCTTGACAAAAAATTATTTGTAGTTTACCCTTGACTTTTACCATAGATAGGTGCAAGCACGGGTGTCGAACCCAAGTGAGTGTAGGATAGATATTTTCTTCAATGTAATGCTTGAAAAGAATGAGATTAGTAACAAAAAGAAAAGAAAAACATTGAAAACAATTTTGGGAAAATTATAAGAGAGAATGAGAAGGAGAGTTTAGTTTGCAATACAATTCACAAAAAGAGATATTAAAGATTGAATTTCAAGAAGAGAAGTGAGGATTGGGCTTAGGCATTGATCTAATCTTATCATTGAATCAAAGAAAGTAAAAGAAGTTGAATCATGCTTAATTAATAGGGGATTTTTCATTTAAGATCAAATTGCTTGATCTTGGAGGAATTTTGAATCAAAATTCAAGAAAAGAGATTAATTTCATGGGGGATTAATTTAATTCTTGCAATCTTAACTAAATTCCTAATTGTTCTTTAAAGAAGATTACAAGATCATTCATAATATTGCAACCAAGGAATTAAATGGGAATTAATTTGTGCACTAAAAAAGAATGCATTTAATTTCCAAGAATTGACTTAAAGAACAATTGAAATTCATAAGGTATCAACCAATTTCAAGAATGGGAGAGATACAATCAAGAATCAAGAGAATTTTTGTGTAGAAACAAGTAATTCAATTAATCTTGCAGTAATCGATATACTTAAGGTAAATTGCTTTCAAAGATTGAATCAAAAAATCAAAGATCAAAAATCAAAATTACATGAATTAATGAGATTGAATCAAAAATCTAATTCTTGTTACAAATGATTAATGATTTCAACAAAAATTACATCAAGATTAGAGAAGAATCAAACCCTAATCTATAGTATATATAAAAGGATGGAAGTGGAGAATTTTTTTTGTCTCATTTTACCCTTTCATTATAACTTTTTTTTAGTTTTGTTTTAGTGGCAAATATTGTCATTTTCATTATAACTTTTAATATTGCTTTAGTGAAAATTATTTTTTAAACTTTTCGTCTCCTTATTATAAATTTTATCAAAATTAATTTAAAAATTTTCACTCCAACTAATTATGCCATTTAAATTTGTTCAAATTCATTCACATTCCCCTCTCCCCTTAATCTTCTATCTCCCAACTATTCACATTCTCTATCTCTTTTCAACCTTCTAAATTCTTCCTTTTCAAATCTTGGTTATAAATATCTCATTATTTTTTTTCATCCATGTTCACAAGTCACAACACAATGCTAAGGGTGAAGAAGAAATCAAATCATGTTTTTCTATTCTCTTCTTTTTTTAAAAAAATTTTGTTTTCTATTTTTTTTTATATAAAAGTATGCTTGTGTTTATTCCCTTTATTTATAGGTTTCTTTTTTAGTACATAACATAAGTTGGGAAAACTTAACAACCGACTTCGTAGTTGATATATACATATGTCTATGCTTTTTATGTTTAAATAATGTAATATTGAGAATCCTTTTTTAATGTAACCATGAGAATCTTGCTCATGTTTTTTTCTGCATTTATTTTTTTTATTAAAGCTATTTTATTAATGAAATGGTTGAGTGACTTATAATTTGATTTTGTTAAAATAATGTAAATATTGTTGGAATTTATTTAGTATAAATAAAGGTAATAAAATGTGTAAAGCAAGAAATATTAAAGTCTTTCCTTTAATTTTTTACCTACAAAATCATTAAAAAATTATGATTTTATATTTATAATTTCATAATTTCAAAGTAAATATGATTTTGGTGGATGTTTTACCCTTTCATTACAATATTTTTTAGTCTTGCTTTAGTGACAATTTTATCATTCACATAGATTTAATGTTTATGGTCATTTTCTCATTCAACAAGATAGAAGTTACACTTTGTTAACTTTTCATCTCCTTATTTTAAAAAAAAATGTTTTGATCTCATAACTGATATTAGTTAATGCTCTATGCATGTTATTATGGTCATAACGTAACTTTTTTATCTTCCATAACTGATATTACATAATATTATATGTTATTACACAACTAACAACATTTTTATCTTCCACTTTATTTGAACATACATAGATTAGATTGTTAAGTTTGCAACGAGTAAACTCAAGATATTAAAGAATGGAATTTGAATTATGCAAACAAATCAAATTCAAAAACACATTCGAAGGATGACAACATTGTCTCTTTACTAAATAAATTCATTTTCCACTCATTACAATGTAAATATAAAAATGATATAAGTATTAAAATATTAAAATGATTGTTCCAAATTTTATAAAGTTAATCTAAAACTATCATTTTTACGTGTGTGATTTTCCGTGCATCGCACGTGTTGTTTACTAGTCACAATAAAAAATCAAACTAATGAAATTCTCAAAGATTAGAATCACCTAAACTCAAATTACCACAAGAAGTTAGCCTAGCATCTTCAATAATTCTGGAAGATTTGTTGAAGATCCAAAAATTACATAATGAGGGTAAAGAATTTGGAATTTGAAAGAAACTAGGCGTGATTTTGGAAGGAATAGTGAATTGAATGAATAATTAGGGATTATTTGGGATATTTATAGGAAACAATTAGAGGATTATAGCGAAAGGCCCAAAATTACAGCTGTCCATTCCCAGTGCATTCGACGGAAAATTGGCATTTTTTCAAATTTTTGCATTTTATTTACGAAAATGCCATTAAAAATAAAGGAGAAAAAATGTTTTACGTTGAGCAAGATTCGAAATCTGATGGCTGATGGGCGCGTGAGAGGAGAAGCTGCCGCATGTCGCGCGGAGACAGGCTGAGATTAGAAGACACGGATTGAAGGTTCAAATAAAATTGGTTAATTTGTGAGTGAGAGGACATTCAAACCCGTTATCTGAGGGACGTGCGCGGAGAGCCTTAAACAACATTGTTTTCTTCTTTGAAAATCCAGATTTAAATTGCGTATGGTAAGGTTCGAACTCGTGACGTCTAGGTGGTCCGTGTGCGTGTAGTTGACAGACACGTGTCAATCTTCTTCAATATTTACCAAAACGGTCCTTATGTTTAATTTGCACGTTCTCGTTCATTTGAACTCCGATTTAGGTGATTTCGTGTCGTTGGGTTCATATCAGAGTCTAATTTCATATTCTGCATAAAAACATAAAAGTAATGAACATATGCATGATAAGAATTGAGAATATGCTATCTTTAAATGGGTCAATATTTGCCCCAACAAAATGGCAAGGTACGCTCGATTTCCTTGTAACACCTCTAGATGATTGCAAGATTGTCCTAGGATTGGACTTCTTTGACAAAGCCCATGCCCACATCAACACATTCAAGAAGGCCCTAGAGTTCCTCGACATACAGAGGGAGGTGCCCCTAAAATGCATGGGAGTTCCTCAACATGCGGAGGGAGGTGCCCCTAAAACGCATGGGAGTGACAAGTCAAGTGAAGCTTAGTGCCATGCGGATTACAAGACACCACTTGGGAAAAGGGTGGCACGATAATGTCGCAATAAGGACGTTTCAAAGATTGAGTTCGGGAGGGTGTCACTCCCGCAAAACGGCCCCACTTTTTATGCCAAAACGTGTCATAAGACTCCCAAAGCAAAACCAAGGAGGAGCCAAGCACACCCGTTCAATAGCCCAACACGGCCATGTGATAGCCCACATGTGCCCACGACAGAGACCCATGGCATTGGCATGTGCCCACGAAAGGCAGCCCACGAGCTCCACATGCATGTCGCGTGTCACAATCGCAACCTTTCAAACTCGGGATGAGCGATTGTGCGACACTTGTTCAATCCAATCAACAAGTCAGCTGATCAAAATTCAAAATTCGCAGACAAACTCAGCATAGGATTCAACCTCCCATCACATTTTTGGAAAAATGTTTTTGAAAACGTGAGAGAGAAATAAATTCATTGAAATCGTTGTTAAAACAAGCATTGAAGACTGTTAATTGCAATAATAAAGCTTAGATTGCAAAGAGTGCGACAAGGCTTGGGCGGGGATTCAACTACTATGTCTCCCATATAGTACATTTTGAACATTTTCAACTCTGGTAGGCTTGCATATGAAAATGCCGAAACGTCACTCCCAAGCATTATGACTTAAAAATGAAAGCTACTAGCTAATCTATGTACAAGATATAAAGATAAGATAAATTGGCGGTATTCGAAGTATACGGCCATAGGCAAACACGCCCTGGACAAGTGTCCGTTACATTCTTCCCCACTTAAATAGTTGACGTCCCTATCAATTGGTGAAGCTTGAACTCTTCAATCTTCCACGTCCATGCTTCTAGGTCTTCAACACGTTCCTAACTAGTTTCTTCCACATGAAGGTTCTTCCACTTTACCAAGTACTAGTGGATCCTTCATGTGGGTCTTCGTCCCTTCCTCACCCACTCAACCAAGATTTCTTCAACTTCTTCATCCTCTTTCTGACTAAGGTTGATGGTTGGTTGGACTATGACATTGCGTTGCATGTCATCAGAATCTTGATGGCATGGCTTCAGGTTACTCACATGAATTACTAGGTCAATTTTCATCCATGTAGGCAACGCCACTCTGTAAGATGTATTCTTTACCGTCTTCAACACTTCCACTGGTCCCTCGTATTTCCTCATGAGGCGTTGGTCTTTGCGTCCCCAAAATCGAATCTGTTTCGATCGCAGTTTAATAAGGACCTGATCTCCCGCCTGAAACTCAAGAGCGTGGCGCTTCTTGTCCGCCCACTTCTTCATCCACTTTGAGGCTTTCTCTAGATAGGCTTGAGCGATGTCTGTTGTCTGCTTTAATTTTCTGGTAAAATTGTGGGCCTAGGGATTCTTCCCTACATAGGGTTGATAAAAAAGATGCGACAATACAGCTGCCTACCGCAAACAATCTCAAACGGGCTTTTCCTAGTCAACGAACTCGTCTGAGCATTAAAACAAAATTGGGCTACATCTAACAACTTGACCCAATTCTTTGCCTTACATTAACAAAATGACGCATATATTCTTTGAGCATACAGTTGAACTGCTCGATCTGACCGTCTATCTGAGGATGGTAGCTTGAGGACACATTCAGACTTGTCTCCAAGAAAGTGAATAATTCTGTCCAAAAAGTGCAAATGAACCTACCATCTCGGTCACTCACAATGCTTGTCGATCCACCACATAATTTGACAATATATCTGAAGAATAACTGGGCCGTCAATTCGGTAGAGCACAGCTTGGTAGTGGGAATGAAAGTGGCATATTTCAAAAATCGATCAATGATGATCAAGATGGTCTCATACTCACCTACTTTAGGGAGATGGGTGATGAAGTCCATTGAGATACTTTTTCGCGGTCTTGTTGGAACTGGCAAAGGTTCGAGAAGTCTAGTAACTTTCACTTTCTCTACTTTATCCTTTTGACAAACGAGACACGTCTTCGTGTATTACATGATGTTGTCCCTCATATTAGGCCAAAAGTATCCCTTCTTTAGTAGGTCCCTTCCTCTAAGGACATACAACCGCTTCCCCTTTGTTACTAACAGGTCATCTTCAACCCAAAACTGTCTTGTGTTGCTGCCTTAGCTAAACTCATGATGTTTTGGACGACAAAATCTTTATGTAGGAACTCTCATAAAACATCGCACATGGGGTCATTGATCTGACATGGGTGAAGATGGGCTAACACGTACAGAGTCGCATGTTCATTTATCCAACTAAGCGCATCGGCTACCCAATTACTCACCCCTTTCTTATGTTCAAACTCGAAATCAAACTCAACTAGGAATTCATGCCACCTTGCTTGTTTTGAAGTCCATTTTGGCTGGGTAAAGAAGTGACAAGTAGCATTATTGTCTGTCTTCACAACATAAGTAGGCCCAGTAAATATTGTCTTCAGGCCCTCAAACAATGTACCACAACAAGCATTTCCTTCTCAGACATTGTGTATCTCTTCTCCGTGGCATTAAGCTTTCAACTCTCATAGGCAATGGGGTGTCCATTCTGTAAGAGAACACCACCCAACGCGTAATCAGACCCATCAGTCTCGACTTTAAATGGTTAGGTCGCATCGACGATCCCAAGAACGGGTCCATCGATCGTAGCTTGCTTCAACTCATCGAAGTCGGCCTGACATTTAGGTGTCCAACCCCATGTCTTGTCTTTTTTTCAATAATTTAGTCAGTGGACTTGTTCTTTTGGAGAATCCTTCCACGAATCGCCTGTAATAATTAGCTAATCGGAGAAAAGAGTGCAAGTCAGTGACTGACCTTGGTACTTCCCAGTCACGAATCGCAACAATCTTCCCCTTCTTCATACCAATTCGGCCACAGTCAATCAAATGACCCAGGAAATTTATCCATTCTTGTGCAAAGGAACACTTTTCCCTCTAGACATACAGTTGGTTCTCCTTTAATTTCTGGAAAACTCTTTGTAGGTGGCCCTTGTGTTCTTCCATCATGGAGCTATAAACCACTATATCGTCAAGATAGACCACGACAAACTTGTCAAGGTATTCATGGAGGACCTAGTTCATTATAGTACAGAAAGTTGCAAGCGCATTGGTAAGACCAAATGGCATAACAAGAAATTCGAATGTTTCATACCTCGTACTTGATAATAACCTGACTGCAAGTCTCACTTCGAAAAATACTTTCTCCCATGTAGGCGGTCGAACAAGTCAGTGATTATGGGCAGGGGGTATCTGTTGCAAACTGTGATCTTGTTCAGGACATGGTAATCGATGCACAACCGCAAACTTTCATCCTTCTTCTTTTGGAAAAAGACTAAGGCTCCATATGGAGCTTTCGCAGGTTTAATAACTCTTGCATTCAGTAGTTCATCTAATTGTTTTTGAAGTTCAGCCAACTCCGGTGGGGCTATACGATAAGCATTTTTCGCAGGAGGTTTTGCCCCTAGCAGTAATTCAATCTCATGATCAATCATTCTTCGTAGAGGCAACAATTTAGGTAGACTATCTGGAATCACCCCCTTGTACTTCTCTAAGACACACATAATGTCTTTGGGGACTGTTTTCCCTTGACTTTCCAACGACTCCAACGGAATAGCCATAACGTTGGTTTGTCTCAAGAATGCCTTTCTTCAATTGCATGGTCGAAATCATCTTTATCCCATCAGGCTGCTGAATATTTTTTCGTACAATAGTGGGCGTAGCTCCAGTAATCACTAGACATTTGGCTAGCGACATTGGTATTACCTGATGTTCAAGTAGAAATTCCATTCCCAGAATAACATCAAAGTCATCCATTTTAACGACCACCAAATCTATAAGACCGTTCCATGCTCCCAACCTTATCATTGTTCGTTTTACTAGTCCGATGATGGATAAAGCAGCTGAATTCAACTTCAAAATCCACCATAATGCTCTTCAGCGGTTTTTGGAAGTGGGAGGCCAAGCTTGCGACAAGAAAGACTAAACGCAAAATAAGTGTATCCCCAAAATTTGTAACTTTCATTACAAAGGACATAAGTACAAAGAAATAAAAATTACATAAAGCATAATCATAACACAAGATAATTGATGACATTTAGCATATCCTTTTAAAGTTAAGGCAGTAAAGGATGTCTCTGTGGAGATGGTTCTGATGAAGCTATTCTCGATTGTGTTGTATGGTCAAAATACGTTGAAGGACTTGTTAAGGTCAAGAGTAGGCAATGAGGGTTTTGTCTGAAAGAGTTGCAAGTGAGGGAGTTAGCGATTTGGGATAGCGAGGAGTTTGAGTGATTTGTCCTTGGAGGATTGAAATTGTAAGGTTGAGCTCAAGACGGTGGTCACACGACAAGATTTCCTTGAATATCTCAACCTTAAGGGATTTTCCTTTCTTAGATCCTAAGGCTTCCTCCTCATTTTGTCTTCAACGTCATCACCTCCCTTTCTTTAACCCCTTCATCAATTGATCTTGGGGTATTTTGATTTATCCTTTTTCGTATGGATGGTGATGAGGTCCCAATTTTCCTTCTCACCTTCCCTCTACCTGTGCTTGCAAGACCTCCTTTATTGTATTTCTCTTCTTCCCTTCTTGAGGTTGGGCACTTCCTCCTTCGACAGATTATTTATGTCGCTTTCTGTCTCAAACTCCTCGGTAGTTTCCTCGACAATTTTGAGGTAAGGACATTAAGACGTTTTTAAGCATTTTTGTAGAATGAAGTTTCCTCAAAATAGTTGTGGATTTTTAGTTATGATTTTTCAAAGTCGGATTAAGTTTCTACACGAAAAGTGAGATAGTGACAAAGGGGAAGTTGGCTGAGTGAGTTGGGCAGGTGTTTTGGGAACTAAGAGGTTAGTGTGTGTGGTTGTTGGCTTTGGACGTGCGGCCTATGCGCGAGATGCGCGCGGCCAACAAAACACAAAGAAGGGAGTCTGTGCGAGACGTTAGGCATGCGGCCAAGTGAGGCACATGTTTGCCTGTGCGTAAGAATAGCACGCGCACATGCCCAACACACCACCAAGGCCCTGCCGCCCACCCATGCGAGCCGAACAGTGTCATGAAAAGTTTTGAGCAGTTTTTTGTGAATCTGGTGCTGTGTTTTGGTTTGTAAATAAGATCTCTTGTTATCTTGTAATTTTGTTTAGTTGGTTCTTGTGGTTTCAAACTTAGGTTTTAGAAATGTTAGTTGTAGGTTTGTCTCTGTTATTAAAGGTCATGTTTTGTTTGTATATAAACTTATATAAAGCTTTGGTATTATAGTTTTTGATGTTGTATATTGTTTAAGGGTTAAGTTATGGGTCAGCTGGTGTCGTTCTTGAAGTGGGTGATATCGGTTGGCCTCACGCCACGTCTCGGGTCAAACAAGCAGGTGCTTGAGGTAGGGTGTGACAAATCATATATCGACTAAAGCTATTAACAAGAGAAGAATGTAGACGTTTGGCCAAAAGAAAGTGGATGAGACTAATATATGGTTCATGAGTTACTGAGAACAAGACAAAATGTAATAAAAGAAAAAAAAAAAAGGTGATAGTCGTATCTCATTATATGTCAAAAGCTCATAATCCAACAATGAATTTTGATTCTGAAATATGGATGGAAGAAAATACGCTATGAGAACTACATCCTCTGACAATGTAAATTGAAGCATTTCAAATCATTATCTTTCATGAAGATGATATGCAAATGAGAAGCTTCTTCAGAAGCAAAAGGACTAGTCTCTATTGTAAAACAGTAAGTTCTCAATCATATTTCAAAGTCAAAAACTACTCTGATCTTGTGGAACATAAGATCCCCCCAGCCCCTCTCTGTGTTCTCCACCACAATTATGTTGCATTCCCATATCTAATTCAAATCAAAAGATGAACAATGATCAGAAAATACACCAAATTCACAGTGGTAAATAGATATCAACATCAACACAATGATCAGAAACACCAACCTGTCCTCCTCTCAGGCATGTCGGAATGTACCAACTTCACAACGGTAACCTCAAGCTTAGGTTCATCAAATGTCAATTTCACCTGTGCAATATTTTCACAACCAATTTAGCTTGATCACTCGTATGGCTAATCAGAGTCGTTCTTCTTTAGAGAGGAACATGGAGGATAACATTAAAAACTCAAGAACAACTTCACTGTACCATTAGAAAAACATGCTTTAAAAGTTAAAATTTGACAAGCATTACACTATTATAAAAAGCGTATGATTCTAACTATTCTACTTTATGAATAAGGAACAACAACTTACAATGGTGTAAATTGGAGGGACAATCCTATTTTTTTGGACTTAATAGTTGGCATAACAGAAAAACAGAGAGCCATGTCTTGTGACCTAAAGATCCACCAGAGAGCCATGTCTTGTGACCTAAAGATCCACCTGCAGTATAGAGAGAAAAAGGTTAATAAACTTGCACTTCTAATTGTACAGATGTCATCTCGTAAAAGTATGATGGTATGCATTTATATACCTAATGTAATTGAAGATGCATAATTGGGCCCATTCTCGTACTAACAAAAGAAAATTTCAAATTTTTGTTATAATTCAAACTAATAAGCAAAAGAGAACAAACATGTTTTTCTTGTATTAAAAGGACACAATTTTCAGGAGGAATGTGTTCCCATCTCAAAACCTTTCAGAGAAGAAAAAGTTTGAAGGATACATCATACAACCACCCTTAGAGGAAATAGAAATATGCAAAAAGAGGTAAGCAAATATACCTACATATTCAGCATACTGAAGTGTTTCAATACTAGTCAATGATGACTTCAGTAAACGCAAAACTTCCTAAGTACACAAAACTTAACCACATAAATATTTAAACAACATTGTGTAGTTGATCTCCAACCAAAAAACTAAATCAAGTTATAAATATGATATAGTCAAAAAATTATTAATATAAAGATTTGCTAAGCAGAACTACGGGATCCATTGATATAAGTACCAATAAAATAAAGACAACAAAATTCTGAAATGTTAAAATATGTTCATCATTTATTATACTTGATTTCAGTAAACAAACCTTTTTTTGTTGTGACATGGGACCAACATGCCAAAGAATAGGAAAGTAGTCCGTAAACACACCAATCAAATGTAGAATACACAATCACAAATGATAGCAAACACCTCTCACCAAGAAATAGGAGGAAAAGAAAAATAATATTTTGCCTAAGATTAATTAAATATGAGCCATATATGTGAAATTTGTATAATATTGACAACTAACCTTAGAGATTGAGAACTTGCAAGGCCACATGCAACATAGGGAATCAATCAATCAAGGAAAATACATACTTGAGCTAGTTCCACGACGCAAGAGCTTACAAACATCATACAGAGAAGTTATAACCCAAATTACCAAGTGAAAGTAGGTGAGAAAAACTAACATATTTGAAGCTTCTACACTAGAGCAAAATCTAACCGTGTAAGAAAAAAATGCATATAAGATTTCATGAATAAATTATTGCACAAAACAACCAAATAACATCCCACTTAACTTTCATTACATTATCTAGAGAGTTATATGAAGACCGAAGAGATACATAACAAATACTTTAAGTATAAGAGATCAATTATGGATTATCAAAACATATGGAGGCAAAGCTAAAAATCATCTCCAAACAAAACACACAAGGAGAGCAAAACTTCAGAAAACACAACTACCTCTTTCTCAGCAACAAAATGAACTTTTACTACAACAATGGAAGGTCAAACGCATTGAAATGAAAGCATTACAAAAATCAGACAAGTTCCACATACCGATACAAATTCGTATATACATCATATACGCTAAAAGCAAATGAATAGAGCCCTCTGAACCTTACCAGATTAGAGCTTCCAGACCCAATATGTCGCCTTACAACTCCAAAACTCATTTTCTCAACTTCCATTCAAGCAATAAACTGAAAATGAAAGCGTTGATCAAGATCCACATAAGTGCAATCATTCTGCATGTTCAATTACGTCTTTGTACCTTTTCCTCAGCTCAAGTGTTACCACACTCTTTTGCCAAGTTACAGCCATGCATGCGACGTAATCTCAACACATTCAGCAATCTCCATCAATTCCATTACACATAACGCGTCTTCCAATACCATATCACACAACAAGCAAAAAGCATCCCATACCATATCACACAACAAGTATAAGGAATCTTATTCAAGATCACACAGCATGAATATGACATTCTATTCCAGATCACACAACAGGTAGGGCATCATATTTCATATCACACAGAAAGAATAAAGCATCTCACACCAAAATACACAACAAGTATGAGGTATTATATCGAACAGGGTACAAAGATTATCTCATTTCGCCTTTCGTAATTCTCACGCACTAACTTCATCAGATCATTCTAGTGTACACATAACCACATTTTTCTGTAAGTCACGTGATTGTAAGAATTGGAAAGCATAAAGGAAAATCATATAAATTCATGGTCATAATATTAAGAGATTTTTAAAATCCTTTTTACTTTGGAAACATTTTGTAAGAAAAACCATTCACAGTCGTAATCAACTAGCTCTTCAACTTAGGTTCCTTTTCACTTTCTCGTAATCCTCGTTGGACTCGGGCTCATTTTGGATCTTAGAAATCCTCATAAATCTTTCTAATTCTCTCTTAAGTGAGCTAAAGGTAAAAGCAACTTCAAGCCGGTCTGGATTCCTCTATTTTGATGAATTTTCTCATGTCGAAATGATTACTTTTTTTGGCTGCGAGAAGTGGCTCAATCTCAAAACATCACATGTCTCCGTCAACCCTTATCCTGAATTCGAATTGACCGCCAGCAGGATCCAATCAATCGTCGACCTACTGACATCAGGGTCACATCACTGCTTCTCAGTGAAGTACCCCCAACTTGCCTAGTTGTCTGCCACATACTTTCTTTGTGTAGTGCCCCTTCATCGCATAATCTTTTCACAAAACATGTTCTACTATTAGCAATCCCCTTCGTAGTATATCTACTGCAGGGCCTTAACCGCATCGGTGCTACGCGGTCAGGGCCTTACAAGAATGTAACAGTATAACAACATCAAAACTAACAAAAAGCCAACGAATGTTGATTAACTCTAATACTCACCCATTCTCTCTACCTTGTCATAGCCACTTTTTCAACCTTCTTTAGATTGGAGTTCAAATTATCACTCTATCACCTGCTATTCGCACTTTTACTCTCTCCAAATTATTGTATCATCAATTCTTCTTGTTGTGTTGTGTATAATGGGTTAAAAGTGATCTTATAGTTCTATAATTCATATAGTTGCTAGCTCTTTGAATCACACTAACCTCACTTATTTTATGCATATGCTTAATCAGATTAACTAACTCAAAACAATTCAACTTATTTACACTTCTAAATTAAAATAGAGTTACTAGTCGTGGTGGTTTAGAAAGAAACCCTAACTTAAAATTCAATTCTAACTCATATACACTTCTAAAATAGACATGGACAAATGGAGCTAGAGCTAATCATAATCAAAAGCAATCGCATGGACTTAATGCTAATTCCAAATGAAAGTGATTGGATATAATTGAAAATAGCCCACTTGGATTCCATAATTACGTATATATATTATTTCTTTAGTAATTTCAGCCGATGATTAGCAATTTGGCCACCCACCAATATTGACAACATCTCTTTTTCTTTTTTCTTTAAATAAATTTTCTCTTTGACAAGTTGAATGTTTTTTGGTAAATAGTATTTGTCCTTTTGAGTACATTTAAAGATTTAGGATTTAATTGGCCAACCCAATTTAATTATAATTGCTCTTCAACATAAACGGCTTAGCTTGCTTTTTATCAAAAACTAATTTCACTTCTTTTTCTATCTTGCGGTAACATTTTGAAAATCTCAATTATAATCTCACTTTTTTAATCAAAATCAAAATCAATAATATACTCGGGTACAATTCCATCTATTTTAAAATCTATGTTGCATCAGAATAAAACTTATCCGTGGCAGTGTTTGTGTTTTAAAAATTATATAAGAAATAAATTTTTAAATTGAAAATAAATTTGATAATCGAGAAAAAATAATAAATTAAAAAAGCTTCACATCCTTCATTGAAAATGACATTGACATGTGAAACTATACAAATTGTATATAATGAAGATGATAGAATTAAAAAACTTGGAATTAATGTCTTAAAATTTGTGATTGAAATTTATAAGGATAGATCTGGTGGATAAAAAAATTGAAATATGAAGGGATAAATAGTGAGGTTGGTTTTTTTAAAGTTAAAAAAGGAAATGAAAAAAGTGGTTTATTGTGAGTCAAGTAATTTTGTTTGTGCGTCCAGGTCATTTTGATGGGGACGCAACAATTAATTTGATAATTTCCTTTCGGCGCCAATTTCAAACGTATAGCATGCGGGAAATTCCCATTCAAATCTTTCTCTTCTTTTCTTGTAGATTCTTTTCAAATACTTTCATCTCATCATATCATATTATTATTCCATCATTTAACAATCCCTAATTACATTTTCCTTTTCTTTAATAATCTTTAATTACACTCCTTTTTATAATTCAAAAATTAAACATTAAAAAACATACAAAATGACAAACTCCTCGACCCAAACTTAACAAATAAAGGGAAATTATGTTTAAAAATAACAAAAACATAAAGTAGTACAGTCCATTGCCAAAGTTCCAAAATCTTGGATACTAGTACGCCCATATTCTCTACAATAGACAAAATGATATCATACATCAACTAAAATCTTTAGTTTTATTCAACTACACTAACCACTTTTATCTACACTCAACTTCAATGTGTGACACTTTTTCTCATTCTAAATCTTTCTTTGAGTCTTTATTTAGTATATATATTTGTTGATGGCTTATACCGCTTGAATTGAAGATGAACACCATTCTTGAAAGAAAATTATGAATATGAAACCTAAGTTAGTTTTGATATTTGGGTGTAAGAGATATTATAAATAGAATTTGAAAATAGATTCATTTAATTCACCGAGGAGTTATAAATCTGGATATATATTTAGCTTTACTTGATGAATTTCTTCACCTCCTTGATTCTCAATGTGATGGCTCTAAAAATAATGTTTATATTTCATAATATAGCTCATCCATGCTTTTTAAGTTCCTTTGAACTCCTCAATTCCTACCAAATAAATATGTAGCTTTTTATGTGTAGCAAAATTGAAGAAAACCCACGACAATATTTAAGTTATAAATGTAATTCACTGGTTGAAATTTCTTAAATCTTGTTATCTAACTCTACAAATAACCAAGTACAATTATGCATAATTATTAATAGATATTTACGATTATGATCCATGAGTTTATAGAGATGTGCAATATACAAACTTTTAATCTAGTGTTTTCTCTGTTCTAGGTATAACTAACAAACTGTTAGTGAATCACATATATTTGTTGATCTTTTTTTTACGTTTTTCTATATTTTTTACTCATTGATTTCATAACACTACTAAAAGGATATTTTTTTAATTAGAGTCAAACTATTCCGTCAATATTTTTTAGATGAGATGAACTAAAATAAATGCACTCAAGTAGTTTATATATATATATATATAACATTTAGAAAACTTATTAAAAGAAAAATAAAAATAATAAGGAAATAAATATAGAGGAAGAGAAATGATGGTTAAAATAGAAGTGTTATAAATATAAGATTGTAGTTTAATTAGTTTGGTGTGTAAAAAGAAGAATATTGTGGAAGTGTAAAGAGGCGAGAAGACCCACATCCTGAAAGGGGATTATGTGCGTTGTGTTGTGTCACTAAACTTATAAGATGACTCACTAAACTCACATCCCCTTTTCTTTCTCTTTAACGCGCATATGACATGGCTACACTTCCACACTAAGATATCTTCTCAACTTTACTCCCAACATTTATCCTCTCTCTCTCTTTTTTCTTTTTCCTCCCATTTTAAATTTATATAGCAAAATATTCATGACATGTAACAAAATTTTACATTATATGGATAATAAACAATGATATTAATAGACATTTATAGAAGTTTATCATTTTCATGAAATCCAAAAAAAAATTTGTAAGTATTTTAGTTTATTTTGTTAATTTTAAAAATGCCCTTATATTTATCTTCATAAAGATTAAGATAACCTTACACAATTACAGAATGCAAAATCTTCCATACTCTCTTAATACTAAAAAAATTTCCCTAACTTTATCTCCTTTGTAAGATACTACTGAATAACTGCATGATGAATTTTATTGGTTTTATATATATTAAAATCACATCTAAAAAAATTAATTTTTTCTTAAAGAAACACATGTGGTTTGTACAAAAAAAAAAAAAAGTTACAATTTTGATTAGGTAATAAATTTAAATTGGTAAAGTAGATATTTTTAAAAGAAGGTAAAATAGATTGTTTAAAGTAAAATATTCAAACACTTTTATTTCTTTATTTTTTTTTTTGAAAACACCATAATATTTACGGAACATATTTTGATCCTGAAGTAGACCATTTTTTTAAATATTTATGGGTTGTCCTTCCTTTTCATCTCTCAATTCTTCTTTTCTTTTTCTTTCCATCATCTTTTCTTAATTTTTCTTTTATATTTTTTAAAAAATGTGATCTTTATTTCACGTGACATTTAGATTTAACTACAACCAAATCTAACAAATCAAAATTTATTTTATTAAATTCAATTATCGTTTCAAGTAAAATTTGTAAAAGCCTTAGAACAATGTTTAATAGTTTATTAGAGTAAGCATTTGCATCTTATTTTGATGAATAATTTTGTTTTATTGTTTCTCACTTTGGTAATGGACATTGGACTAATTAGGTTGACTATGTTCGATTTATTTATCACCTACTTTTCATTCAAATTTAATTTAGATCTCATCAAAAACTTTTAAAGAAAAAAACAAATTATTTTAAATACCACATGGATTGAACAAGTTTGCTAGTGAAGGTAGAACTGGTTTAAAGAAACAAATTATTATTTTCAATTGCTTTTTTGTAAGTGTTTTAAGACTTTTTTTTTTTTTTTGTCATTTCAATTGATATAGGTGCTAAAACCAATAAGTTTAAGGTGAGGTAACATTATTCTTGTGGATGTGGGAGCATATATATTGAGCAAGATTTGGTTAGAATTACTTAATACGAGATTGATAGGTGTGTTTTTTTTAGCTGTATTCATATGAGGGAAAGGTTTGAGTTTTTTCAATCTATATTTTGTTTTTTGTGCTATGTTATCTTAGTTGATGTAGGTGTTCAAAGTAACAAGTTCAAAGAGGAGGGATGATAGTTTTGTTAATATGAGGTAGTTGGGTAGATTTTGATGATCTTATTGTACCAAATTCTTTTTGGAATTCTTCATATGGGGTTAAGGTTTTGTAATGTTTTGTATTTGACAATATTGATTGATAAGATTGATTCAAAAAGTTTATTTAGTTTGATTAATATGTGTTATATATGTCACACCCCAATCCGCAAGACAACCAAAACGCAGGAAGTAGAGCGGAAAGGATGAGATTTAGCTTAAACTTTGTTATTGGTCTTATCGCTAATCTTATTTTCAACCTCTTTTAAACCATCAACAAAACTCAAAATGCAACAATGGTCAACTTAAACATCAAGTATAATAAATATATACTAAAACGTATACTTTATTAATAACAGGTGTTTGATACATAATTACAACACTTTGACCAAATAACTAATCCTTAACTATTTCCAAAACGTTTGGAGTCATCTCGCCGCAAATCCTTTAATCTTCTTCTCTACTTGGCCTAAATGTCTGATCCTGAAAGATAGATTTTGAAAAGATAAGTCTAAAAGACTTAGTAAGGTTTTATAAAATTATTTTCACAATACCTTTTCATAATCAATTTTTTTTTTTTTTTGCAAAAATAATATCAAGTCATTTAAACACACCAACAAATCATTTCATTTCGCATAAACCTTTCTTTATGTTTAACAAATCATTTTGCAACCATTTTATTTAGCCAAGAATCTCGAATCACTCTCTATGCTAGGTCACTTAACTTCACGTTTAGACTACTGAATCATCAGCATCCGAGAGTATCTTAATTCCTCCTTGTTGCTCAGGCCGTTAAGCATTATACGCTTCTTTCAACGCATAAGCCAGCTTCAACACCATGTAGTCCCGTACACTCATGGTGGCCCTTTAACTCTTTATGTGCACATAAAAGTTAGCTTATTCAAAGGAAGTAACTATTGGTTTGCAAACTATATCATAAACATTAAGATCAAATCATAGTTTGAACATCATAATACTTTTTCATATAACTCTCTTTTAGAAATCTATTTGAATCGACATCACTAACTTAGATCAGTAGAAATTTGTAAGGAAACATTTGATATAAAATATTAAGGAAAACACACACAAAAATTTGAAAGAAAAGAACTCACCACATTTTACCAAAAATCCTCCTCTTCCTTCTCTTCTCGCTAAACAAACCGTCGCACTTAACACTTGGTTTATCCTCTTCTCGCCAAAGCAAAACAGCAGCATTTTAGCTCTTTCTTTTTATTAAAAAACTCTTATCCTTACTTAATGACCAAGTCCTCTTATTTATAGAGCCCTTAAACTAACTTAGTCATGCATAAACTTTCTCAGTTCGCCAGCTCTTGCTTAAAACTTTACATGTGTAAATTTAATATTTAACCCAAACATGTTTAACTTCTTAATCTTATACGTTGACCCATATCAAATCAGATTTGACATTTTCTTCGTCAGACCTTACTTCTCCCCTAACTCCATACCGCGAATAACTTTAACCACTTCTCTCAAACAACCTTATCACGTGGTTCTATTTTTACTACAAGAAACCTTCCTCGCAAACTAACCAACTTTTACTCGCTTAGAACTCTTATAGCAAACTTAAACTTCAAGACTTTCTCGCAGACTGCTTCACTACGAAACGCTTGGTTCTTATCGTGAAGACTACCCAAACACCTAGTCTAAAACTTAGTCAAAACTTCACTTCTTAACTTACGCGAAGAGTTTCTTTTTAGAGCATTTAGACTTATAGATCCTACTGCAAATCTTTCTTTTCTCAAAACTTCCTCACGAATTAACTTCTAAATTACAAAACTTATACTTAACCATAAAAGATTTTATTGCTTAATCCTTTCCGCCGATTTATTCAAATGCCAACTCCTTAATATTTACCCGATATTTACTTCTTAACGCGAAGTTTTATTTCAAAACGCATACTTTATTTTAAAACACAAAATTTCAAAACTCTTAACCAAATTTTAAATTCTTATCCTCGCTTTAGAAACGATCTTACAATATATCTATATGCATAATTATGTGATTGTTGGAATAGAATACAGGGACAATACATAATTTGTTAGATAAGGAGAACTAGTTCCTTACTCCAAGTTCGAACGCTCTACAAGGTAAGGTGATCAAACATAACTGGATGTTCTTATCATGCAACCCTGAATCAAGAATTGCAAAAAAGATGGATTCATCTACTGAAGAATTTTTATTGATAAAGAGAAGCCCTAAAACTTCAATTGTAAAAAACTTATAAGGTTTAAATAGCCTGCCAATAAAAACCTTAATGCATCTTAAAAAGACTAAATTAACCATATTAATATCATTAAAAAAATATATATAACTGAAAAATACTAAATTACATCAAAATTATTAAATATAATTTGATTAATAATTTGATGCTCTAGTGGTCCACATCATCCTCTTCTTCTTTTGAGGAATTCATTCTCGAAACCAAATCAGAGTCTTGTAGAGCAGTCTTGAAGTCACAAGATGTCAAAGGTAGATATCATATTGCATTCCTCCTAGTTTTGAAAGAATATTGGTCCTTCAAATCTCCATTCAATTGTGACTATCCAAAGAACTCGCACCACTCATGGAGCTTTGCTTTAATGTTTTTACTATCTACAAGAATTCAAAGAAAAAACTAGGCAAATTTGGTAGAAGTTCACCTATTAGAAAACACTCTTTTGCCATCCTTAGCTTACAGATTTCCAAATTCGGCTTTTCTCTCATCAATGTTTGCACACTTTTATTTTTCATATATTTCTATTGTTTTTGTCTCAGTCTCATGTCTTTTGTCTTCCAATTCACACAACGAGTTTTTCTTCTATAAGAAGCAATGATACAAGAGTAGGATCAAATATTACTTTGGACTCTAATGAACTAGAAAGTACATCAACTCCAAGTTAACGGTCATCTACTTCCTCTATTCCACTATTGTTAACACATGCTTCTCTAATAATAACTGGTTCAACAACAGTGCCAAGATTACAATCATGGGAGTTCTGCCATTACTAGACAAAACATCATATTTATGCATTATCACAACATTATTATGCTTCTCTTGACTAGTGGTGGCATTGAAATTGAGCTTAGATTTAGTGTAACTTGTACATTTCTTTTAGAGTAGCCTTTCTATCTTGGTGGCAGCATGCACCATTTCTTTCAAGTTCTTTTTGGTCGGCCAAGCATATTGGCAATTTTCTCATTAAGTCCATCGTAGAATCGATCTATATGATAGTTTCCTCTTCCTCATATATGTTAACCTCCTCAAGTAGTAACAACAACTATTCATAGTAATTGTTCACACTTTTTCTCCTTTACTTCAAAACTTGCAGTTTTTTAAAACCCTTAGGAAAAAGATGCTTTCTCATTAGCACTTTGATTTCTTTCCATGAGAGTGTTGCATGATTTCCACTTCTTCTTTTTGACAATAAATACATCCACCATGTTAGTGCATATTCTTCAAACGTAGAAACAAATTTTACCTTTTTTTTTCCTTTTCACTGTAATGGTGATATTCAAATATGGCATCCATTTTCTCCTCCCATAAAAGATATGCACCTTGATTTGAAAAGTTTCCAAAAAATAATGGAAGCATGATTTGATCAATATGGTAACTATTTTTCAAACCTCTTCTTCCTCTCATGTCATGTCCCTCCCCTCTCCTATGCTCATCTATATAACAAGGTCAAAGTCAGATTCATTTTTCTCTGAGTCTTCATCCTCGACAGAATTCCCACAACTCCTCTTCTTACTTCAGGTCTTTCTCTAGCTTGAAACCTTTGTTCTAGTCTATCTAACCTTACATTGATTAAGGTCTTCAAGAGTTTGTATGACTTTCTCATTGAGTCCTTATAACTATCCTGTAGAGCACCTACATTGTCTGCCATTGCTGTAAAACAAAAGCAAGTGAAAGTAAAGTGGATTCACAGATCACTCCCTCGTGTGTTTCTCTTAAAAGGTGATGTTCACTCATGTTTGCACTCAATTTATAACTCTCCCTACAAATATGAACTCTTTCACAAGAGTCATTACCAATATTTTGCAACCAAGTTTAGAAGAGCAAGTGCCGCACCCCAAACCGCAAGACAACCAAAACGCATAAAGTAGAGCGGATAGGATGTGAATTAGCTTAAACTTTGCAACTGGTCTTATCGCTAAGCTTACTCTCAACTCCTTATAAACTATTAACAAAACTCAAAACGCAACGGTAGTCAACCTTAAGTGTCAAAAATAATAAATAACATAACTAAAACGTACACTTCATTATTAACAGGCGTTTGGTAAGATTATACAATTACAACCTTTTGACCAAATAAATTAAATTTATCCAAAACTTCTTAACGCCTGGTAGCTTTCTCAATTCGCCACACTCACGTCAACCTTCTTCTCTACTTGGCCTAAACGCCTATTCTTGGAGGATGATATTTTTAAAACGTAAGTCCAAAAGACGTAGCTTAGTGAAGTTTTATGAAATCTTTTTCGCAATGCTCTTTGTAAATCATTTTCGTCAAGCATAAATTCCAACACAAATCAATTTATCAATAAACACTTCATTTCACAAAACATATTAAAACGTATGTAATCATTTTTACAATAAAGTTAGATTAACTCGTGAATCACATCAATATTCATTTCGTATAAACACCCATTGGTCAATTATTCTTTTCGCCAAGGTTCCCAAATCGTTCTCTACACTTGGTCTTATTACCTCGCGTTTAGACTACTGTATCAACAGTATCCGAGAACATACAGATTCGTTCTTGTTGCTCAGGCCGCTAAGCTTTATACGCTCCTTTCAATGCATAAGTCAACTTCTTATCACCATGTATCTCTATACACCCCGTGGTGGCCTTGACTCTTTATGTACACATAAGAGTTAGCATCATCTCAAAGAAACAACTAATAGTTTGAAAAATATTTTATAGTATTGAAATCATAATCAAGCTTGAAAACATATAAACTTTTCATAGAAATATTTTTTGAAACACTTCTCATTTGAATTCTTCTTTCAAATGAGTAAAAAGAAATCATAATAAAGTTTTTAACATAAATTCATTTGAGAGAAAACACTCACAAAACTTTGAAAGAAAAGCACTCACCACACTTCACCAAAGATCCTCCTTTTTCTTCTCTTTTCGTGGAGCCTTCCGGCGGAACAAACCGTAGCACTTAACACTTAGTTTTTCTTCTTTTTCGCCAAAGCAAAACAACAACATTTTAGCTCTTTTTTTTTAATAAAATTTTTGTGCTTACTTAATGACCAAGTCCTCTTATTTATAGAGCCCTTAAACTAACTTAGTCATGCATAAACTCTTTTCAGTTCGCCAGCTTCTGCTTAAAACTTTACACGTGTAAATTTAATATTTAACCCTGTCAAATCAGATTGACATTTTCTTCGTCAGACTTTTCTTTTCCCCTAACTCCATATCGTGAATAACTTCAACCACTTAACATTTCTTCCGAATAACCTTATCGCGTGGTTACATTTTTACTCCAAGAAACCTTCCTCGGGAACTAACCAACTTTTACTCGCATAGAACTCTTATCGGAAACTTAAACTTCAAGGCTTCCTCGCAAACTTCTTCTCTACGAAACACTTGGTCCTTCTCGAGAAGACTACCCAAAACGCCTAGTCTAACACTTAGTTAAAACTTTTCACTTCTTAACTTACGCAAAAACTTTTTCTCTTAAGAGCGTTTAGACTTATAGATCTTAGCGCAAATCCTTCTTTTCTCAAAATCTCATTACGAATTAACTTTTAAATTGCAAAACTTATACTTAACCATAAAAAAAAAAAATTGTCGCTTAATTCTTTTCACAGATTTATTTAAACTCCAACTTCTTAATACTTAGCCGAATTTTACTCTTAACCAAATTTTAAATTCTTATACTCAAATTAGAAACGGGTCTTACAGCAAGTCAAACAACAAACCAAGAAATTTCAAGAATGATTGTAAAGTGTCGAACACAAGCAAGAACCAATTGATCAATGCAACGAAAACAAAAACTAAAAATCAAGAACCTAAGGTTTGATATTCAACAAACTAGACAAGAAACAACAAAAATACATTATGATAGCTAGAATTAAGAATATAATATTCAAAATTCAAAAAATTACACAAGATGAACAAAGAAAGACAAACTACTAGACAAAACGATGACAAAAAGAAACAAAAAATGAAAAATAAAATTTAAGGACACTAATTTTACCCAGAACCCAATCATTAAAAACTATTAATTTTCTTATGAAATTTCAACAGCTAAATTCAGTAGCTTAATTGACTTGCATTAAAAATGATAAAACTAGAAAAATACCAAAAATACATCAAAATTATAAATTTTAATTTAATTAATAGTTTTAGTTTGATGTCTCAATATTTCATATCAATATTACTAAATACTGATTATACCAACAAAGTTACATAAATAGGGGTTTTTTAATATATATATATATATATATATAGGTCAAACTATTTACAAAGTCATAGCAAAAAGAATTTACATTCATTACGATCCAAATAAACGTTGATAAAAACTGATACAAGCTTATCAGGCAGTGATAGAAATAATTGATAAAAGTATATTAGTATGTATTGTATATAGTAGAAGTATGTCAGTGTCTATCAGTAATAGAAATTGAAACAAGTATATCAATTGTCTCTAAATGATAGATATAATTTTTTTTATATTTTGTAAATATTTTGATTCTTTTTCCATATTAAAAAATGTTGCTTATTTGGTAACTAAATATTGTTTCTTTAAAAAAAAAAAAAAAAACTGAATCGTGTGTGCTTCCCTCTTTATTGAATGGGAGATTAAAATTGCCAAAATGTGTAAATAAAATTTAATTATGAGAGAGCGTCAATAATTAACTATTTCAAATGTCAAACACCAATCACTACTAAACTAACCACAAAGCAATAACCAATTTAAGATGAAACAATCCATCAATAAATGATAAATATGAAATGACTTTTTCATAGAAATAGAATTTCTTAAAGCAGTGATTGGTCCTTTTGTTATATAATAGGTACAAAACGAAACGGATTTGTTATATAATTGGTCCCTCAATATACTAAAAATTAAAACTTAATTCAAATCTATTCTCCAATTCAATAAGAGTTTAACTTAACTTTTCAATAAGAGTTTAACGATCTCAAAATCAGATCTCCTACCTCCAACTTATATAAAAAATCTCTATTCTTAAAGAAAAAATTGTCAATGGACTATTCAAAAGCCAGATTAAATTTGGACAGACTAATTTGAAATCAAATTTTATCTTAGAAAAAATTAAAACCAATCATATTTGTAACTCTCAAAATCATGAAAGTATTTGGAGTATGGACTATAATAACCACCTTCTTGTTGCAATAGATATTGTTTTGTAGTCCCTAATTAACTACAATCAACACTATTTCAAAACCTCTATTTGCGACATATTTACGATTTACTACCGTTTTCATTGTTTTACCTTAATTGTTTCTTTAGAGATAGTTTGCAAATATATCAATTTGATTCAAAATAATTAAGTATATATCAATATTTTTAAAAAGATTACAAATGTGACAAAATCTGTAAAGTCTATTAATGATAGTCTACTATTGATATATCATGTTGCAAATATTGGTCTACAACTGATAAATCATAAGAGTCTATTAGCGATAGAAGTCTATCACTGATGACTTTGTTATATTTGTAATTATTATTCCAAAAATTGCTTCGCATTTTAATTACTTTTCTTTAATTATTTGTTACAATTTTTACTATTTCATTTTCAAACACATATTATAATAACTCAAAATAAAATAATCTACACTCCAAACAAAAACATTTATATTAATATTTTAAACATTTTTTTTTATTTATTCGACATTGACATTAGAAGTAATGTATTTTTATTATATTGTCACTAAAAAAAATATGTATAAACACAAAAACACAAAACCAAAAATGATTTAAATAATAAACATTTTAAGTGAAGTAAATAATATCTATTTTTAGTTAAAATATTTTATTCCAAAATTTTGGCTATAAATCTTTTCTATAAATATTTATGAACATAAATGCCCGCATTTGAATAATATTTTTATGTGTGTAAAGAAATGGACAACTTAAACTTGGAGTTTCTATAAATGAAAATAAATTATACCAAAATATTAATTTGAAATTTTGAATGGTGATTAGAAAAAGAGTGGGGGAATGTCTTGTCAACAACATCCTTTCGACATGATACCACAGATGCATCCAAAGTTGTATTTAATCTTCATTCGAGATTTGTTCATTGTTCAGTTGTATTTACACTTTTTCTAAGGTTTTAGTTTCAAATTAAGTTTTAACATCCGTTTCATACATCAATCTATTCTCTTACATAATATTTTCCCTATTCAATTCTAATGTCTTCCTCATTATTTTTCTTTATTGGAGCACAACCTTTCAAAACCAAATGGGGATTTGTTTTCTTTTTTAATTCAACTATTTAAGGAGTATTATGATGACCTTTTAAGGTTTCCACATTTGTTCATCGAGCAAGACATTTTTTTGTTCTACAATTGAATTGTTCATCATATTGTGTTCTTGCTGTTTTCTCACTATATTCTGCTATGCAAGTTATTCATTGGTTGAGTGCAACACTTTGAAGATTATTATGATCTTAAGGGGAACTTGAGTCATAACTATTGAGAATGGATTCTTAGTCTTATGGGAAGCATAAGACTCAACTAAAAAGAATGATTTCTCAATCTTCGAAGAGGTTAGCGAACCTCAAGTGTTAACCTCCCCTCCTAGGGGGAGTCTAAACACGTTGAAGGTGAAGGAATTTTACACTTAGGGGAGCCTAAGCACATTTGAGAATGAGTCTCTTATATCTAGGGCAAGCCTAGACGATCAGTGAGTTGAATTCTACATGAGTCACTATAGTAATCAAGTATTGTAGATAAGTGTACTACGTTGTAAACTACTTAACTCTTTAATATTAGTGAATTATCTTTCACGGGCACAATGGCCCAAACGTAGGTGGTTTATCACCAAACTAGATAACCAACTTTTGTGTCTCTATATTTATATGTTGTTGGTATTTTCTTATTACAATTGTTGTCTGTACACATTTTGTTCGACATCTGTCATTGTGTGACGAGTCACCTGGTTTTTCATTTTTTGTTGGATGCATCGATTCAAATGAAAAGATATCGATGTTTAAGTTTATACTTCTTTCTAATTTTCTCAGAGAAAATGTTTTATTATTGCTTTAACTAGAATGCTAGTCATTAATGGGGGATTATTGGGATTGACTATCATTGTAATGTTACAATTGAAAATATGATAACAATAATTATTATTATTTTGATGGTTACAAATATTATAATCGTGTTTTATGGTTATAATGTTATGTTTTTAATACGGCTGTTATAGATCTAAAATTAAATTTAGATCTAAAGTTGGTTTTCTTTTTATATAAATTGAGAAAATGATTTTGGTTGTGTAGTGCTTCTTCTTCCTTCTTATTCAACCTTTTGGCTTTTTCTCCAAGCAAGACTTCCTTTGATTCCATTCCTATCTCAGTGTGAGTGCATGCCTAAGTTAGGACTTTGTGTTAATCTTAAGGAGCAACTGACATATGTGATTTAACATCGAGTTTGAGCCAAAATTTGCTTTCAAGATAGTGGTTTTTATGGCACAACAATAATCGACATTTTGATTCCTACATATATATTTAAATTTGATTTTTTTTTTTTTGTACATCCTAGGATTTTTTTTATGTTTGGTGAATACGTGAATTCGAAAAATACATTGAATAGGTATTAATTTTATTACACATAAAATTAGGAAAAAAAGTTTCTTTTTTCTTTTTTGATAAGAAAAACTTTAGGAGTTTTTTTTAAGGATACATTTATTAAAATACGAGAGAACTAAAACCAAATAAGGTCCTCCATAAAATAGATGATAGTTTGTCCAATTAACTCTCAACCCAAAAATGCTCTTTTGACCACTCTCTCAAGGAAGAGACACTATTAAAAAGGTTGCGCGAAAATTTGGCATCTGCTTGTTGACATAGAAGACATGAGCAACTTGAGAAAATGGTAGAGAAAAGGATGTCACGTCATAAGAAAATAAAATTATAATACATTTTTCCAAACTAATCATATTTAATTGTCATATCATTTTTTCATTAGTCAATAACGATCTAAGTAACTTTAAGGACCATTTAGAACTGTTTTTCAAACTTAGGGGACTAAAGTGTTCATTTTAAAACTTCGAGAATCAAATAGACATCAACCTCAAATCTGACGAACCAAAATTTGCATATAATTATTTTTAAAAAAATCAAACATAAAGTAGTTTTAGAATCATATAAACTTATTCTTTAAAATTTAGAAACTAAAAAAATACATTTTAAAAACCTTGTAACGGATCTATTGTTATAAAGGTAAAGAATAAAAATAATCAAATTTTAAAATTGAGACATAAAAAACACATATACGTGGAGACTTGGAAGAGTAAAAAAAAGTAGTTTTCCACGAAATGATTTATTATGATTTATGTAAATATAGTAAGTGTTGGGAGGTAGTTTGAGGAAAGGGGAGGGGGAGGGAGGTTGGGGTTAAATCGTTTTCGGGAGGTGACGTGAGAAGGGAGCGGGCCCCACAGATAGCCAGATGGCAGTTGGAGCTTCGTTTGAGCACTCTGTCTTCAATAATTTCCAAAAATACCAAACTTTTAATTCTTTTCTGTTATCTGACATTTATACCATTTTTTTTTATAATAATGTTTTATCTTTTTTTATTTTGGGTCCGGGTTGGCGTGAAATTTATTAAATGGAATTAATAGAAGGATTTGAATTCCGGCGGAAGAGTAAATAAATAGAGGGGGTGTATGTAGTTAGTAGTAATAGTAGTTGATGACAGTTTATGCTACCCAATCTGTACGGTGGAGATTCTCTTCTGTCCCAGACGGAAACATTAATTGCGCTCTCAAAACATTTTCACGGGTTTTCTCTGACTCATAAGTCATAAAAATAACATATCCCCCCCCCCGCTTTTAAAACCCCAATTATTTTTTCTTTTTTCTTTTTATTGTTTTTTCCTTTCATTTAAACATAATAATATATATATTATATTTATCTCTGAACTAAATAAATATAAATGAAATTACAAGATCAAAATACTACAATTTAATGAAAAGGTATAGCAACAAGAATATTTAATAAATGTGAAAGGAATTTTCACAAACAAATAAATGTGAAAGGTTATGGATAAATATGTATTCCCTACTTAGTGCTTTTTCTTTTTCTTTTTATAAATCTAAACGCTTTTGTCTTCAGATGAAAGATAGGCTTAATGATTGTTAGGAATCAGTTGGTCTTGGTCTTGGTCTTGGGTGTGCCTAAATAATAATAATAAATAAAATGGGGATTTCTATATTTTTATCAACATCATATTTTATAAGGAATATAAAATCTCAGGGTGCGTTTGGGGGAATGGTTGAGTTATGGAAGGGTTAGAGTTATGATAAAACTAGCGTTATGATAAGATGTGTTTGGGGAAATGGTTATGTGAGTAGTGTTATGATAAGATGTGTTATGATAAGATGTGCTTGGGGGAAGAGTTATATGAGTAGTGTTATGATAGTATTGTGATAAGATGTGTTTGGAGGAAGAGTTATTTAGGTAGTGTTATGATAGTTTTATGATAAGATGTGTTTGGGGTAAGTGTTATGTGGGTAGGGTTATGATAGTGTTATGATAAGATGTGTTTGAGGGAAGTGTTATATTGGTAGTGATGTGATATATTTATTATTTAATTAATTTTTTTTTAGCAAATTCATATTTAAAATCCAATAGTGAAAGTGAATTATTTTTTTTTTCCAAATCATCCGACGTCACCTGAAGTAATTGACTTAATTTATGGATTGGTTTCGTCCATATTGAACATGTTGTCGATTACTTGCTACGTTTGATTATCTATTGTGATGCAACACGTAAAAGTGGAATAACGAGTGCAAATATATATATATATGTATATACATATATTATAAATAAAAATTAAATTACGTCGCATTAATTTTACTACATGAATCATTGGAACAAAAAACACATGACTTGCAATATCATTCGAAAACACCAATAAAAAGCAGTTAACAGGTAGAGTCATAAAAAGAAACCATAACAATAGTCCGTGCAAGTAAAACAAACAATCAACTAGCGCCTCGTATGATCACCATGCAGTAGTCAAGCTTCTCATCATCTGACAATTCGAGGAAACCCTTCATGTCCGTTAAATTGTTCATTAGTATTCGATTGCATTGCGCCCTTTCCAACCTAGTGAGCTGAGGTATGGCACGCAATGCCCGAACGACCTCTCTACGGACCCTGCTTTCATCCTCGAGTGCCAACCGTGGCCACTCTGCAATGAGCCTCAGATGGTCAGTTTGGCAAGTCATGGCATCCTTAATGACATCAGCTGTTTCCAAATTCTGCCCTTCCAACTTTCGCTTTGAGCCCCTCGAAGCCGTCCTATTATCGCTTCCTCGACTAGGTCGTGCGATGTAGTCGGGGGACATGTTAAACCCATGGTTGGACATGGAAGGAATTTCCATATCATTGAGATCCACGTGTGCAAATTCCTTAAACCCAGGAGGAACGTTCGATCCGACATCGGCAAATGTCTCCGCACGGGCTCCCGTCGCCTGATCTTTCCTAAATACATACGAAAACTCGTCGTAATATGGGAAAGGTTTATTTAGCAGGCCCTTGGCTGCAGGATGACTCTGCATAGGAAAGAAAAATCAAATATTAGACTTGTTTCATATTGAAGTAAAAATTATATCAGTGTACAATTATACTTTTCACATACCCTGACCCAGTTGTCAAACAACTCTTTCTCAGCAACGATGCACTTCACATCGTCATTCCAACCGAACCCACTGCATGACGGGCTGCGCATTTCTGCGATTGCCTGGTATGAGCTCTTCAATGTCTTTATGCGGCAGTCAATGACTGTGGTCGCATGGACATTGCATCCCGGCAACTTCGCCGCCATCATTAGCAGAAGTTGTGCTAGATACCCGGGTTTGAATGTGCCATTGTCTTACTTCCATCCATCAGCAGACACCAACTCCACCATAGACTCCACGAGGGTTCCCTCCTCCTCCTTCATCCATACATGCTTAGGAGCAAGTGATGAACTTGTCATATTGACAATCATAAAACGATGCATACAAATTAGTATCTTCAATACACAGGAAGGTAAAATTGTTAAAATGACAATTAAAACGTCTAATTCGTTTTTTGTACTGCATGCATACATTCAAGTGTACAGGAAGACACACCCAATACTAACTAAAAACAAATACAGGAATATTAAATCGACGCGCATAGTCTATTCGTTATGCAACTGCCATTGATTGAATATCTCGGCAGCCAAATCATCCCTCCACTACGTCCATTCGTTCGAGTTCTCAACGAATTGAATGTCATCACCTCCGATCGTCGTGTACGTGGAGTCTCCCTCGTCAACGTCGTCAACGAAATCGACATTCGTCATCTCGCGGTTGATGAGATTGTGTAGTAGACAACATGCTAGAATTGTTCGACATTGAATTTGCACGGGATAGTAGGACTTGCCACGAAGGATTGCCCATCGACCCTTCAACACACCGAACGCTCGTTCAATAACATTCCTAGCGGAGGAATGTTTCATGTTGAAGTACTCTTTTGCGGTGGCAGGGGCATTTCCCGCTCCTCGCCACTCTTGCAAGTGAAATCTTTGTCCTCTATAGGGAGCTAGAAATCCCTTTGCATTGGGATATTCCGCGTCGCATAGATAGTAATAACCTATTACGAACGCGTCAGATCTAATTACTAATTTGATTGACGTTGTAGGTAGTATATGTTCGAGGCATAAAACATTTGATTACCCTTAGGAACATGCAGGCCGTTTAGTCGTGCAATAGCATCTAGAAGAATGCGTGAATCTGCTGCAGACCCTTCCCAGCCAGCCAATACGAAGATGAAGTCGCCTTTCGTATCACACACACAGAGGACGTTTGTGGCAACTTCTCCCTTAGGTGTTCTATACCTAGGCCTATCGTTTTGCGGCACGTTCACCTTGATGTATGTGCCATCCAATGCCCCAAGGCAGTTCTGCAGAATGAAATATCGCGCAGTTAAGTAATTGGACTTCGTGATTGATAAGTAATAGAATTGAGTAAAATGCGGACCTCGAAGCACCTCCATCATGAATCGGTGCATGTGTTAGTCACTGGCTGTGGTTTCTTCAACAACTCATCATGCAGACGCAACACAGCCAACAGTATAAGGTTAAAGTGACGGGAAACAGTCTCTTCTGATCGTACGAAGTCCGGCTGGATGACTCTATTCTTGACATCGTGCGCCAATATATGTAGAAACATTGTGCCATCTCCTCGACAACGACGATTTCGGTCGACGTAAGACCAGCAATCTCCCTCAGTAAGTGACATAGAATGGAAAAAGTTCGCCTATCCATTCTGGTACTTTGATGACAATTGAGGTCGAAGGAGTGGATCATACGGAAGTATGAAAGCTATCTAATTTGATGCCTAATTTCGTACGGTGTATGTGTCACACGTTTATTGTCATTCATTAGTGACTCCAATAGCAGTACTAACTGATTATGGGTGGATGTGAAGACGACTAATATAGTGCGAATGTTTTCGTTAGCCATTTAAGGGTAGCGACTACGAACCTCACGATCTATTTTTGTAACTGGAATGCTAGTACACCTTCAATGCATGCATTAGAATAAAATACATTTATGTATTTGTAAACTATAGTTATGTAAAAGGAACTTATGCGTCACCTATATGTTGCTAATATGGGTATGTACTATACATTATCAAAATGTTTTTTCAAATTCATGTTGTTCAGTTTGAAAAGCGTGGCTAATATGGAAAAAAAAAACAATTGTCAATTTTTTTTAAAACTCAGTTACGATGTGGTCATTTGTTTTTTATAATGTTTGTGAAAACTGTAAACCCATAATTTAGCCAAAATGAATGGTCAACTATATCTATCTATTGAGTTTTGCGCAAAGAAAGTGTGTGACTTTCGTATACTGTTAAACATTTGTATTATTTTTCCTTTTTTTTCTTTTGTTTCTTCATATTTTGTGTTTCTTTGTTTTCAAAAAATTAGTTTCTTCCTCATTTTGAAAAATCTTCTCAATTGCTTAGAAATGTTTATGGAAATTAATTAATGACAACATTTTGTGGTTTTTTCATTCACATATAAATAAGGTTATTTATTTTGTACATTTTCTTTTCGAAATCTTGATGTAAATTATTTTTTTGAAGAAGAAACTGTACAATTTAAAAAAAAAAAATGATCAAATAGCATATTTCTTAGTTTGGTAGGAAAACAAAAAAAGGGAAAATGCTATCAAATGGAGTTTATGTTAAAATTATGTTTTTTCAACCCAAAATGGTTTTATTTTATGGTAATTTTTTTTTAATAGTTAGTGCAGAAATAAGTTTTTGAGTTTGAAGAAATCCATTGGCATTTCAAGTTTTCATATTATTCATCTTTTTGTGTGGATATACACTTTCTTTACGATTGTTTTCAAAATTGAAGACAATTTTTTAAAACCGAAACAAACTGTGAAGTATGAAATGGAGATACATTTTAAATCATGAAAAAAACAGAATTAATTAATAACCAATACGGACAATAAAGTCCGAAATACAATGCGAAAATATTAAACGACAAGATTTGAAAATAAAGTACTACAATAAAAAGCACCAATGCCTCATACCTCTGACGACCGAAGTATGAAGTCGGATATCCTACAAATAAAGTAAGGAAATCAGTGTCCCGACATAACACAAGTACGAGTAAAAATAGTATAAGGATGAAGTGTATCGTTTACGTACCGTATTATTTAGAGGAATGTCGATGTCGAAATGAAAAAACAAGATTCATTAAAATGAATGAGAAAATGAGCCCATGTTATTTTAAAAAACTTTGTGCCTCAGAGGAATTGAATCCGTTCGATGTAACGAACTGGATTTATTAGTACAAACATGAATACAAATTATGCAGCATTAGGATGTGCAACAAAGTATATATAGCTATAGAAATGCAACCAAATAAGCATACAACATCGACACAAAAAATGTATATCAAAGAGTCATACAACATCAACATCCCTTAAAATGGCTATGAACAGTGAACATGAGATGAGATGAAAGAAATCATGAAAAGTATGAAATGGCAGTGGATAAGGTTGTGTATAAGAAGGTATATCCTTCAAATAATTAAGAAAGTCATGGCCCATAATATGCTTTAAACATAACAGATGAGGATTGAACAGTAAGGACAAGACACACAGATTCTTGTTAACATAGATATGGCAAAAGAAAAAAGGACAAATGGAACTTCAAAAGTGAACATACCTACCAAATGAAGAAAGAACAGAAGAGGAAGCAAGGAAAACAACACACAATAAAATACAACAAATGAAGTGCTATATATAGAGGGATAGAAGGTCAATAAAGTATGCCTTTATTCACCCATACCAAAAAAATAAAAGAAGGGAATCTCTGCAAATGACAAAAGTGTACAGAAAAGGGGAGGACATAGTCAAAACCTACTACATTAAGACAAAGATAAGCTATGAGTAGACAAATGAATAACCAAGGAAAAGAATTGAACACAGACAGTGCAGTATTATGGATGGATGGATGAGATTTGTTTACAAATAAAGAGAAGGGAACAGCACAGACAGTTGCTTGCAAATAAAGAGAACAGACTTCACAGCAAACCAAATTCAGAAGGCATCTTAATTGCAAGTAAATGGGAACTGTGAACATAGGTACTCAAATGCCAAATTAAATAAATATGTCAACATATTTATGAGGGATCCAATTCAAAAAATGTCCGAAAATGCAGTGTTCAGATTGCTAGGCACAATAGCAAGAAGAAAGTGAAACAAACAAAACTAATTAGAAACATGGAAAACAAAGACATAGTTTCAAACAGGGATGGCCAAAATTGAAAAAATATGGAAGGAAATTAAAGTAAGAAACAAAACTACTTACAAATAATTTTTCAGAGAAGTACATAAACAAAAGTAATTACAAAAACAACTATAATTCAAACGAACAAAAGTAATCAGAAATATGGAAAACAAACAACAGCATTATAATTTCAAACGGGATGCCCAAAAATGAAAAAAATATGGACATAAATTGAAGTAAGAAACAAAACTACTTCAAATAATTTTTCAGAGAAGCACATAAAGAAAAGTAATTCCTAAAAAACTATAATTCAATGGAACAAAACTAATCAGAAACATGGAAAGCGAACAACAGCAGTGTAGTTTCAAATGGGGATGACCGAATATGAAAAAATATGGAAGTAAACTGAAGCAAAAAACAAAAACGATTACAAGTAATTATTTAGACAGCAGAACTAATCACAAATAATTATTCAGACAATACATAAATGTAATCCTCATCATCAGCGAAGATAGAAACTCGAAATCCAACCACTTACCTCCAACCCTACCTTGCTCGAACATCCTAAATGCAGAAGATGATAGTATCCATAGTGTAGGAAGTGTCCAAATCAAAAAAAAAAATACCCGATTGGCAAATGGGAGTCCAGGCGGCAAGGGGAAGTGGAAGGGAAAAACCAAGTTGGATTGCATGTTCACCAAGAAGAGTGGTGAACATGCAAGCGGTTGAGTTTCGAAGGCAAAGTGTAAAACTCAGCCGTTCAACGAAACCGAAAGGGAGACCCATTTGTTTCGGAGGCAACACTGTGAGCGAAGCCTTCAACGAAACTTGGGAAGACGAAAAGTGGGAGAGAAACAAAATTAGAGGAAGATAGCTTTTTTTACCCAGAAGAAAACGATGGCCAAAGAACAACCAGAATACGTTGAAGATGAGTTGAAAAAAAAAGGGGGAAGTTTTTTCGGCAATTAAACCCAAATCAATGTGGTTGACAAGGATTGAAGAGACGACATGATTTCGTGTGGAGATTGGAAGGATTAAACGGGTTTAAGGATGAAGTGGTGTTGAGAGATTGAAGACGAGTTGAGAGGGATGAAGACGAGTTGAGAGGAAGTAAACCTGGAAGCATTGAGAATGGAAGACGAAGGAGTAAAGTGTGAAGACGGATTAATGGAAACCCTAAAACTAGGGTTTCCATTACACAGGCCCCAAACGTGGATTTGGGTTATTATAACCCAAGCCCACAGTGATAAACTGGGTCCCAAACGCCCCATAATAGTTCATTAGGCTTTTTTTATTTTTGATTTTAAATCATTCAACAATAACTATATATAGATTTTGAAAAATAAACATAGATAATCAACCTTTTAAATCCTCCATAAAAATCCTTCCCACTTTCTGAAACAAACCAGAGTTTTAAAGGTGGGTGGAAGGTAGAACATTGTTAATAATTTTGTTTGATATTTTTTTCTCCTAAAATAGAATTGGACTCATAGCACTCTAGGATGTTGTGACATTGCCCTCTTCTAGTCTCGAGGATCTTCCTTCTCTTGTGGTGCCACACGATGCTGCATTAGAGCACCATGATGCTTCTATTCATACAACGATGCAACACTACACAAACCTCCAAAATTGTGTGCTCTTGGTTTTTGCAATGAGATCAGTTTGTTGCACACAAGCTTGCAACGCTACCCTATTTTCTTGGCAACTTGCTATTTCTCCTCTTTCTTTCTTTCATTTTTTTTGTAGCAACACTTGTTTTATTGTTAAATCTCTGGATAAAAAATTTATAGCGTCGTTTGAAATACGATATCTATTTCAGCTTAATTTAAGCTCGTTTCATGATTTTACGTTCTTGTTTGGATATTTTATGGGTGTTCAGCAATTTAAAGGTAGAATTTGGAGTTGATGTCAATTTAGACCTAATTTGGACAAATACAAAGTACAACATCATCAACCTAGGCAAATTGAGGCAAATGGAAGACCAAGCCAATAGGCTTCTGCCATGCAGCGTTGGGACGTTGTATGTCGCGATGCTTTAAACCTTCAAAGAGGACAAATGCACGCCCAGGGTGTTGGGTGCTGCAACTCCACGATGATTTTTATAAAATGAAATTTCACCGCCAACCAAACCCTAACTTGAAATCCAGTCGATTCTCTATATTTTTCTCCCTATTTTTCTGAGTTATTTCATACTTTTTTGCTTTTCCAACACTTCCTTAACATCCGGCATGCGGATGAGAGGCTAAGGTACCATATCCTAGCTGGGGTTTCTTAGAAATCTCCCTTTATCCTTTTGAATTTATGAGTACTTGATAGTGTATAAAATGTGCCATTTATTTTCACTTAACTTGAGCTCTTTTCGTGATTTTACATTATTGTTTGGATATTTTATATGTATTGAGTAATTCATAGGTGAAAATGGTGGTAAGGCAAGTCTAGAGCTAATTTTGGCCAATATGAAGTCTTTAGGGGTCATCCAAGTCAAACTGTGGGAAGAAACTGATTTTAGCAAAGTGGAGGCTTTGGTGTTCGTTGCGGCGCTCCACAACGCTAGCTACAGAGCCCAAAGGCAGAATGCTCTATTTCGTGTAAATGGCCAAGCGCTGTGGCATTGCCTTTAAGCGCCTTGGCTCTCCAATCTTTGATGGAAGAAGACTCAGGCACAAAGCATTGAGCATCGTGGTGCCTGAGAATTATTATAAATATGTTCTTCCACCACCGGCCGTGACCTATTCTACATATTTGCTCCCTTAGTGTTTCATGTTGTTTTCAAATCCTGAACATCTCCTCGTCATCCAGCATGTGGATGAGAGGCTAAGGTATTAATTTCTAGCTTGAGTTTCTTATATTATCCCTTTATCTATTTGAATTCATGAGAGAACTTAAATTTTGTTTTATTGTAATATCTTTGGTCTAGTTCAAAATTTAATTGATACATTGATATATGTTGGACACATTGGAAATGTAAAACTATCCTTTGACTTGTGACAATTAGATAAGAGTTGGTTAGAAGCAACAGGTTAGGTTAGCATGTAATTCTAATATGATGCACATTGATTTTAACCATCCTAAAATTGAATTTATTGAATGTCAATTAGACACATGAAAATTAATCATTCCAGCTAAGGGGGACTTAATGCTAATTGGGAAATTCGATATTGCATGCTATTGGGTTAGAACAATTAGAATCTTAGAACAATTTAACTGACAGTTCCAATTTATAAATTGGTTAGCTGAAGATTACATATGGCTAATCATTAATTATAGTTGGATGAATGAGTTCTTTAGATAAGGGAGAAATCACAACAACCCAAAGCTAGATTCTTTTTAACATAGAATTTTCACAATTTTATTCTTTTCTTGCAATTTACTTTCTTGCTACCAATTTCACTAAAAAAGAACCCCTCATTTTCTCATTGTTGAGAATTAGTTTGTATGAAAATTTGTGTGCTCCCAGTGATTGATCCAAATTTGGCACTAAGAGTACGAGTTCTTATTGTGTAATTCAATTTATTATTTGGGCAATGGTTTGGGCGAGAAGACCCGTTCGACCAGTACTTGAACTTAGTTACGTAATTTTTGGTTACGATATATTCTAAATTTGAATGATAATTTGTTATATGTTGGACCCATGTGAATGTATAACTGTCACTTTGCACTAAATCTTTGTGACAATTAGATAAGATTGAGTTAGAAGCAATGTGTTAGGTTAACTTGTAAATCTACTTTGACGCACATTGTTCTAACTAACCTAGAATTAAACCTATTGAAAATGTCAATTAGACACACGAAAATTAGACATTCCACCTAAGGATCTCTAGAACTTAATATTATTGGAAAATTCAATATTGCATGTTTAATCATATTGAATTAGAACAATTAGAATCTTGAGACGATTTAGTGATTTTAAGTAACTAAATTGGTTAGGTGAAGGTTGCATATAGAAAAATTGATGATAATTAGCTTGATAAATAATGAATTCTTTGGATATGGGAGAAATCGTTACAACTCAAGCTAGATTCTTTTAACACTTAGAATTTTCTTTTTCTTTACTCTCTTTCTTTGCAATTTACTTTCTTGCAATCAATTTCAACTCAATCTCCTACCCCCACCCTCCAGTTACCTCAGGTTGAAAATTATTTTGTTAGAGAACCTATGTGTTTCCTTAGTTTGACCTGAACTTGCCATTGAAACTAATGTTTGATGTGTGACTTGGTAAAATTATTTGACACGAATTTAGACCACGAAATCTATCTGTCAAATACTAAGATAAACACATTAAATATAATTAAAATAAATCTAAATAGGAAGCAAAAGAAAACACCTTCATCATGTACTTTTCAATTATCTAAAAAGTGTAAGAATTCATAATTAAAAATAAAAATAATGTAGAGTTAAGGGCTTGTAATGAACGTTTATTATAATAAAAAGAAAATGTTTAAACTTATGAACTTTGAATGTTTTCTGTTTTGATTCTTAAACTTTAAAAAAATGTTATTTTAATTCCTAAACTTTAAAAGTGTTTATTTTATTTTAATTAATCTATACCATCAAGAAGATTATCCTAACTCTTTTAACATAAACTTAAAGAAACTTACTTTTTTATTAGCTCTCTACATTTGTTGTGTAAGGTGAATGGAAAGTAAAATGCCAACTACCAATACATCAAAATAGTGAGGAAAAAGATAACATTCTAGTTTTCCTCAAGAAACCCACGCTTTGCACCCATTTTTCAAAATTAAAAATACAATAACCATATAACCATTTTGTTAAGAGTTAAACAAAATCTAAATAGGAGGGAAAACACAACCACTATTTTTAAGTTTAGAGACGTTGACGCTTTTGTTAATATCAATATTTTAAAATTTCCATTGTATGGTGATCAAGCAACAAGCTAAATCAATAAACAAAGTTACCTTAACGTCAATCCTTGGAGAATTAAAATATGGAATAAATGAGTCGAAAGTATTAGGTTTGGGTAAATGGTTAGCTCACAATCACGTTGTTTGAACTTTCATTTATTTCTTTATTAGACCAAGGACTGTGTCTCTCGAACAATCTCAATATATGTGGTGCAAGATGATTTCCATATTGAGATCGTCGAGTTTATTTCCGATCTCTTGATTTTCAATTCATGAACAAAGGAAACGTAAACTATTGAAATTTTTTCCAGTCTTTTTACCTTATTTTCTTTGAACCTTTTCACCCACCACAAGTGAAAAACAAGCAGTGTCTAGAGACTAATGGTCTCTTCTAAGTGAATATCTTACTACACTATCGACTTGAGGAAAGTTCCATGTGCATGTGGATTTAAATCATATTTTAATCTACAAACCAAAACCAACCTGTTGAACTAAAATGTCAAATACTTCTATTAATAATAAATTATTTATTTATTTTGTTTGAATTGCTAATGATGCAAATTTATTTGTGGAGTGGTTATTTATGGGAGAAAAAAGAAGTTGTGGAGTGGATAAGGAGATGATTGCGGCTAAATCATTTCTCATAATTGAACCTAAATCATTCTTAATATTTGAAGAGAATATATTGACAATTTGACACCGTATATAAATTATTATGTGGCAAAAAAATTAATAATAAAGAAGTAACAGAGAGAATTAAAATGATTATGTCTCTAACTTTAATTAGTGACATAAAGAAAGAATAATTAAAGGCTGCGTTCCCTCAAGATTTGACCAAAAATTAAAGTTTAGGGTTTCATTATCGAATCCCATCAACTTGAAGACCATAAAAATATAACGATATTGTTTTTGTCCCAAACAATAATAATATTTCTTATATTATTTCCTCCTACATTATAATAAAAACTCATTTTTTAACAACCATTTAAGCTCATGAGACTTGTTCTTCAATCTTCACTCCTTGGCATGTTTGAGTTCGCTGTGTAGCACTATCAACAATTGATCAATACTTGAGTTTCGCTTATAGCTCTTTAGTTTTTGTAGTCGAGACAATTCTTAGTTATTTATGATATATTTTGACCATAGAGTTTAGAGAAATGCATATAGAAACTCTCTAATCTAGTGACGTCGTTTTGTATTATAAAATATTCTCTCTAAATAATTGTTCTTTCTCTATCCGTGAACATAGTTAAAACATGGTTAGTGAATCACGTATAAATGTGTATCGATTTTTACGTTATTCATATTGTTGAACTGTTAATTTCGTATAAGAACGTTTTTGTTATTTGTATATTCAGTCACATAGTTGCTATTAAAATTTATATAACACATACCAAATAAGATACAATACATTATGAAATGACTAAATATGACTGATCGAAACAATAATAAAATATATGAAAACAATAAATTAAAGCTAAAATTAATTTATAATTGACCTGGCATATAATGTATAAAAGTTTCAATAAAAAGATACGAAAGTTAGTTTTTACATTGAACGAAAATTAAACCTAGCTTCAAACAATGAAGTATTATTTGACACACGAAATTTTAGATTAAATCAATGTATTTAAAGTCAAATCATAAATTTCTATATAGAATGGAGTATTAGATTAATTTGTATAATTAATTAACAAGAGGATCATTTCACGAGAAATTATCATAAGCTATATTAATATAGAAAGCCAAAAAAAAAAAATTAAATTGTTTATAAAACAAAATATCAAATTATTTATATTTGATTGAATTTTTGTGAACACAATTGATATGTATAATTAATTAACAACAAGATCATTATTGTTTGATCAAGTTGTCTTTTATGTTACATTGGGCAGTCACATGATGCATTACCAGGAAACAATTAATTAAGATCATTTTTAAAAATATTGTACGTTAAAAAAAAACTATTTAGAAGAGTAGGTTTCATTCCAAAATGTTTAGACAAATAAAGTAATTTCATTTTAAAAACGTACAATCAATAACATCGGAGGACAGTGAGTAAAAAAAAACTGAAAAGATAATTAATAACTTAAATACTTTTGAGTTTTTAAAAAAAGATATAATTACTTTAAGTTAGTAATTAAAAATTAAGTTAATTAAATAAAAACTATATAAGTATAAAATCACGGGTAAACCACAAGTATATGAAATCATAGTCGAAAAATCAAATATAGGTTTAAGAGCCAATTAAAAACGAACTATAACAACAATAGAAAGTTTAATGTTAAACTTCATACTATGTATCTTAATATTATTATATTTGTTTGTATTGCTGTTAATAAATATCATCATTCTAATCCATATATATGTATATATTTTATATTCTTAAATATATTTAAATAATCTGTCAAATATTCTTTTTTTTTTTTAATATTAGGGCATATAATAATATATGATGAGGCAAGTTGATAACTTGTATTGTAGTTCACTTAGAGCGATAATGGGAGAATAAATGATAATTTGTAGATAAAATAAATGTAGAAAGGTCAATAAAGACAACTTAATTTAAATACTAAAATATGATAGTTAGAAATGAATACACACAATGCTAAGATTCTTAGTAATTATCGACATGTAGATTTTGATTCATTATTGTTCTTTCAAATAATTTAAATTGGTAGAAGTAGAAGTAGAAGAGAAGAACAATGACGACAAATTTATAAGTGTAAAATTGTTGGTCAAATAAATTTAACTCAATTAACATAATATGTGTCGCGATTAAGATTAGAGTTCAAATTCTTTTACATTCAAACGAAAAGAGCATGCAAGATGATGAAATATTATGAATTATAAAGGCAAATATATTTTTGTATTTTCTTTCTAGGTATTTCCCTTTTAAGAAACCTATTTGGTATTTGAAGCAAGATATCTAGTGATTTAATTTCATTAAATAATTTTAAAAATATTCTTTTAGTCTTTTAGGTTAAAGTTAAGGAACATTTTCGAATATAGTAAAATTAACTAAAATATTTACAAAATATAGCAAAACTTGGAATTCTTTCAATAATAGATACTAATAAACTTTTATTACTGTCTATCAATGTCATTGATAAAAGAATATCAATGTTACTAATAGAAGCATATCAATGTTTATCATTGATAGAATTTAAAATTTTATTATATTTTATAAATATTTTGTTGCCACTTTTAACAATTCTCGTGAAGTTAATTTACATTTGGTTTTCTTAATATTCAAACACAATTTTCTGTTAATTATGTAACATGTGTGAGCGGGTGTGAGATAGAAATATAAGAATATAAACTTTACTATATTTACCTTCTTTACAAAAATTTGTATATATATTTTTTATGGTTTATTTAATTAAGAATGTTTTCGCTTTTACTTTTTTAATTATCTTCCCACTCTTATCTTCTTCTCTCCTTACTCGTATTATCTTTCTCCTCCTCTTCGATGTCAAAACTTTATTTGAAAAAACAGTTGGTAGATCTAATGTTACAACAACATAACCGACAAGATATGACAAATATAAAAACATGCAGAAAAATAATAACACAAGAATTGATAATCCAGTTCGATACAAAGTTATCTATGTCTAGAGGGTAGAGTGCTCGATGGAACGAAACTTTATTATCTAAAGAGTTTAGAAATTACAAGAAAAATACTTAACTGATAGGCTCTCTCTTCAGTGACTCCGATAAAGCTTTCTCTTCAACATTTCAACTTAGACTCCCTCTAAGCTTGAGCTCCCCTCACTTCCACAACATTCTTTGATTCCCTCTATACAATATACTTAGGCTCCTCCTAAGAGTGAGATCCCCTCACATTCACCATATTTAGGCTCCTCTAAATACCATATCAATATTAAACTCCAATTGAGTTCTACAATGGCCACTAAATCAATAGTCTCAGCGACAAACATAAGGATTGTTACTATCAATATACATGAAGGTTGAGGCTTGGGTATTTCCTAAACTCAAAATGTTCAAGCACACACTTTTCTAATGAGAGGTAGCTAACCTTAAAATGAATAGGAGCACCACATAAGTATGGCCTGCTTTGGAAATATATTTTAGGAATAATAAATATTAATTGCAAGAGATTAAATGAAGGAATATATGGCTAAAGAAAAAAAATCCATGAAATGTGCAAAATATTCTTTTATATATGGAAAAAATATTTTGTTGTCTGACCATCCCAAAGTTGTTACTATGTTTTTGACATTTGTCCAACAAGATGCTCGATTTTGTCTTCGATAAACTTAGCAAACTAAAACAGTAACATTATTTGTAGAGAAAACTACCATTTTGAATTTTGAATTTTGAAAAATGGGTGCATTTAGTCTCATGAATTTTTCGTAGCTCGTCTCTTCCTCTACTTCATTTATGCCATAACATGATTCATAACGTGATTTTTCACTAAATGATCGTAAGACAAAGGCCCCAAATTTTGTCCATCCTTCATGGTTTACATCAAATCTTTTTAAGAAAAAAAAAATCTAACTCTATTTCCCAAATTACATAAATATGTCATTTCATATTTCACATAGATTGCTTCATATTTGTTCATAACTTGCTGCCACATCATATTCTCATCTTTCTTGTTGACAAGGAAAGCTAATAACATTCTTTAAAAAAAAAAAAAAAACTAATACAATGGTTGTTTTGAAACCATTTCAAATGTTAAGAGTTAGAATAAAAATTATTTTAAGATGATTAGGGTATAATTGAAAGCTGTAAAAATAAATAAATAGTGACACTTTTAAATTTTCAAAGCGTTTCGAAAGTGAATATTCGAAAACCGGAGATTTAATAAAAATAAGGTTATAATACACGTGTTTCAATTATGTGTTTAATAGTCGATTAAAAAATTGAATTTTAATTTAGTGTGTTTTGCAATATATTTTTAAGTGTTTAATTTAAAAAAATAAATAATTTTAGAAAAAAATTGGAGTGATTCATCCGCCCAAAGTAACTCTTCAAAATGTATTTCCAACCTTTTTCATAAAAAAAGTTTAAATCAAAATGATTTTTTAAAAGAAAAGTTATGGAGTCAATTCAAACAAACCCTTAAACAAAGGTTTAAAATTAATACTATTTTATAGATCATAAAAGTAATTGAAGTTGTTCACTAAATACTAAAAATAAACACTAAATACTAAAAATAAACTATCATTAATTTATTTATGAACATGTTTTATGTTAAAAAAGATAGTATTATAAATGATAAAATAGCGAAAAATATTTATAAAACATAACAAATTTTCAAAATTTGCTATGCTTGGTAAATATTTTGTTTATTTTATTATATTTAAAAATGACATTAAAAATTAAATAACAATTATTTTGTAATATTATGTAATTAAATATGCATTACATAATACATGTTTTAATTCTTTAAAAACATGAATTCAGTTTACAGCATAATGTATTTCGTAATGTATTTATGTTTATTTAATCTTTGCTATTTAAAATTTAAATTTCAAAATTTGAAATACAATCAAAACACAAAAATGAGAGATTTGATCTAATCTAACAAGTGGGAGGTTCAACCCCATTCCTCACCATGAAGTTAATTCTAAAAATAATATAGTTGTTAAAAAAAAATTACAAATAAGAATGTGTGTGAAAATTGTAGACTAAGTCTCCAATTTTCATCCAGATGGCGCACGTCTCACCTCTACCGTCACATGGGACACTCACAGTGTTAGATGGTAAAAAACCATTAAGCTAATAATACCTTTGAAACTTATTAATTAGTAAAATTCATAAATTTTATATGGAAATCATGGACCTTGTCCACAAGTTTCAAAAATCGTGGATCATATTTCTCTGATGTGATAATAGGGGTGAAACATGCACCATGTGGGTGGGAATTGTGGACCAGGTCTATGATTTCGATACTTATTTTTGTCAAATCTTTTTATTCTCCATTATTTTATCATTATTTATCAAAACAATATTATTTTTAAAAAATCCTACAATTATTATAATGAAGAAAAACCATATGTTTTTTAATAAATGTTTGGAAGTGATTCTAAAATAGTTTAAAACATCTTTTTATCATTTTCAAATTTTCCTTTAAACATGTCTTTAATCATTTAAACCCAACTTGAATGATCATATCATGTTCAAAGTGTAAAGTTAAATAAAAAATAATTGAATAATTAAAGTCGTGTTGAAACAATTTTCTAGACGTATGCTTAGTTTGTTGGTACATTCATATATCGATTGAGTCATACTTACTTTTAGTATAAAGTGAAATATATAAATTCACATACTTATAAAACAGAGGGTGTTTAAGGTATTGAGTTGATTATTATAATAAATGGTTTATAATAGTTGATGAATTATAATAATTAATGATTGAAGTCTAATTTTGTTTGAATGCGAAATAATAAACTAAGAGAATAAAATAATAAATAATAAATACTCGTATAATAAGTAATTACTATAGTAAAAAGAATTGTCATACAGTTGCTATTATATTTAGTGAAACATGTAGTGAGGTACAATAATCCATCGCATTAACTTCTAGTTGATATTCGAAATGACCTAGGTTATTAAATTGGTAAAATTTAAAGTTTAGATATACATTGTCACACATATATGTATATATAATATTATAAAAAACAGGTATGAAAGTTAAAGGGAAAAAAAAGGGGGAAAATGGGAGTTAGTTTTGATGAAAAGACAAATGTCTCAACCACTGTTCAATGATTCTACTTCTTTGGAAAACCTTTCCTCTCTCTCTCTCTATATCTCTTTGTTTTATATTTTGAACTGTCTCAAAGTAACCCTGAAACCTTAAATAAAAAGCAAACACTGTCATCAACATTCTCCATCTCTCTCTCTCTCTCTCTTCTTTGATTGGGCCCTCTCCTTCTTCTCTTCCTTCAAAATCTCAAATCTCACACTCCCTTATTAAATCCCCTCTCCTTCCCCTTCTTCTTCACTCCAATTTCCTCTTCCTCTTCTTCTTCTTCTTCTTCTTCTTCTTCTTCTTCAATCCTCTCCTTCCATGGCTTCTGATTCCACCTTCTACCTTCCCCCTCACTTTCTTTCCGACCATGACAACCTCCCACCAAAACCCACCTCCTCCGCTCTCTTCCCCACCGACTTTCCTTACGACTTCACCTCCTCCTCTGTTCATTCCCCTGTCGATTCTGTTCTTGGCGATGATGACAACGACGACGAGCAAGACTTTCTCGCCGCGTTGACGCAACGGCTTACTCAGTCTACGCTTCGTGATTCTCAAAAACTTCCTTCTGTCCACAAATCCCAAGTACCCATCTTTGATTTTTCTTTCATTTACTTGTGTTTTTGTCTCTTTAATCGGGTTTTGACTTTCCGGTGACCTTTTTTTTTTTTTTCCTCAGGCAAAGATGGCTATGGCAGGATCTCCTCAGTCTACTCTTAGTGGGGTTGGGAGTTGGTCGGCTTGGAGTTCGGTGTCGAGTGATGGAAGTCCAAATGGACCGTCTCTAGCGCCGTCTCCTCCGACTACCCCTTTCGGCGGTGAGAACAATACTTGGGATCTTATCTATGCTGCTGCAGGGCAAGTTGCGAGGCTTAAAATGAATACTCATAGAGATGGGATTATTGGTCCTTCTCAAAGTTCTTCAAACCTTGTTTCGTCCACGAATAACGCTGGATTTCACTCCCACTCTTCACAGGTGAAGCTTAACTAGCTTCGAATTTTACTCTTTTCTTGTCTTTCGATCTGTACTTGTTAACTCTGTTTTCTCGTCTTTTTTCAGTTCGGAACAGACCCTCCGATTTATAAACCGGAGAACAGTTTTCACTGGGGGAGACGACAAGTGAAGGTTGAGAATCAGCAGATCCATTATCGTGGACAGGAGTTTTACCATGAAAACGAAAGATTTCTTCGTCCTCTAGATATTACTCAATCCGCTTGGCCTTCTCTCCACCCCCATCACCGGAGATACCCTTCTCAGCCAAGTACTCCCACCGTACCCGCCACATACCACGGCGTTGGATCTGCCCCTAAAAAGGAATGCGCCGGTACCGGCGTCTTCTTACCTCGGCGATACGACAGCAACACACCACAATCTCGCAAAAGAGCAGGTTCCTTTCTTCAACTCCTTCAACAAATTCGAAACCTGGGAGATTCTCGAATTTGAACACGATTCTTAATTTCTTACTCTGTTTCTTCAGATTCTCCCTCAGTTGCTCTGGTTCCAGCGAAGAACATCCAGGAATTGAACGGATCTATTCCTCCGTCCAATCGCCGCCTTCAGCCGAGCTACGGTGAGCTTATAGAAACCATTTACAGTTCTTCAGATTTGTTAAAATAGTAATAAGCTAACGAGTTGTTGTCTAATATTTCTACAGAAGCTTTAATTGCTCAAAGAAACGCTATTTTCGCACAACAGAGGCTGAGCTATCCCCGACTGGCAGAGAGAAGCAAAACCCACGAGTTTCTTCTTCCACAGGAGTGGACATACTAAAACAACACTATGTAGCTGAAAAAAAAAAGTGCTTTTTATTATTTTTTTGATTGAAGTGTTTTTTTAGGTTAGAGAACAATAAAGAAATGAATTAAGTGTCCTAACTTATGAAAGGAAAAGGAATTTGTTTGGAGATTTTAAGTTCTACCAATTAGATTTCTATAGATGAAGAACATAGTAAAATGTTCAACAGAAAGATTGGAAAAAAAGAAAAGAGAAATTTCTAGGAAAGTGGGGTTTTAGGAAAAGAGAGGGTAATATTGTAATAAATTTTGTGGGTTTTTTTTTATTATTATAATTGAAATACATAGCTAATATAGTGTAGCTATAGACCCTTCTAATATAAATAAAATTATTTGTTGATTTATGAGTAAAAGCATAGTTTAAATTTTGAAATTTTGGTGGTGGGTATGAATGGTTCAATCAAATGCGAAGTGACAACTTGGGAGATTTTTTTCTTCCCTCCTTTTTTAGCTGTTCCAACTGAGTCAGCTTTTATATGAATTTTGAATTCTTATCAACTTTAATTTGAATAAGATATCCTAAAAAAAACATAAGAAAGGTCTCCTCGTTTAACCTCGAAAGAAAACAAATCCATGCTTGCAAACCAAAATACAGAGAAGTATCTTTATAAGCTCAATCGATCAAATAATCTTAAGATTAAACGTTAAATCTTCAATCTTCAATCTCAAGTTAGTAAAGTTTGTTATACTAAAGTTGAAATATTTTACCAACTTTTTCTTTATAAAAAGACTAAATTGTAAATACTACCAATAGGAGTCTCATTTCTTTAAAAATAATTCTGATTTTTTAAATTTACAATTACTGTTAGGGTGTAGGCGAAATTCATTTATACTCTTGTTGATATTTAAATTTTGAAAAGGGTATTAATATAAAATTTGAAAATTTATGAATATTCCTTTTTGTTGAGTCGAATTGAAGCAACATAGGTCTCAGTGTATTCTTTTTAAATAGTAGCAAAAATTTTATCTATATACTTATGAGAAGAGTTTTGAAAGTATTGATGATTGATAAAAAGTTTAAAAGTTTTAGAATATTAATTACTAAAACTTGAAAGAAAGAAAAAAACACTTGCAAGTTTTATGATATTAAGAAGGCTAAACTATGATTTGTCTTTCTACTTGGGAGCTTATTTCATATGTATATGTTTTTAATGTTTTTAAGCATTCAATAAATCTTAAATTTATTCTTTAAAAATTAATTAATTTTCAACAAAATGAGTTAAATAGTGACTAATTCTTAAATAAGAAAAAAAATTCTGAAAAAAATCACAATAAAAAGCAAAAAAAAAGATTAAATTTAAAGAATATGACTAAAATAGTATTTTAATCCATTAAACAAAATACATCTACACACAAAAAGAAGCTTAAAGAAAAATAGAAAAGGTTTGAAAAGAAGAGAACATTGGGAGCATGGCCATGGCCATACCATGCGTGGATCCCGACCGTACAATTTTATGAATAGTTTTATGGGGCTGTCCTTTCTACTTGACAAGAATGGCATCCACTTCAATCTGGATCTTGGATTTGATTTCAATTTTTATACTATAGATCTCAAATAATATATATAAACTATTACACATTCATTATATAATAATACTGCTTTCAAATTATTCAAACAAACATCAAAATCTACATTATATTTATTATAACCCATCTTCTGCTGCTACCCACCCTTGTGAATTTGGATTTCATGTTCATGTCATCTATACAATTTGTTGGGATTGTTCAAATCAAATCTATCTTATCTTAAAACTACATTCCACTTTTCTTTTTGCATAATTCTAGCAGTGATTTCATCCAAAGCTTGTCTAGTCTGTGATGCTTCAAAATGAAGATTTCAAAGCTTGATGTGAAATTTACTCAACCTTCAGGCTACTTACTTTTTCTACTGTTTTCATAAGTAGCTAGGCAAAAGCAAAAGACATGAAAATCTAATCCGCTTCGAAAAATGGGGTTGTTTGTATGTCCCGATGAAAATAATCCAAGCCTAAAAGAAAATCTGGAACAACTTACTGCAAACGTTATAGATGACGTTTTTTGGTTAACATATACATTATTTTTCTTTTCATAACTTACAATCTTTACATTATCTCTGTTAGTAGTTGTTCTAAATATTCAGAGCAAGGGCCAAAATAGACTGCAAATCTCTGTCTCAGTGTGCTTAAGCGCATATAATTAATGGGGATCAGTAGACAGGTACCTTATGAACTTGTTCATGTTAATGTATCTATCATTGATAATCTTCATCCCATCCATCTCTTCTTACTCTAACTCTCTCACCCTTGAAGTGTATGTATTTCCATTGGCAACTGTATCTTTTATAGACCATTTTCCGGTTTTCTTCTTGACCTAGTTTTTGAAAGGCACGACCAACTCTTCTTACGGTATCTTCATCTGGTTTTACACCCAATTCTTCCATGTCTGCAAATATCTGTGCCAAGAGAGAAGAAATTGAAGCATGAGATCATTTGATAACGTATGAAGAGAAAATTGAAAAATAGCGAGGTTAAACAATATATGTGGACTTCCCATTTCCAATACCTCAATAATCTTATCTTGCAAGTCATGATGTTCGTACAAAGAGATCATCCTAGAAAATACTCGCTTAGAGATGGAACGTGTATGTGTATGCAGTATCATGTTCCATAAGGATTCCGCTTCGTCCACCCTCTTGTCCATATCAAATGCCAGTAGAAGGGTATCGTATGTTCCCATTGTGGCTCCTTGGCCCTTGCTTAACATCCACTTGGCCACCTGAGTAATAAGAAGCATTGATTAATGAAAAGACTAGGCGGGAGAATCAATAAGCAGCTATTAAACCGACTCTCATCAAGCCAAGGCACTTCAACATATGAAAATGATATCAATAGGCAACTATTGAATATTGCTTACAGAAACCATAATAAATATTCGTAAGCCCAAACTTCACCACAGAAAGGACTATAGCAATTGACCTTGACAAAAGACGAAAACTTTTCTTCTTCTAATTTCTCTTGTTAATCAGAGATAATATTTTCACATGTCAAAGTCCAAGTTACTTGCAAGTCCAACACCGAGGTTTACATCGCCTTAAGCAATTTGGTGTTCTAGTTCGAGAAACATTTATCTCAAAGATACAAAGACACTGTTGTTTCATCATTCACAAATCTGGAACCAACAACCATCAGTTCCTAAATCTTAAACAGAAATTATAAATTTAATGTATCAACCAAATCCCAAGTGTCATCTCTTGTTCAATCATACTTAGAAGTCTAAAGGACCAAGGTTCAAGAACAAACTTCAATATAAAAACTTAACAAGCCACAACTTATCAAATAAATGCAACATTACAACAAAAATCCAACGCACTAGTAGATTAGCTGAACAAAGAACGAGCAAAAAAATAGAAGCACTAGCCGGAAAAAGATGATTTTTAAAGACACAACAACTGCATCCTTTAGAATCAACACCCCGAGCAAAGAACAAATTCGCCAAAGGCCAAAAAGACAACGAGTAAAACCAAACTTATTCATACTTGAATGACACGCTTCCATTGACTACTCTTCCTCAGTATTCTTAAAGCTTTAGCAGCTGCAATCAATGGAAACTGTGTCTCCCAAGCTATCCACTTATTCAATTCTCCATATACTGCTTCTTTCTCATTAGGACATTGGGAAACCTACAATATATTAGAAAGCCATTTGAATTTCAAACTAATTGCCATTATCACTCTTTCCTCTCAATATTGGAGGGACATTCAAGAAAACGCAGCTCACAATTCTAACAAGATTAAGAGCCTTTTGCCCAGAGCCAGCAGAATCTCTTTTCTTCCATAAGTGGTGTGTCTCCCTCCCAACCTTCTTAACAACACGTCTATATTCAAAATCAAAATCAAAATCAAAATCACGGGGTTGAAAGGAAAATCAGAAAGCAAGAAAAGAAAAGGAAAAAGAAAAAAAAGAGCACCTCTCAGATGTGGTGAAACTAGTAAGGGGCTGTGCAGCTTGGTTGTGAACACAAATGACGCTGGCAGGTCTAAATGTGAATTTGTTGTGATAGTAAATGCAATCTATCTATAAGGGAAAGGGATAAATGGTTAGATTAAAGAGTTCAGAAATTGTTAAAACGAAATTGAGGAAGTTTGAGGTGTATTGGTTACCTTTGGCATGAGGGCATCGAACCCAGTTGAGGTTCCATGGAGAACCAACATCAGAAAAGTTGAAATTTCAGCGCTCTGTGTAATGGGTATCGAGTTTAATGAAACTTGGCATTCTGTTTATGAAACAAACATCGGTTGGTGGTCGTGGAGTAAGAAGCTTGAGCTTGGGTCAGGGGAAGGTATCCAGCGGCGCAGGGAAATCTAATCGTGAACTGAGAAAGCTGACTGCGTTGGAGTGGGTGGTCCGTGGGCTACAACAACAAAATTATAAAAAAAAAAACGAACTTTGGGAAATGTAGGCCGAAATAAAAGGAAAAAAATATCCAAAAACAAATGGGCTCATTGCACATATACCAAAATAAAGTTTAAATATTGAGAAAATTGCAAAATTTAAAATGAAAGATTTACACCAAACACATGAATCTACTATGAATTTTTATAAAGGTAATAAATTATGATTTATTTCCTTGAGATTAAGTTTAGGACAATTATAACTCTATAATAATTATATATAATTTTTAAATTTGTGCTTAAATTATATGTTTGTATAATAAATATTACTAAAACAATAGTAAAATACATGATCATATATACATAGTTATCGTTACTTTAATATATCTGTAATATATAATAGTTATGTTGTGTGATTTAGTATATATACCTCCTATTATATACAATAATACTTTATACATAATTTCTATAAATATACCTAATATACATTAGTAACCTCCTAATTTGTACCCAGATTCTGTCTAAAAAAATATGTCTTTATCGACCGTCGAAAGTTTTCTTCTTCACTGTCGAAATCTCAATAAACCCTAGAATGTATCACATTCAAAACTACATTTTCGTTTGTTTGCCTATTTAATCGAATATCTAAAATATACCTAATATACCTAATGTTTCATATGTTTTTAATATTGTAACAACCCAACTTTTCAACTTAAGTCGAAGTCATTATATCAAACAAAAACACTTTGGTGAACACAAAATAGACATAGTAAACTTTTATTTGAAACAATAAAGAAAGTCAAAGAAGCTTAATTCGGGCCCTATTTTAAACAAAATAAAATTGTTAAAATATTTGTAACACCACGAATTCTAATGTACTTTATTTTAATTAAGTTGCCTTATTTATTTCGAGTTTTTTTTTTTTAATTTTTGGTTTGGGTGTTGTTATATTATAGAATTGAAGGAAAAGAAAATTTTGGTTATTGATAATTAGAAGTAATAATAATAGTTATTGTTTATTATTATTATTATAAAAAAATAAATAAAAAAATATTTTTTTTTCTTCTTCAAGCACGCGACCCCCCCTCTCCTTCTTCTTCCTTTTATCTTTTCTTCTTTCTGCCCTACCCAGCCGCCGCCGCCTCCAATCCTTCTTCACTTCCCGTTCGGCCGTCAAGTCACATCGTCGCGCTGGTAGCTGCAAGTCGTCGACGTTCGGTCTCCACTCGTCATCGAAGCCGAAACGTCACGACTTCCTTCAGCTTTCGGCAGCCACGCGTCATTGAACGCATTTCTGCTCAGGTCAGCGGTCGTTCACGAAGCGTCTCTGTCGTGCCGTGCTTCCCTTGCCATCGTCGACTTCTCTATTAAGTCCTCCCGTTCGATCGAGCTGCAACAAACCCGGGCCGTTTGGTCTCCGCGTAAGGAGCTGCACGCGTCGAGTTTCATCTCCAAGCCAGCCATCGGATTTGTTTCGTTTGGATCTGTTCGTCCGTTGCCGCCACTTTTGCTTGCTATGAGCTACCGGATTTACATTGGGTAAGGTTAAATTGTGGGATTTGTATCTCTTTTGTAAAAAAAAAAAAAAAACGTATATACCCTTATGTAATGTTGATTGAACGCTTGAAGTGACACCTTTGAAGGTATTGTTGAAGCGAGCACACCCTTGGATTTTCAATAGGTTGGTTTGGGTTCGCTCCTCCATTGACGGGGTAAGTGACAAATTTCACAATTTTGTGATTTAGTTAGATGGAGTTATTGGGAGAGGCATTGATTTTCGTTAAATACTGTTTAGGTTGTGATTGTTGGAGCTAATTCAACCAAGGGATTTTTGCATAAAAATTAAGGTAAGAGATTTTCTACTACTGGACTCACCTATAAAGTAGAATATGTTGACTGTCTGTTGTCCCTAAACTGAGAATGGATGTCAGATATTATATATATATTTGAAGTAGACTTGAGATTGAATGTATGTTGTGTTTGACTAGACCTATATATATATATATATACATATGGATGTTGCAATAACTGCAAATTGTGGATTTTGCCTATATTATATGTGGGTATGAACTTGTTGGCTGTCGTATGGACTGGGTGTAAGTTATACCAAGTATGGTTGTGTGCTAGTGAACTGAGGCGATGTTTTGATTACTTAGTTTGTTTGACTGATGTGTTGATATTACTGACTGACTTTGGGCTAAAATGCAATAAGTTGACAGTTAGGGTGTTAAGTGAAAAGATTATGTGTTGAGGTAATTTGACTGTATTATGATTGACTGATAAGATGTTTAGAATGGACTGAGGGAAAGATTGTTAGTTTCTACTGGGATGTGTGCCTTGTAGGTGTCTTATGGGATCACCACTTATTGTGCATCCTTCGGGAGCATTAGACTAATAGGTGTTTCTGCAGAACACTAGACTGATATGTGCGTCCTTCGGGGCGTTAGACTGATAATGTGTCCTTCGGGATCACAAGACTGTCACTGTGTAGGGTACCCATTAGAAGGTTAACAGTTAATTTTTTCCCTAACGGGACCAGTAGTGGGTCTCTTACTGGGTATGTTTATACTCACCCTTTTATGTTTAACTTTTCAGGCAAAGGTAACTCGAGGGGCAGACCGACGAGAGACAAGAAAGAGCCATGAATGCCATAGGGGAAATGTCTTTTAAACTGCTTCTGCGGATGGTTTTAAATATATATATATTTTTTAGTTTACGAATAGTTATTTTGGTAAACAGTACTTTAGAATTTTATTTGTTTGAAACAAGTTTTCTTCGATTTTTTTCTTATTGTTTTAACTAAAGTTTACTATGTCTTGTGTCAAACAAATTGTTTGTGCTAAAATAATGACTTCGACTTAGATTTGAAAAGTTGGGTCGTTACAATATCATTTGTAAATCTCTTAGAAACAAATCGTTCTAAACATGAAACTCATTTTTTAATCCTCAAAACTAGAAAACAGTAAAAACACTAAGCAAAAGCAATTTTGAAGAAAGTTTCCCTATGGAGATCACGCGTCTTTCTTGTCCCTCATTGGTCTGTTTCTCGTATTACCTTTGTCTGAAAAAGTTAAACACAAAGGGTGAGTATAAAAATACCCAGTAATAAACCCACTAGTACAGTTAGAGATAAAACTGTTAACTTCCTATTGAGGGTACCCTGCATCATAACAGTCTCATGATCCCGTACGATGCACATAATCAGTCTAATGCCCGTGAAGGATGGATATATCAGTTTAGTGCTCCCGAATGATACACCTATCAGTTTAGTGCTCCCGAAGGATGCATAATAAGTGATGATCCAATGGGACACCTGCAAGGCACACTACCTCATAGATAAAATTAACAATTTTTTCTCAGTCCATTCTAACAATTTACGCAGTCAAATCAAAATACAATCCAAGTTACTATCATCATATAATCATTTCAGTTCAACTCATATATAGTCAAATTACCTATACTAGTACATAATCAATCATTAGCATAACTATTCATCAAACAATCAAATTATACATAAGTATCACCCATCTCAGTTTAGTAGAAAATTCTTTACCTCAATTCTATGCAAGTTCCTTGGTCGAACTAACTCCAATAACCAAAACCTAAACATAAGTACACATAAAATCAACATTTTTTCCAAATAATTTTATCTATCTAATTCATCCAAATGTGAATTTGACAAGGAGAATAGACTTCCAACAAAGCTTACTGTGAAACTCAAGGATCCTATCACCATTCACCAATATAGCCTTCAAGAATCAAACGACACCCAAACAATTAATACAACATTAACAGCTAAGAAACAATTACAAAATCCACAATTTCTCCTTACCAAACGAACTTACAAAAGGCAAAGACAACAACGCACAAGACTAAAGTGAAAGAGAGCACGCAACAGATCTGAGCATGAGTCGGCTTGAACCCGTGGTTGGAAGAGAGAAAATCGCGGGGCAACGCTTCGTGAAAAGAGGCAGAACGAAATGAAGACGAAACAGATGGTGGAGATCAGTGGCGGTCGATAGCTGCACTTCGCGAACGGAGAGAAGACGCGGTCGAAGCTGAACCCTTCGGTTGATTTTCAACTTTAACAGAAATCAGAGACGGCACGCGATGTAGGTGGTTTGAGACGCGGTGCTTGGCTTCACGAATCGAAGAAACGATGCAGACGATGGCTTCGACTAGGATTTGGCTTCAATAGAAGACAGATACAGTCGACGATGGGGCTACCGGAGATGCGACGGCGTGGCGTAACGTTAGTTACAGGTGGAAGATGGCTTTGGAAGGCAGGCGGCGGCGGTAGGGCACGGGCTGGAAAGAGGGAGAGTGAAGGGGAATGGGGATGGGAACTGCACGAGAAATGATTAAGGAAAAAAATAATATTATAATAATAAGAAAGTCTAAGGAAGGACTTTAAGATCAAGATCTAAGTTACATGATCACTGCCTTTTATTGACCTACTTATTACCATCGGTCTCAAGGATTGAAGCTGGTGTTTTATTTGGTAAATAATCACTCCAAGGAAATTTTCAAGTCAAATTAGCAGTCGGATTACAGCTCAAGATCATGATACCTAGTTATCAATTTTTGTGGAAAAGTAAACCACCTATTTTGTATGCTCTGACTCGTTTTCTTCTTTTGAAAAGAATCTAGAGAATGTTTGAAAAAAAGAAAACTATTAAAATAAGCATGCATATGCATGCATACAAGCATTCATGAATGACATTTATCAATTTGATTTTAGTTGTTATGACACTTGTTTTATCCCTGGTCTCCAGCTTATTTATTCTTTTGTCATGAGGTGCTTTTTTTATCCCTGACCCTTGACACCGTATTGCTGTTGTGACACTTGTTTTATCCCTGGTTTCCAGCTTATTTATTCTTTTGTCATGAGGTGCTTGTTTTATCCCTGGCCCTTGACACCATGTTGCTGTGGTGGCATTTGTTTTATCTCTGCCTCCAGCTTATTTATTCTTTTGTCATGAGGTGCTTGTTTTATTCCTGGACCCTTGACACCGTATTGTTGCGGTGACGCTTGTTTTATCCCTGATCTCCAACTTATTTATTATTTTGTCATGAGGTGTTTGTTTTATCCCTGGTCTCCAACTTATTTATTCTTTTGTCATGAGGTGTTTGTTTTATCCCTAGCCCTTGACACCATGTTGTTTTGGTGGCGTTTATTTTATCTCTGCCTCCAACTTATTTATTCTTTTGTCATGAGGCGCTTGTTTTATCTCTGGCTCTTGACACCGTATTGTTGCGGTGACGCTTGTTTGATCTGTGGTCTCCAGCTTATTTATCCTTTTGTCATGATGGGCTTGTTTTGTCTTTGGCCCTTAACACCATGTTGCTATGATGACGCTTGTTTTATCCCTCATCTCCAACTTAACTATTTTTCTTGTCATGAGATGTTTATCTTATCTTTGGTCCTTGACGTTGGTAATTTATTTAAAATATCTTAGTTTGATGAGTTAGTGGCTACACCTTCGTCCATTTTCTAATTCTACAAGGATGCACGAAGGGGGGCATGCCACCTATTTTTATCCTACCAATATTTTTTTTAAAGAAATAATATTAGTAATAATGGCTAAACTTTTATTTATTTATTTTTGACAAAAAGGTAAAAAAATTAGTAATAACATAATATCTCATTTTTATCGTTTTAGGAAATAAAAACAAATCCACTTATTTTAACATCAAAGAAATTATTTAGTTTTAAATAAAATATTTTTTAAAAAAAACTTATTTCTACTCATTTTAGGAAAAAATAAATTAATAAAATCTTTGACTTATTTTATATCATTTTAGGAAAAAAAAAGAAAATCAATTTTAAACAAAAATTCTTTTAATATCCATTTATTTATTAATTAATTTTTCACAAAATCTCAATATATCTCATTGAATTTAATTTATTTATTTTAGGAAAATGAAATTTACTTTATTAACATAATACCAAAATTTGATTTTATTCTTATTATTTTTTCCTAATTTATGGTACACCCCGGGTCTATAAATAGGGACCTTTGTCATTTGGAAAAAGGGGGAGGAAAAAATTTCTTAGAAAAAAAAAACTTCTTTAGAGAGAGTGCTTAGCAAAATTTTTATTATTTAGTGCGAATCTCTGCAGGAAAATATAGCAAAAATATGAGTTTTTATATTTCTTTCCGTTACTTTATTGTCTCTACTTTTTTTTACTTTATCTTAAGCAAATCAAATCTCATGTTGAAATAACTTAGTTGAAGGTTGCATTTGGTAGAGATTTAATCCCAAGGATCCGCACCTCATACAACAAGTAATTTCTTTGGGATTCGAATCCTTATTTTTCTTTTCTTCTCTTTTTAAAATATAAAGAGAAAGAAAAGAAAATGTAGGAAAATTTTAGTATGTTTTTACTATTTTTTTTTTCTTTTATCATCATTTAAAAAAAAATTCTTTAGTCTTTTTCTTCTCTCTAAAAAATAGGAAGAAAGAAAACGACATAAGAAAAATGTTCATTTTTTTTTATCCGTATTTCATTTTTCTTTTAATCCCAACTCTTAACCTTTATTTTCTTTTCTCTAAAATATGGAGGGAAAGAATGAGAATAAAGAAAATTTTATCATTATTATCGTTATTACCATTATTATTATTATTATCATTTATTATTATTTTATTATTATGATTATTATTTTTATTATACTTGTTATCATTGTTGATATTTTTTTTATATTGCTATTTATTCTCTATTCATTATCTTATTATTATTACTTTATATATATATATATATATTTCTTTGTATGTTTTTGTTTCTTTCCTTATTTTATTTACTTGACTATGTTTTCCTTTCTTTTACTTATTCACATTACTATCATAATAATTATTATTATATGCACTTAAAAGGTAATTTTTTTTTTTGTATTTTAAATTTTTCAATGTTTTAAAATTATTCCAATTTAAAAGTCTCTAGGTTTTTTTTTTTTAAAAAAACTCTTTGTTAATCATTTAGCAAATTTTATCTATAATGTTTTTAATGCTTTTAAACTTTCAAAATTTAATCTATAATTTCATAAAGTTTCCTAAATGAATCTTTTTTAATAACTTAACCATTTTCTTTAAATAAAATCCTATGATGGAATTTAGGAAATTTGGGAGTCCGATTTTATAGATTTCTTGAGGTGATGAATCACATATTTGGAAGTCCAAGATATGATCCCAAGAAAAATGAATTTAATCAATGTTTTTTTAAAAAAAACTTTTATTCGAAGACTAACCTATGATAGATTTTTAGAAATTGTAATAATTCCTCATTTTCTTAAGGTGAGAAGTTTCCTTCAATATATAGTCTAATTAATGGAATATTATTCCACTTATTTTATGAGATCATTGCTTCAAACATTGGAGTAATGAAGGGTAAAATAAGACATTAGTTTTAAAATAAATTAACAAATATTTTCAATTCAAGATTTGAAATTTGGCTACCGTTTTCTAAATGGGTGTAGTGGGGTGCTAATACCTTCCTCACACACAAATGACTTCCGAACTCTAACTCTATTTTTCGCAGACCATTTTTTAAATTTTTTTTACTTTATTTCGGTGTCCAATCACACCGTAAAAAAGATTGGTGGTGACTTCTATTTTCTTTTAAAACTAACTCTTTTATGGACGTCGGCCGCTCCGCGTCGTCTCGGGCACGTGGCGACAAACTTGATGCAAAATTAAGCACCATAAACATTGTAGCTTATTTTTCTTCGTTACTAACTAAAACTTTCTATTGTAATCTCCTAGAGGTGTTTTGGGGTCCCTTTTTTCATTTATCCATGAAATGTTTTTTTATCCAAAGAAAATATTGTAAGAAATGGTTTTTGGATTCTTGTTCAAATGTTACATGAACCTTCTTATCCATAAAAAAATTTATCTCTTAGTTCAAGTATTTACTTGATCAAATCTTTCGGATTACAAAGATTTCAGATTAGAACTAAAGGTAGGAGTGCGGGTATGACTATAAAGATTTTAGTCGGTGGGCTTCTGTCCTCATTGTGATGATTCAATAATCAAAATTGATTGTCAAACCACTATGGGTTGAACAATGTTTTAAAAAATGTTTGTGGCGGCTTTCATGTGCCGCAAGATTTTCATATTTATCAATAAAATGAAATGTAAGCAAGACAAATCAATTTTAAAAAAATTGGTGTACTGTTGCTTATTGGTCTTCTAAAAAAAATACTGACAATCTTTCGTTTTTAACATTTTAACATATGTTTTTACTCATTGGATTATATGAGGTTGTAGGCACCAAAAGAAGTAAACAAAAAAAGAATTGGCTTCCATTTTCCTTGTTCTTTCCTTTGGATGCTATAGTTTAATCTCTTTTTTCTTTGGCATGTCTAGAAATGATTATAAAAGAGTTAAAATCACTTTTCATTATCAAATCTTTTTAATGATTGGAACAATTTTGATGATATGAGTATTCCATTAAAAAATGTAAGATTAAGTATTAAGTTAATTTTGAACGAGAAACGATTTTAACAATTTTAAAACCACCCTAAACATGCATTTAGTTTATTATTATTGGTTTTCATCTTTATCTCTTTTCTCCAATATTTTTTTGTGATGCAGCCACCACCTCTAATTTATTAGCCATTAGTTGATCTATTCTTCATGCTAAGTATCTTGATTCAACCAACAAAGAAATATCAAATTAAAACTCTACAAAGACCAAACGTCTAACCATATCATGACATATAATTCCAAAAGAATAAAGTAATTAGTTTGATTTTCTTGTGGCCACTGTTCTCGTATATTTTTCTCAATATCCCTTTTATTTCTTTACCCACTGCCGCTATGTTTTGAATAGAAGCACGAAGAATGTTGGCATGGCGGTTGAGCATTTCACAACTTGGAATGTTACAACGCTTCTTTAGCCTTCCTCGAGCGTTCTTCCGTCTCGCAAGTCCTTTACTTCAAATGGGGCACCGGATGTCTTATTCCACATATGCTTCACATCCCTCACTCTCCGACCTTCATCAAACCATGCCCTCAGTACAGTCTATTTCGTTACCTTTGTGCTGTTATCTCATGGGACTTTTTAGGAACATTGATACTCTCATCAAGTTCCATGGGTTGCTTATAGTACACGGCCTTATCGGTAATCTTCTTTGTGATACCAAGTTGGTTGGTGTTTATGGCGCACTTCAGGATGTGAGGTCTGCTCGAATGGTGTTCGATCAAATGCCCAACCCCGATTTTTATGCGTGGAAGGTGATGATCAGGTGGTATTTTTTGAATGACTTGTTTGTGGATGTAATTCCATTCTATATTCGCATGAGAATGTCTTTTAGGGAATGCGATAACATAATTTTTTCGATTATTTTGAAAGCCTGTAGCGAATTGCGTGAAATTGTTGAAGGCAAAAAGGTCCATTGTCAGATTGTGAAGGTGGGGGGTCCGGATAGCTTTGTAATGACTGGTTTGATAGATATGTATGGTAAATGTGGGCAGGTTGAGTGCTCAAATGCTGTGTTTGAAGAAATCATGGATAAAAATGTGGTTTCATGGACTTCAATGATTGCGGGATATGTACAAAATAATTGTTCGGAGGAGGGTCTGGTTTTATTCAATCGGATGAGAGATGCATTGGTTGAAAGCAACCCATTTACTTTAGGAAGCATAATAAACGCGTGTACAAAGTTAAGAGCTTTACATCAAGGAAAATGGGTGCATGGCTATGCCATTAAGAACATTGTTGAACTTAGCCCTTTCTTGGCGACTACTTTTTTGGACATGTATGTTAAATGTGGGCAAACTAGAGATGCTCGCATGATATATGACGAACTACCTACTATTGATCTTGTTTCATGGACTGCAATGATTGTTGGATATACCCAAGCTAGGCAACCCAACGATGGATTGAGGCTCTTTGCTGATGGAATAAGGTCAGATCTCTTACCTAATTCTGTCACTGCTGCAAGTGTTCTTTCAGCATGTTCGGTTTCTGGTAATTTGAATTTAGGAATGTCAGTTCATGGACTTGGGATTAAAATTGGGCTGGAAGAATGTGTTGTGAAGAATGCTCTTATTGACATGTATGCTAAATGCAATAAGATTGGCGATGCTTATGCTATATTTCATGGGGTTTTGGAAAAAGATGTGATTACTTGGAACTCAATGATATCTGGGTATGCTCAAAATGGATCTGCTTATGATGCCCTCCGTCTCTTTAATCAAATGAGATCATACTCCCTTGCACCTGATGCAATAACGCTGGTGAGCACCCTTTCAGCATCTGCCACCCTTGGTGCTGTACAGGTTGGTTCATCACTTCATGCTTATTCGGTTAAAGAAGGCTTATTTTCATCTAATCTTTACATTGGCACTGCACTTTTGAACTTTTATGCTAAATGCGGTGATGCAAAATCAGCACGAATGGTGTTCGACAGTATGGGAGATAAGAATATTATCACGTGGAGTGCAATGATAGGTGGTTATGGAGTGCAGGGTGATGGAAGCAGATCCCTTTCTATTTTCTCTAACATGTTGAAGGAGGATTTGAAACCGAATGAAGTAATTTTTACGACAGTATTATCTGCTTGTAGCTATTCTGGAATGGTTGAAGAGGGATGGAGGTATTTCAAATCCATGATTCAGGATTATAACTTTGTTCCTTCCATGAAACATTATGCCTGTATGGTTGATCTTTTAGCTCGATCAGGTAAACTGGATGAAGCATTGGACTTCATTAAGAAAATGCCAGTTCAACCAGACGTTAGTTTGTATGGAGCTTTCCTTCATGGATGTGGATTATACTCGAGGTTCGATCTCGGAGAAGTCGTAGTAAGGGAAATGCTACAGCTACATCGAAATGAAGCTTGCTATTATGTGCTCGTATCTAACCTTTATGCTTCAGATGGGAAATGGGGTCAAGTTAATGAGGTGAGAGATTTAATGCTTCAGAGAGGTTTGAACAAAGTCCCGGGGTATAGCCTTGTAGAAACTAATGCAGGTGTGCTATTTCATTAGCTCCACTGGTGTGGCTCATATCTTCATGTTCTCGTTGAGATAGTAAAAAAACCTTGAAGTTTTGAAATACTGATTTGTGGAATTTTCTTACTACCCTTGACCACTCCTTTGATGGTGTTCTGACGAGCCTTATCCAATAGGGAAATGTCAGATGTTGTTGATCATCTAACTTTACTTAGAGAACTTCGGTGTTCTTAGTTTGGCCTTATCCAATAGCTTTGGAGAACGTTTCACGCTTTCATTTCTTTTGCTCAAGAGACGGTTGTCGTTGCATGCTTCATCTCTATTGAACTTTTCACGCTTGTGATACCTATCCATGTCCCGTCTCACACGACTGCCCTCCATTCAACCAACAACGATGCCGTCGTTGTCTCTGTCCAATCGCCAACGCTGAAACTCTAGCATCGTCATCGTCTACATGGCAACACACCGTCGTCCACAAGGGTTTCGCTTAGGGTTCTTAATCTATCAGCTCGTCCTCTCTTTACTGCTATTAGATACTTGAAGCTAACGATTCGAGGTTAGTCTTCTTCTTCCTTTCTTCTACTTCATTTTCCAACTCCAGTTATTAATAAGCTTGTTAATTGGAATTTGTCTCTTGTTCTGCTGCCATTCAATTTATTTATAGTTTTGGTACTTCAATGGTACAGCTCTGCTGATTGAAAATGGGAAGTTTCTACTTTCAGCAAAGCGTACACGAAGAACTACTAGCACGGAGTATATTATCTCAATGGGTGCCGAAAACATTTTGAGATCAAGTAGCCCTTACATTGGAAAACTGAGGTGAGACTGCACTTGACGAACAGCTATGAAATTTATTGTTTGCATACTTTGCTGTCTGTGTTAATATAATTACAGCACTGCAAACTTTCACACTTCTTAGGTCACAAATTATGATTTCAATTATATGTAGTATACATTAAGTCTGTGAAAATGACATTGTGATATAAAACTTAGGTCTATTCTTGAGGTAATGTTCTGGTTGTCCAGGTTCCCGGTTGGAATTGAGGTAACGTTCTATGTCAATTAGGGCTTGCTTAAGTTCTGTCATTTTAGTTATATTCAAATGCCTATTTCAACTTTTAACAGGAAAAGAGGTTTCGATGACTGTACTTATTCCTGTTGCCTTTTGGGTTTCGTTTAGGTTTGATTTTTTATTGTGTCCTTTTAGTTTGGTGGGCGTCTTTGGTTTCATTTTATTTTTGTTATTTCTCTTTACTCGGTTCTGCAAGCAATGCTACTTCAAAATTTGACGTTCATTTCTGGGTGGTTCTTTTGTTGGAAGGTGGGTGATTGAAGTCAACGGTGCCCCTGGAACTCTCTATGCTAATGAAACCTATCAGCTTCAGGTCGACTTTCCTGAGCATTACCCAATGGAAGCCCACAGGTTTAAATATAATCCATCCAACCTTGAGGCTTGAGATCATTTCTATTCCAATCACCCCTTGAGCAGCTACCAGCTACCAGCTACATTAATCGATTGTATTGTGTTTGATTTTTGCTGTAGGTTATATATTTCTGCATCCAGCTCCTCTGCATCGTCATATCTATAGCAATGGTCACATATGTCTAGGTTGGTAAATGGATAATTTTGTATTCGTTTTTTGTTGGATATTTTGTTCTGTGTGTTTAGGTTTAGTGGTGACTGTATATTGTTTGTTTCACCATCCACTTTATTTAAGTGATTGCAGTTCTGTAGGATCATCGAGTTCATATTATATTATTTGTATCAGAGGTCAGACTTCAAAAGGTGTTACAATAGTAGTAGAGTTTTATTGTATTTTACGCAGTAGATCATATCTCAAATGGGGAAGTTACTAGATTTTCTTTCATGTAGTGGTGCCTTGTCTATAGGCTAATCATTGACTCATCATGGAGAACCTAAATGATTTGATGTTACAGAAATGTTTTGATACAATGTCCTGACCTTTAAGTTCAACAAAAAGATTTTCATGTTGGATCTGACAGTAAGTGGGTTACATCTATTAATTTACAACTTTTCAATTATACGGTACGAAAAGATAAACTGCCCATACAAAGGAAGCAACGCTTGTTGGATTTCGTTCTTTTTGGTAGTAACAATTTTGAATAGATGAAAGACCCTCTATGCTGATAATTTATTGTAGGATTGTTGTTTTTTGTATCATGTTGATTTTATTTACTAAGATGTTCTTCAAACCAGTAGGTTATATAGACACACACACACACACTCACCACTTGTTTATATAGACCCACACGCACAGGTACACAACCAAACAAAACCAACTGGAACCATCAATATGAATCTTTGTATCATTCATAACTTCAAATTTTTATTTTTATTTTCTTGGAAGTCATTAACTTCTTCCGATTGTTTGCAAATACTTTTTCCCCCTAATGTTATGTTTGCTTATTGCAATGGAATATATATACCATAAAGTTCATTTAAATCTAACAACCTACTTGCAAAATTAATAGAGGTAAATATGACCTTACTTGAGCAGGTTTTTGTTCTATAGGTTATAAGTGTGTTCTCGAGAACTATTTTCCTTTTTAGAAAAGAATACAAATACTATTCATTAAGTGAATGCAAAGAGACTAATGCTGAAAAATAGAAAAAACTAAAGACTAGAGAGAGAGAAGCAAGATACTGAGAAACATAATACTCCAAAAGCCATAACCTAGAAGCATAAATGGAAAAATGAAGAACTTAGAAGTTTCTATAAATGCATTTTAGCTGTGCCCTTAAGTTCTATGAAAAAGAATAAAATTAATTTCAATTTATGCAAGTCCAATCTATCAAATAAACACTAATGTAAACTATAAAGAGAAAGTCCCGAACATGTTAGATTGTAATTAGTTTGTAATGTAAGTCTTTTAAAACTTTAGATTTAACAAGATATCATTAATTATATAACGTTTAAAACTATTTAGGAATTCATATTTGTTCACTTTAGCAATCAAATTTTTATTCATCTCTTTGGTTTGATTTGGTTTGGGAATTTGTCGAATTGAACCAAATTATCAATGCCTTTTTGTTTGGTTTGGACAAAGGCTGCATATCAAATCAAACCAATTTAGTTTTGATTGTTGAGTTAATCTTAATTGACTCAACTGTAATATTTGCAATGGATGTAGTTTGAAGGTGAAATATGGTTTCTGCAATTCGCTTTTTACTCAGATGCACTTTACATGTGTAACTGAGATGATGTAATTCCCCGATCAATATGGTGGTGTATTAGTTACTTCTGTTTCTTCTTCCTTTTGTAAATGTTTCTAAGCATTGTGGCACTGTTTGTTTTGTTGCTCATGCATGTTTGAGTTGTGAATTATATTCTACTCATGTTAATTTCTGGTATGAGGTTATTTGTGATCTATTGGGTCTTTGCCTGAGAGCTTAGCTATCTCCTGAGCAGCAAAGTCTGACCAATATTATTTCCCTTCACGCTGAATATGTGTAGATACATTTCCTTCCATTTTGATTCTAAATGTATAGTTAATATATTTTTCATGGAGGTGCTGGAAGTAGCAAAATTTTTACATTCTTTGAAATTGTTAAGATTCAAGTAACGTGTGTGCGTTCGGCCTGCCCAATATAATTCTCCAGCTATCCTTTTATAGGTGCGTAGGAATCCCGAATGTCCTCCAAACACAGAGTCATGATAGGTGTGGAGAATTGTAGGGATCAATGTGGGATTACGTGTCGATCTTCATATCTAAGTACTCCCTGTTTGATGGAATACTTCTGTTCCTTCGTCACCTCTCCATTTTCTATTAGAGCTATAATTTCCTTCAGGTGGTCATCCTCCTCTACTTCCTTTTTGATGACTTGCAAGTCTATCAAGGTTTGGGCCGATAGATTGTTCAAGTGAATGGAAGTTGGTATTCGAGACAGGGCATCTGCTGCTTTATTTTCCAGACTGGGCTTATACACTACTTCGAATGAATAGCCTAAAAGTTTAGCTATCCATTTTTGATACTCAGGTTGAATCATCCTTTGATTTAATAGAAATTTCAAGGACTGCTGGTCTGTTTTTACCAGAAATCTTCTTCTCAATAGGTATGGTCTCCACCTTTGCACTGCTAGTCTACTGCCATTAGCTCTCTTTCGTATATGGGTTTAGCTCGGTCTCTGGTTGCCAATGTATGGCTGAAGTAGGCGATGGGTCGTTTGGATTGGGTGAGTACAGCACCTATTCCAAATCCTGATGCGTCCGTTTCTATCTCAAAGGGAGCATTAAAATCAGGTAATGCTAGCACAGGGAGTGTCATCATCGCTTGTTGTAGCTTTAAGAAGGCCTCTTGAGCTTCTTCTCCCCATTTAAATCCTCCTTTCTTCAATAGTTGTGTTAAGGGTGCTGCTATGGAGCCATAGTTTCTTACGAATTTTCGATAATAACCGGTCAAACCCAAGAATCCTCTGACCTGTCGTATGTTAATGGGAATTGGCCATTCCCGGATGGCTCGAATCTTCTCGGGATCCACTTCTACACCTTGGTTTGATATGATGTGCCCTAAATAATCAATTCTTTCTTGGGCAAAGCTGCATTTCTTTCGGTTGGCGTACAGTTCATTCTTCCAAAGTATTTGCAGAGCTAAACCGAGGTGTTGGAGATGTGTCTTAAGGTCTTTGCTGTAAATTAGGATGTCGTCAAAGAACACTAACACGAATCTTCTTAGGTACGGTTTGAATATGGAGTTCATCGAGGATTGGAAAGTTGATGGTGCGTTGGTCAGCCCGAAAGGCATTACCATAAATTAGTAATGGCCTTCATGGGTTCGGAAGGCTGTCTTCTTAATATCTTCTTCGCACATACGGATCTGATGGTATCCTGCTTTAAGATCAATCTTTGAGAACCATGAGACCCCATTTAGTTCCTCAAACAATTCTTCAATGACGGGAATTGAGAACTTGTCGGGTATGGTAACGTTATTTAGTGCTCTGTAGTCTACGCAAAAACGCCAGCTCCCATCCTTTTTCCTTACTAATAATACTGGGCTGGAGTATGGACTATTGCTAGGTCGTATTACTCCTGAAGTTAACATTTCATCCACTAGTTTCTCTATCTCAACCTTCTGTTGGTAGGCATAGCGGTATGGTCTAACATTAACCGGTTCGGTATCCTTCTTCTGATGTATATGGTGCTCAATATCTCTTATTGGGGGTAGTTTCTCAGGCCACATGAACACATCTTCGTAATCCTTTAGGACTATGGCTTCTGCTTCTTCTCCAATCATGGTTTGTTCGAGGTCTTTTATTCTTCTGTCATTATTCCCCCTTCCATGGCACGACATTCGATCAAGAATCCTTGATCGGAGTTATCCCATGTCTTCATCATTTTCTTTAGGCCGATTCTCGACTTTGTTAAGCTAGGGTCCCCCTTGATGGTTATCTTCTTGCCTTGATGGATGAATGTCATGGTCAGGTTCTTCCAGTCTACTTTAGTGATACCAAGAGAGTAGAGCCATTGCATCCCCAAAACGACGTCCACTCCTCCTAGTTCCAACGGCAAGAAATTAGCCGTTAGTTGCCATCCGCCCAACTTTACTTCTACTGCCTCACAGACTCCTTTGCCCTTTACTGCGGTGCCGGATCCCAAAATAACTCCATAAAGGGAGTTATTTTTAGTTGCTAACTGTAGTTCAACCACTCGGGTAGAGATGAAGATGTGGGTAGCTCCACAATCAATCAGAATTATTACTTCCTTTCCCTTGATGCTTCCTTTGATTTTCATAGTACCAGGGTTAGATAATCCTACAACCGAGTTTATAGACAACTCTATCACAGCTTGTTCCGCATCCATTACTTCCACCATATTCAATTCTTTATTACTGTCTTCCATTTCCTCCATGATCTCCCATTCTTCATCATTAGCTTGGACCACAAACATTCTGAGTTCTCTTTGCTCCTTTGTTTTTCATTTATGGCTGTGAGAAAATTTTTCATTGCATCGAAAACATGGCCCTTTTCCTTCCTAGCTTGGAATTCTGCGTCACTGAGTCTTTTGGATGGTCCTTCCTTCTTTGGTTCCCCGCTGTCGTCTCTTTTAATGTAATGGTTCTCATGGGCCAAGTGGTGTTGCTCTTGTTTTCATTGGTATTAATCCCTCCTCCAGATTTAGACTTTAGAAGCTTCACATAGTGTGAGTTACCTCCTGTATTTCCTTGAAGATTAACTTCTGCACGAATGAATTCCCGATTTTCCACAAGTTGCGCGAGTTCATCATTTGGGCCAGGTTGGTTGGCCGGCCAATTTTGACTTCTGTCTTGATCCACGGTATTAATCCATTCAAGGTCTGCTCGATCACTTGGTCAGGAAGGTTAGATAATGGAGCCATGAGTTTGTCGAATAGGTTCCGGTATTCTTTGACGGAGGTCTCTTGTTTGATTCTCAAGAATTGTCCACATATTGATCCATCTCTGGCTGATCGGAATCGCACTAGTAATCTTTCCTTCAAGTCCACCCACCCGGTGAATTTCTCACGCTCTTCTTGGGCTCTATACCAATTCAGTACTGGACTGTCGAAACTGATTGTTGCCACTGTCATATTTCCGAATCGGTAAGTTTGTGGATTTGGAAGTATCGATCGGCACGAAACAACCAAGAGTCCGGGTCTTCTCCATTAAACACAGGCATTTCCACCTTCTTGAATTTACTTCGGTCCACGTTCTTTTCGTTTTCTTCTTGATTGGAACTTGGTTCTCCCTGGGTTTCAATCACCTTCGTTTTCATCTTGCCAGTGATTTTCTCTGTTTCAGGTGTTGCCGGCGAAGTGTCTTTCATCATGCTCTCAATATATTTCAGGCTATTTTGTGTTTGCTGTATGTTTAACTCGTTTTGCATGTCAATTCGTTCCATGTGCTTCGTCATCTTGGTTTCGAGTTCTGGCAGTCTTTGCAGTCCTATCTTGATGTTTGTAATTTCTTGCTCCAAGGTTTCAAATCTATCCTCAATTTGTTTCATCGTTGTTTGGGTGCTTGCTTGCCCAGAATCGTTACACTCTCTGATACCAATACGATGGGAACCGTATGTATTGTAAAGTAAACTTTATTGCTAGTATGTAGTCAAGGTCTTTACAAGTAGGGGAAGTCTCTTTTCTGTATCTTATCTTTCAAAGATGCACAGAAACCTAACTCTCTATTCACTCAATACAATCCTTGCCTTCTCTTTCTTTCTTTGTTTCTCTTTTTATTACCGTAGTATTTAACAGTATTAACTGACTTCCTAACTTCCTGACTAACTTCTTAACTGTCTTCTAACTACTAACTTCTTAACTTCCTGACTAACTTCTTAACTGTCTTCTAACTAACTTTCTTTCTTCTACTATACTGGTATATGACTGGAGGTCTATCAGTATCATGAAGGATTCAGTCTAAAAAAGTCTTGTGAAAGTTGAGTGTTGAGTGAGCTCAAGGGTCTTGAATAGGAAGTGTGCATTCCATGATTTGTCGATTTATTGACCTAGCATGTTGGAATTGTTAGTTACCTTCCATATTTATTGAGCATAATCGTTACGTAATTTGCAATAGTTATTGGTATGTTTTTCAGTTGCCCTTTAGGTGTGGGCTACTTACTAGTACGTGTTGTGTGTTGACCACCAACCAGATCGTAGTCCATGGGGAGTGCTACAACTTTGGTAATGTTGAAGAGGGAGCTTATAAACGATTGACTATTCGGCTTGTCTTTTATATCTACTTTGTGTAAGAACATACAGGGAGCTGAATCTTGTTGTGGTTTCCCTTGAGCTCAGGGATCAGATTTAGCTTGGTGGTTGTTATAGCCTAATAGACTTAGTTTATTTATTTTGTTTTGAGGATTGGTTTGAGTTTGACTTTAGTTTGAACTGATTAGTTATATTATATGTTAGATTCTGTAAAAGTCTTGCTTTACCTTATTAGAAAGTGTTTGAATGTTAGTTTTTTTGATTGAATATGTAATTAAAATTGCTTCTCTTGTGATTTGTAATGGTTACATCATAATGCTGTTAAAATTTGCAAATCATCATATATAGTAGAGTTAGTCAAAGGACAAATTTTGGTAATGTTTCTTGGTTCAGTGTTGAAATTTTGGGCCCTTCCTATTTATAGGGAGGTAATACACAAGAGCAGTAAAAACGAGTAACACAATTTATTCGAGATTAACTAGATTTTGCCTATAAAAATGATAATGGAATTTCAGTGTTCGCTTGGGTTAGGACACTCAAATTTCTAGTTTTGTATTACATCAGTGCTTTGCTTTGAAAATAGAAGAATGGTGAACATTTATCGAGATCTTATAGTTGACTTTTTGTTGTCATCTTGCAATGCAGCCCCAATTTCTGTAGTGAAGGGAATTCATTAACTTGTTGAAGAAGCTAATTTTTGCTTCATTTACTCAACTTCTTCTCACAAATGAACATTTTGAAACATCGCATTATCAGTAGGCAAGGATTCAGATATGGTGGAGGTAAGTTGACATCGAATTCTAAGACTTGTTTTTTAGGGTGAAAGAAATGGTTGGCTTTTTAGTGACTCTTTTTCCCCTTATGATAGGTTTTTAGAATCGTTTCGTTTTATTGCTTTAACTTGGTGCAAAATTAAGCACGGTAAACATTGTAGCTTATTTTTCTTCGTTACCAACTGAAAATCTCTATTGTAATCACCAATAGGTGATTTGGGGTTTCCCTTTTTTCATTTATGAAAAAATATTGTAAGACATGGTTTTTGGATTCTTGTTCAAATGTTACATGAACCTTCTTATCCATAAAAAAATCTATCTTCTTAGTTCATGTATTTACTTGATCAAATCTTTTGAATTACAAAAATTTCAGATTAGAATGAAAGGTAAGAGTGTGGGTATGACTATAAAGATTTTAGTCGGTGGGCTTCTGTCCTCATTGTGATGATTCAAGAATCAAAATTGATTGTCAAACCACTATGGGTTGAACAATGTTTTCAAAAATGTCTGTGGCGGCCTTCAAGTGCCGCAAGGCTTTCATATTTACCAATAAAGTGAAAGGTAAGCAAGACAAATCAATTTAAAAAAAATTTGGTGTACTGTTGCTTATTGGTCTTCTCAAAAAAAATATTGATGATCTTGCAGTTTTTAACACTTTAACATATGTTTTTACTCATTGGATTATAAAAGGTTGTAGGCGGCAAAAGAAGTCGAGTAAACAAAAAAAGAAGTTGGCTTCCATTTTCCTTGTTCTTTCCTTGGCTGCTGTATTTTAATTTTTTTTTTTCTTTGGCATGTCTAGGAGTGATTATAAAATAGTTAAAATCACTTTTCATTCTCAAATCTTTTGTAAATATGCTTTTAATCATTGGAACCAATTTTGATGATATGAGTACTCCATTAAAAAATGTAAGATTAAGTATTAAGTTAATTTTGAACAGTTGAAATCATTTTTCGAAGTGATTTTAACAATTTTAAAACCACCCTAAACATGCATTTAGTTTATTATTATAGCTAGTATAAAATTGGTTTTCGTTTTATCTCTTTTTCCCCATATTTTTTGTGGTGCTGGCACCACCTCTAATTTATTAGCTATTAGTTTATAATTGTACAGTTTTTCAACAAATGTTGATCTAATCGATATTTTCAACTTTACCCTTGAACTTCAAACAACGATCCCTAACATAAGGATCCCTTTTGAGGTTCCATAATCCTTGGAAAGTTATTTCTCTTTTTTCCCTCTTTTTCCCATTTTGGTTCAGCGTCGTGGGAAAAGGCAAGAACGTTTTTTTTTTTTTGGGAGGGTCACCTGGGGGATCGACCCCTCTGTTTAGCGTTTTCTAGGTTATACCATTTGTCTTCTTTGAAAAATTTCTGTGTAGGATGTTTTGGTGTGGTATGGGAACAGTCTCTTTCTATTTTGGTTTTTGTCAGGCGTTGTCCAATAGGGAGTTGACAGAGGGGGCTTCTCTTCTTTCTTTGATTCAGGGTTTTGATTTTAGATTGGGCAGAAGGATGGTTTTCCCGTAAGTCTTTCTTTAGGATTTTAGTTGACCCTTCTCCTATCATTGAGTTTGTCTTCGATGCTTGATGGGGCATTAAGATTCCAAAGTAAGTCAGGTTCTTTGTTTGACAAGTTTTGATTGGCTGCAATAATTCAATGGATAAGGTATCGAGAAAGTTGCCTTTGTTAACGGGTCCTGTTTGCTGCATTCTTTGGCGGAAGGCGGAGCGAAGCCTGGATCACTTTATCTAGGATTGTCTGTATGTGAGATCCATTTGGATCCTTTTCTTGCAGGAGTTTGATGTTTTGTTGACTTGCCAGAGAGAGACGTTTATTTGATGATTGAGAAATTCCTTCTTCACACCTTTCAGAGAGAAAGGATGTTTCCTTTGGTGTGTTGCGGTGTGCGCAGTGATTTGTAATCTCTGGGGTAAGAGAAAGAATAGAGTGTTTTGGGGCGCGGAGAGGGACCCTGTGTGAGGTTGGGTTCTTTGTGACGTTTCATGTTCTCTTTAGGCTATGATTTTGAAGGTTTTTTGTAATTACTCTATAGGCAGTATTTTATCTTAGCTAAAAATCCTTTATTAGTGGGGTTTCTCTTGGGGCTTGTTTTGTTTGGATGCTCTTGTATCCTTTCATTTTTTTTTTCTCAAGGAAAGCTGTTGCTTTTATCCAAATATAATAATGATAACAATGATTACAACAATAATAAAATAAATGGTATGGTATATAGGGTTTTCTTAGGGGGTGGAGGGATATGCTTCTTGTTTTTTTCATGTACTGTGTTTTCAACTCTTTCCCTAGATATATCTTTTTGTCCTAATATATATGTATTTGTATATGTATTATATATTTCTTTTAGTATTTGTCTTTACTTCCCTAATTTTGTCGGTATTGTTACAGTCCTAGTAAAAACAAAATTGATGTGGCTTTACAGTATTAAGACTACAGGATTAGCCAGGCTAAGTGGCTTACAGTTTATTTTTATTCTAGTTAAAATGAGATTTTTGCTTTTATTTTGTCTCGAGGCTCATGCTTTGACTCTCTATGGCTAAATCCCTCAAAGTTGCAGTGAGCTTTTAAAACATTGTTTTGGAATTGATTGGCCAATATTTTTCTCAGCTTCTTCACAAAGACTGTAGAGTTGTACATTCTGCCAGGCCTTTTTTTGTTAGACTAAGAATTTAAGTAATGAAAGAAAGCTGTTGTTGTTTGAATCAGTATCTCATCTTGTTTCTGATCAACCATATTTCTACTTGTAGCATTGCAAATTTCATTCTTTCATTCATCATCGCAAGATAAAGTGGTGGAAATATGTTCTCAAGAGCAAGAAGTTGTGATTGCTTTAGGCAGCAACGTGGGTGATAGACTGCAGAATTTCAATGAAGCTTTGCGGTTAATGAAAAAGGCTGGGATACACATTACAAGACATGCTTGTTTGTATGAGACAGCACCAGCTTATGTCACTGATCAACCTCAATTTCTTAACTCTGCTGTTCGAGCTGTCACAAAGCTTGGGCCACATGAACTGCTGAGTGCAGTTAAGAACATAGAGAAGCAGCTGGGACGTACTGCTGGTATACGGTATGGCCCAAGGCCGATTGACTTGGATATTCTGTTGTATGGAAGATATAAAGTACACTCCGATACTCTCACCATACCTCATGAAAGAATCTGGGAAAGGCCATTTGTGCTTGCTCCCTTGATCGATTTGCTGGGTTCAGATGTTGATACAGATGATGTTGCTTCCTGGCATTCTTTGGCTGCTGATCATGGTGGACTTTTTGAGGCTTGGGAGAAAGTTGGGGGTGAATATCTTGTTGGTAAAGAAGGAATGAGAAGGGTTTTGTCCATTGGAAACAGTTTATGGGACTGGTCTTGCAAGACTTCTGTCATGGGGGTTCTTAATGTGACACCTGACAGTTTTAGTGATGGTGGAAAATTTCAATCTATTGAAGCTGCAGTTTCTCAGGTACGTTCAATGGTTTCAGATGGTGCGGATATGATTGACATTGGTGCTCAGTCGACACGACCTATGGCACCTATGATTTCTGTTGAAGAAGAATTGGATAGATTGATTCCAGTTTTGGAAGCTGTAACAAGAATGCCAGAGATGGGTGGAAAGCTCATATCTGTAGATACGTTTTATTCTAAAGTTGCATTGGAAGCTGTCAAGAGAGGGGCTCATATTGTAAATGATGTATCAGCAGGGAATTTGGATCCTGAAATGCACAAGGTTGTTGCTGATCTTAATGTGCCATATATTGCAATGCACATGAGAGGAGACCCATCGACAATGCAAAACAAAGAGAATTTGCAGTATGATGATGTTTGTAATCAGATTGCCTTGGAGCTACACTCTAAGATTAGAGATGCAGAATCATCAGGCATCCCGGCCTGGAGGATAATCATTGATCCTGGGGTTGGATTTTCAAAAACCACAAAGCAAAATTTGGAAATCCTAACAGGTTTACCAAAGATCCGAGCAGCAATTGCAAAGAGAAGTTTGGGCTTGTCTCATGCTCCCATGTTGATTGGACCTTCGAGAAAGAAATTTATTGGTGAAGTGTGTTCTCGATCAGTTGCAACGGAGCGAGATCCGGCTACGATTGCTGCAGTTACTGTAGGGGTTCTTGGCGGCGCAAACATTGTCAGAGTACATAATGTGAGAAATAATGTGGATGCAGTGAGATTATGTGATGCAATGCAAAAGGAGAAAAAGAGCTGAAGCATTATTTGCTTCTGTTTTTGTCAATTTACTTTTTAACGTGAAAAGCACGGACACTTAAGTTTGGATAGCATGTTCGTGTCCCACACGTGTCAGATACTTGGACACTCTGACACTTGGACAGTTCAACAAATGTATTAAACATGCATAAAAAATTTATTGAGTAGACTAAAAAGTCACATTTATGACAATAATAATAACTTTTGAGCATGAAATACATCAAGTTAAGTCTTTTAAGCATATAAATATATATATTTTGACATATACCAATCTTTTTTTTTTTGTCACATATATCCATTTTTTTTTGTCACATATATCCATTTTTTTTGTCAAACTTAATTTGAAATGTAACCATTATATAGGAATATTATTTTATTTATACAATGTAACATCACTAGAAATGTATTTTAAAAAAAAAAAAAACAAAAAAGAGGAAACATATATGCTAGAAGTGTATTCTGATTTAATCTTTAACAATTGTATACTTCCACATAAAACAAATTTTGAATGAATATGCAATTGAAAAGTATAAATGCCAGAAAAAAAATCAAAATTAAAAAATGTGATGATTTATGTAGATTGAATTGGTAAAGTTTGGAAATATATTTGCAAATAGATTGGGAAGATTTCTGAAAGTTCAATGTGGTGATTTCTTTTCTTCATCTGAAATTATTTTTCAATTCCTGTGCCAAGGGTTATTTTAAAGCATATAGGTTTTTTTTTTTTTTTTTTTTTTTTTTAAAATAGTGACAAAAATAGGATACTTTGTGAAAAAGTGATAAGAATAGGGCGGTGGGGCAAACTATTATATAAAATAGGATTGGTTTGAAAAATGAAGGAAGTGTACTCGGTGCACGACTTCCATCTAAAAAACGGAAAGTCACTGATTAATTTATGAAAAAACGTAATTCATCAAAATATATAATTTAAAAAAACTTAATATTCAAACCTTAATTATGATTATTATATTTTAATTTCTTAGAAAAAACTACCATATTTTAAAAAAATCTAGACATTTAATAATTGATCAACCAAGCTCTTATTATGCTTATTACGGTTTAATTTATTAAACATTAATTAATCAATCTATTAATAAATCAAATCATAGTTTATTTTTTTAAAAAAACGTAATTAATGAAATATATATTTAAAAAAATTAATATTCAAACTCGTACTATGATTCTTATGTTTTAATTTCTTAGTAAAAAACTAGAAGAATTTTCAAAAATAGCAAATTTTACAAAATATTTACAATCTATAGCAAATTCTACCATTGATAGTCATTGATATGTTATAGTGATAGAAGACTATCATTGATAGAATCCAAAATTTTGTTATAACTTATAAATACTTTAATTTATTTTGCTATTTTAAAAAATGTCCTAAAAACCTACCATATTTTTAAAAAACTTAGACATTTAATTAATTAATCAATCAAGCCCTTATTATGATTATTATGGTTTAAATGATTAAAAACTCAATTAATCAATCCCTTATTTTTGTCCTAGTCTAACCAAAATTATTATGATCATATACAACGTTATTTGTTTAACTGCATTAGAAATTTCTCCACACATTTTTCTTTTTAACACAAACATTTAAAATTCCCTCTCCATCTAATTCGCTTTTGAAACTATAGTGACAGCCGTAATGATATGAGATTTTTTTATAAAAATTTTAAATTAAAAAAATTGTATAGTTTTAGGTAAGTTTTTTCTTATTCTTAGTTTGTAGTATGACCATGATTTCTGTGAAATAAAAAATGCATTTTCATTATAATTATACATTTAAATTTGTAATTTATAAGAATTAAAAATTTGATTACAACTAAGGATTTTCTTCATCTTCCTGTACCACATCATCGCCTTGTCATCATCAAGTCTACGTCGAATGCATCTACGATCTGTGTCGGCAACATTGAGTCATCGAGTTTACTGAATAATTTGTTCTATATTTTTCATGGTTTGGTAACACATTGAGCTCAAATTTTATAAATTGTTTTCCATGGAGTAAGCATTTACGTGTTAAACAAAGCATTTATGTGTTAAACAAAATTATTCTGAACGATTGCAAATAATATAATTAAAAAAATGTGCATGCTTGTATAAATTTTGTACAATAAATAATATTAAAATTCTTACCATGCAATAATAGTAAGTGTCATCAGGTATGATGAAGGGTTTGGTAATCGATGAGTACCAGGGAAAATAGTTATCTGATAATACTATCGGCTAATGTATTGCTACTGCTTCTGCACAAAAATTATTTCGCGAATGCCACATTGCTATAGGCTCTGCATGAATCCTACGTCAATCTTGATCATGCTTGCCTCTTAAATAAATTTGGTACAGGGTCGGGTCTGTGAAGCTGAAGTCTGGTGGCATTTTCAGCATACCGAACTGTCGCAACACATAGTTTGGCTGATGCTTCTCAACGATATAAAAGCAAGTCATAGGACCTAAGTAAGTCCACACCAATTGACCATTATGACATCAGTCAAGAAGCAATGAAATAATGTCGGACGTGTATGTTGTCTAGGTATACTGAACTGTCACAACACATAGTTTGGCTGATGCTTCTCAACGATATGAAAGCAAATCATAGGACCCACGTAAGTCCACACCAATTGACCATTATGACATCAATCAAGAAGCAATGAAATAATGTCGGCCATGTATGGTGTCCAATTAATTTGTTACAAAAAATAGACATAATTAAGTAGGCAACAAAAAATATACCTAGACAACATTCATATAATATTTTACTACCTGAGAATGTATCAGCCAATCAAATATCATTCAGTACGTCAACAACATATTTGCTCACTAGTCTTATCACCTAGTTTTTACACGAGTTCCTCTGCGATTTGCCAACTTCTTCTTTTGTTGATAATCTTGCGTTTAAACACTAAAAACAAGGTAAAGCAGACATATGACTTGTGTAAAGTTTATTTCTAAATATTTATGCATTTACAACATAAGCTACGCGTTTTGACACCCTTATCATGCGTTTTGGTCTCATTAGTCTACCTAAACAGACATAATAACTTATATTTATACAAGCTATCAGTTGTTCCCTTAAGGACTGAATCCAAGTCTTGAACAAGGAGCCTCACCATCTCATTGACTTGAGAGAGATTCAGTTTTTAGATTGGACCTTAAACCAATTGTTCAATAGTGGATTAATGGGACTTAAGGAACAAAATGTAGTCTTGGGGGAAAACAATATTTTGACCCAACCGAGGTTATGAACAACATGTGAAGGATTAACTTAATGATCATGGTTATAAAATATATTTATAGTGAGAGGAGTGCAACTGCGAGACTTTAGTGAAATGATCCGTTAGTTAACGAATGTTGATGTGATGACCCGGACTTTTCGGACTGACCGTCTAAGTCGTCAATTTGACACAAAACCGTTTGTTGACAAAAGACATAGGAAGATTAAGTTGAAACCGTAAGAAAACGAAGGAAAATTTACCAAATTTCAAATGCTGTTTACAAAAAAATTTAACTATTTGTAGACTTAGTTAAATCAAAATATTTTCAAACCGTCAGCGGAAGCAGTTTAAAGACAGTCCTCTATGGCAAATTCACGAGTCCTTCTTGTCCCTCGTCGTTCTGCCCCTCGTATTACCTTTGCCTGAAAAATTAAACATAAAGAAAGGGTGAGCATGAATATACTCAGTAAGAGACCCACTACTGGTCCCGTTAGGGGAAAATAAATTATTAGCTTCCTATGGGGTACCCTGCATAGTCACAGTCTTGTGAACCCGTAGGATGCACATATCAGTCTAGTGCTCCAGAAGGATGCACGTATCAGTCTAGTGCTCCCGAAGGATGCACGTATCAGTCTAGTGCTCCCGAAGGATGCACGTATCAGTCTAGTGCTCCCGAAGGATGCACGTATCAGTCTAGTGCTCCCGAAGGATGCACAAAGGGTGATAATCCCGTAGGGCACCCGCAAGGTAACTACCCATTAGGAAACCAATAATTTACCCCTTTAATCCCTTCTATACATCTTAACAGTCATTTACAACCCAGTTAAACGTCCTCATCACGTACTTTCCACCTAACCTCCAACAACCATTCATTTTCCAATTTTTAACCTAAGGCCAGTCAAAACATATCAGTCTATCGGTCAACGAACTAAAAACTTATAATATTCTCCTCCAAATACAAGGGGTATGACTAGTTAGTCCCCTCCGTCATAAGAACGCAACCACGATAGTGTATCCTACACTCCGCCTAAACAACCATCCGTCAGTCTTAACCCATCCCCTATAAAAATACATTTACTGTTTTCAGTCATTCAACAACCACATGTGCATGTTTACATAGCCAGTCAATCACCACATACAATTGGACACCAGAACCACATAAATCCATACAAAAATATATATGTTTTCGTCGAAATAAAATCTCAACTAAACATTCAGTCCACAGTCAAACACATGTAGCATATCCATTATTTCTGCTCAATTCCAATATAATTATGCAGCCCAACACATCTCAAAGCTATAGGTGAGTCCAGTAGGAAGTCCCTTACCTTAGCGTTATTCTAACCCCTTGATTGAATCCCACGTTTGCCAACAACTCAAATTCACGAAACGAGCTCCAATTAACAATTTGTTCGTTGTGAACCCAACGACTTCAAGCGTTACCCTCAACCTAAGATCGAACATCCAAGCAATCAACTTAACAACATCCACAAATCGAATTTTCAATGGAGATCCCCAAATTCATCAATTTCATCCTTACCAACAAAGTTACAACATGGAGAAGGACGCGCGGCTGGGTTTCGTCGGACGATCGGAACAGAGGGGGACGCGCAGCGGCTGGGCAGGGCGGCGGTGGTGGTCTCACGGATGGAACCCGGTAGCTTGGGACTCACGGATGGCTTCCGCGGAGGCCGAACGGCAGTAGGCGGCGTCGCCGACGGCTGCGAATGGAGGAGTGGTGCGGCTGGGCTTCGCCGGTCGGACGGAAGGAGAGGAGCAGATCTGGGCGGCTGGGTTTCGCGGCTGCGTGGGGTGAAGCTTCGCGAACAGAGGCGCGGCGCGGCTGCTGTGGCTACCTGGGCTTCACCGGACGGACGGAAAGGAGGAGGAAGAGGTGGGGCGGCCGGCTGGATTTAGGGTAAGGAGAAGTAGAAGAGAAGAAAAAAAAATGGAGGGGGGGGGGGCTGCGTACGGGAGAAGAAGAAGAAAGGGAAAGAAAGAAGGAAAAAAAAAAGAAAAGAAAAAGAAAAAGAAATTAATTAATATTATTAATATTATTATTTGATTTATTTATTAAATAATAATAATAATAATAATACATATATAGGATTATTATTATATATATATATTTTTTAAACCTTTTTTTTTTTTTTCCTTCATTACTTATTTTCTTTCCCACCAATAAGCAAGGTAAATTGGACCTGATTAATAAATTATACCTTAAGACTTGGGGTGTTACAGTTGATTAGCTCGGTCTAAAAAGGTTTAGCTAGTTAGTCTCTGATCGTTGAAACCCATGATCTATACGTTCATTAGGTTCTCTTGCTAGCTCATATGGAATTAACTTAGAACAATATGTTGGATTAATTCGAAATATTTGAATTAGGTAAAGAGAGAGAAACCAACAAATATATGTGATACAATCGTCAGTTATCAGTTTGATATAGAGCTTTATAAAGTATGATTTAAATATATAAAAAAAGGAATACGGATAGGAACTTTGCTTGGCTTTTATATTCAAATATGATTTGAATTTCAGAAAAATGAATGTAGATTCATGCTCGGGAGATCAAAATTAGTCAAGACTAACAAAATGGTAAAAAGTCAAAGTTTGACTTTGACCTGAATGGTCAAATGACTATATTGCCCTTGGACAAAAGTTAGTGGGAAAATCCAACATTTTGTTGGATAATTCTACTAACAAATACAAATTTTTGGGATATTTTGGTTGATGCAATTTCATCCACATACAAATTTTTTAGTGCCTCAAGTTTGGGATATTTTGTGATTCATTGAGGTGTTTTATTTTTCTCTTCCTCCTCCTAATTCTTTCTTCTTCCTTTTATTTGGGTTTTGTTATTCATTGTGGAAAAATTTAACTATAATTTCGTAGAGTTAATTTTATAGATGTATTGTACTTCTTTTATTTTTCTTGTTTATTTTACCTTACTATCAATGTTAACACCGACATATTAGTTCTATTTTATTTTTTTACTCTACTCAATGTTTTTCTGATTTGCTTCAAGATTCCAAATTGAAAAAAAATAAATAAATAAAGGGTAAGGGAGCTGAGAGGGGATGTGAGAGATTTGAGTTTTGAAGAGAAAAACGAATGAAATTAGTTTTTAATTTGGAAAAATGTTAAGATTTGGGGGCTTTCTTTGCGTAAGGAATGGGTGAGAGTTTTAGATTTGGGAGAAAAGATTAAAATAAAATTAATTTTCTTTTAATAAATTAAATAAATTATTTCATGTTTCTTCTATGACATCAAATAACTTTCGTGGAAAGTGTTATCCGAAAAATTCTGTCTTTTTCCTTCAAAACTCGAATTTTTACCTTTTGTGACAGTTTTTTCCCCTCATTTTGTGATGTACACAACTGTCGTAGTAGATAGTTTTTGTTGTAGTGAAATTAGAACCATAAACCAAATATAGGATCTAAACCTACACAATAAAGGTAAAAATGACTAAAGTCAAATTTCACTACAAGAAAATAGGGATCTCACGATGCACAAAAGCGTAGGGAGATATACAAAAATGAGTCGGAAAAGGATCTTCAGACACATCAATTCTTGTCGAGATTGGGGTCGGGGAAAATGTGTCGGGAGAGGATCTTCCGACACATAACATTGTAGCATTAGGAGATCTTTATTTTTTTTAAAAAAATACCTTCAATTATTAAATGAAAGGTATATATATCCACCTCAGACTATACACGAAAATATATATATCGATATTAGACTTTAATTGAGCCAACTACTAATAAACATTGAACAAGAAAGAAAATAGTCATTTACTTACTTAAATTACATACATAACCATAGAATTAATTGGTAGAGTTGAAAGGAAAAGGGCATTTAGAGTTCATGAATTTTCATTTAAACAAAGCATAGCTTTGTAGTCTTCTAGATTAAAGATGACGTAAAATTGTTTTGCCTCTAAAAAATAATGAATAGAAAACTAATTACGAATTCAAATTAAGTATCTATGATATAAAACAAGTATCAATAATGCAAGAAAACATGGGCCAAAGAAGCTCACAAAAAGGATACCGTATATGATTTAAAACAATGGAACGAGGACCGGGTACCGTCACACATAATTTTTTATGTTCTTATATTGTTACTACATATAAAAGAAAAAAATATACAAAATTTAGAACCACAGAGGAACTTCAAGGTGGTAGTTCCAAACTTCAAATTTTTTATAAATGAATTTTTTAGAGAGAATTTTTGTTTTGACAAAGTTCTGTCAGAGTTTTTTCAAAAGTACTTTGTAACTCGTACTTTACATCCTAAAGAAGAGGGACTTAGAAAGATTATGGAATATGTAGGAAAACCACCCACGCTCTCTAAATAATTCCCTTACTAAAGGGAGTTATTAATTTAATTTAATTTAATTAAAATAATTAATTCAATTAAATAATTAAATAATAAAATAAATAATTAATTAAATCATATTTAATTAATATTTCATTTAAATCATATTTAAATGAATATCACTCACATAACCTATAGTTTTAATTTACTTAAACAAAATTAAACTAAACTAATAATTAATTCTTCAATTAATTAATTTCTAAACTAAATATCTTATATGTAATTTAATCCAAATTTGAATCATATTCAAATATAAATTTCTTTCATAACCTATAGTTTTAATATGTATCGCATACATATTAAATTTTAACCTATAGTTTTACTACGAATCTAATTCACATTAAATTGATATTTGAACTCATTAAAATATTTTATTCTGTCATAAATTAATTTTAAATCATATCCAAAATTAAATTTATATAATAAAGTTTAATTAAAATATAAACTTTATATTATAATGTTCACCATACATTATATTAATTTCTAAAGTAAATTTGAACATTTCAAATTACAGCCAATACAATTAAATCTCACTACTCTTTACAAGCTTGGAAGGGGACCTAATGGACCTACAGATCAGAAGCTACAATGATATGAGATTAATTGGTTAAACTCATTTAGCACATTAATCAATATTCGTTAACTGTGTGTACACTTCACTTATAAAGACACACAACTGAACTCTTCTCACTATAGATATATTTTTGTGTCCATGAATATAGATCAATAACAGTAAGCTAGTCCTTCACAAGTGTTCGTAAAACAAGTTGGGTCAAATTACCCTTTTACCCCTAGATTACTTGTAGTCCTTAAATATCAGTGCTTCTGTAATGAACAACTTGTTTATGATTCATTTATTAAACAGAAACCCTTCTCCTGCCATAGAGAGAGTAGGACTATCTATTCAAGTCTCAGAGACACCATTTAAGGTAACACTCATCTACTTACCCTAAAGTCGGGAAGGAGTGAATTCTATCTTGTGTGATTATGTTTCCAACTCTCTACTCGGTATATTGTCTCCAAAATGATAGACATATTGAGTTGACAATCAGGTCACTCTCACCCGTACAAATCAAAGGACAATCCCTTGCTAGCAGAAGTTCATAATAACTCACGATTAAGACTAAATTATCTAGGTAATCCTAATGAAATAGAAATCTAACTAGTTAACTGAGTTACAACTAGTGGTTACTATTTTGTGGTACGGTCTTATGCAAACTCATACCATAGGATACTCTCACTCGCATGTCACCTACACGAACACGTTGGATCATTGTATTTGTATCAAATACAAAGTGAGTTGTATCCATAGTGTTCCAAGATAAGGTGCCCAGCCTTGTCCCTATACTATAGGCCACTTAAGCTGATCTCGAACATTGATCCTTGTATATCTCTACATACTGTTTAAGACTCATCAAACAACTTAGGATTTTAGTTTATTTAATTTAGGTTATTAAGACAAAACTAATAATAAAATCAATAACGTTTCTTGAAATTATAATAATAACAATTTATTAATAATGATCAATGAATTATATTTACTATCTACGAGTTTTAAGACATAAAACCCAACAAACTCTCACTTGGACTAAAACTCTAGTCTCTATGGGATGCACATAATAAAGTAATCCTCAAACATTGAAAATGGTAAAATGTACAAGTATATTACATAAAGGGAGATTTTTTAAAATTGAAGATTTGGGTAAAGTAATTACAGTCCATAGCAAAATTTGAACCCATACCCAAATCAGTTAGGTGAAATACCAAAACAGCCCCTGTGCAAACTTAATTTTTCACAAAATGAACAACGCGATCTTTTTCCTAATTGGCACTCAACGCAATTTTTCTTTCAAACTTTCACAAACCCTAATGTTCTTCTTCTTCCTCTTTTTTCTACTCCTTAAACGATACTTCCTTCTCCAACGATTGAATTTCATCAAGTTCACTCAACTTTGAAGTTGAGATCTCTGTAATTTTTGCCTCCCTTGACAATATGCATTTGAATCTTGTGTTTGAAAACCATTGACTAGATAGGTTGTTTCGATTCACATACCTTTTGCTGGGCAGTGTAGGTATATTTTCTAAAAATTTTGCATTGGTAATTCTATAGACAACTCATGTTGTGACTAAATAGATGAAGAAACTGACGTCTTTCCAAAATTTCAATTATTCTTCTTTTTTCTACTCAATCAGTTTCTTTTTTCTACAGGCAACTCAAGATTTAATTTTTTTCTACTTCGGTTCTTCATCTTTAGCATGCTACATAAAGTAAGTAATAATGTTTCTTTCCTCATTATTTGTAACACCCAAAAATTTTGAGGTAATCTTCTCAATCTACTCCTTAAATTTTATTAAGATTTTAAGAAATTGTGGGGGGTGTTAATTCAATTAAGATTGGTGAAGGGGAGTTTTTAAATAATAATTAGTGAAGGAGAGTTTTTAAATAATAATCTTAATATAATAATAGTTATATTATTATTATTATTATAAAAAAAAAAATTTATTTTTCTCTCTCCCTCTTCTTCCTCCCCGCGTGTCCAGCCCCCCCCCCTCTCCATTTTTCTTTTCTTTTCTTCTCCTTCCCCTTACCCTAAAAACCAAATTCCAGTTATTGGTTGGATTAATTGTTAACCGTTGTTCGATCTTAGGTTGAAGGTAACGCCTAATTTCCTTGGGTTCACAACAAATATTGGATTTAGTTGGAGCTCGTTTCGCTAATAGTTGGGTAAGTGTGAATAATCACATTGGATTGATTTTAAGTGGGTGATGTGGTGGATAGCATACTGAGTACTTATCTTGATGGTTAGGTTTGTTGTTCATGGACCTTGGTGCGGTTAAGGAGCTTACCTAACGCCAAGGTAAGGGACTCCCTACTGGACTCAATAACAAGAATTAAGGTGTATTGACTATATGGACTGGAATGTTATATCTGGACTGAGTAGGGATGAATGTTATGATGTGTGTTTGGGTGTGAACTGAAAGTTTAACGCATATTGTGTTTGACTGAATGAAATTTATATATGTATGTATGGATTGACGTGGACTTGTTGTCTAGCGTATGTTGTGACTGCTGGGCTATTTATGTTGCTGATTGATGTAGTGATATGTTTTGACTGTCCTTGGGTGAAATTAGGATAATATGGTTGTTTGAGGTTAAATGTGGAGCTTATGTGATAAGGGAATTTGACTGTATTGAGAATGATTGTTAAGATGTTTAGAATGGACTGAGGGGATAAATTATTAGTTTCCTAGTGGGTAGTTACCTTGCGGGCGCCCTACGGAATTATCACCCTTTGTGCATCCTTCGGGAGCATTAGACTGATACGTGCATCCTTCGGGAGCACTAGACTGATACGTGCATCCTTCGGGAGCACTAGACTGATACGTG
>CM046892.1:11138965-11154342 GCA_025688845.1 Cucumis hystrix | reverse complement strand
TTATTATTTTTATTATTACTTTTTTTTTTTTTTTTTTTTAGGGCGTTACAATTCATTTCCTTCAGTTTCTCCAAGAACTTTGGTTTCAAACTATAAGACTCAACAACATCACCATTTATAGATTTTAATATGTGTTCTTTTGCTCTCCAATCTTTTTGATAACTAATATTAACACCAAGCTTAGTACGAGCCTTATGAATAATATCTCTTGGAATAGATTGATTAGTAGACCTAAACCTAAAATCCTCTTTCAAGCAATTCCCAATTACAGATGAAGAAGCTTGCATATGAGTACTTTGCATTGAATTCATAGAACAATCATGGTCAGAAATATACTTCCTAAGCATCCATATCAATTTTCTTATATCGAGATGCACGAACATACCATTGACAACCATCTTGCAAACATTTCAACTCAAGTGAATTTGAATTTGAACTCGTAGTCCGGAATTGAAAATTTTTAGTTACTGCTAGTACATAAAAGCTGCTAGCATGTAAAAGCATTTTGACAAAATTTCTTTACTTACAAATACATCATTTTCCTTCAAATTGTCATTAAAATCATAATCTTGTCTAATCCCATCATTTGATGAAAAACTAGAAGAAGATAAACATAGGAAATTATCATTAACTTCACTACTGCCACCAATGCCACTGGAAGATATACTTCTATACTAGTTTTAGCAACAAGAGAATGATCTCTAACATGAGAAACCAAAGGATTCCTAATACTCAAATCTTTAATCAAAGACAGAAACCAACGAACATCGTTATCTTGTTTTAAATAAAACACATTTTGAATATTTGTGTAGCCAAAATCCAATAACACCGATAAATCAATAGAAGCATCCAATTGAATTTCATTCAAATCAGACTAACTAAACCATCCAAATTCATCATATCATCAACTAGTACTCCATCAACACTATAATTCTCACAAGAATTGTACTGTGTCCATTGTCCACCATAAAAAACTACTATGGGAATATTAACCATGATATCAAATTACTGCAAAAAAAAAAAAAAAAACAAAATAAAAGAAAAAACATTATATAAGAAGTTAAAAATATCATGAATACAACTATATCAATTATAGAAAGTGATAGAGTTCTATCACTATCCATCAATGATAGAAAGTGATAGAGTTCTATCACTGTCCATCAGTGATAGAAAGTATGTCCATCAGTGTACACAAATTTTAAATTACTTCACCAAAAATACAGAGAACAACAGAATCAATTAATTAAAACCTAAAGATTTAAAAAAAGATACCAGCAAAGAAAGAAGAACAAGAAGAAAAAGAAAAAGGAATGTTATAAAAAGAAATTATGTGGATATGCTGGTAATGTATGCTAATCTACGATTATTTTCAAGAGTTACAATAACAAACATTTTTCATTGAATTATGTAAGATTTAATTTCTTGTTTTGTGGTAATTAAGTAGAATATTCTTTTTATTTGATTTGAATTAATTACTATTAATCTTGCAAGTAAGTATCGGATTATCGTTTTGTAGAATTCGATCTTCATGTCTTCCTAATAATTTCACACTGTGATGAAATTTGCTTGAAATTTGATTTTAAATAAAAACAAAATTATAATAAAAAGTGATTCAAGAATATAGAAGAATAAGATGAAGGAAAGGAAAAAAAAAGAATACCAGGATGGGAAGTGTCGCCAATGATGGACGTGGAAACATCGACCGTGTGAAACCCTAAATTTGAGGTAGACGAAGAAGACGATACGAAGAAGAAGAGGATGAACACGATTGCAAAAAACAAACAAAGATCATAGTAAAAACAATGGATGAATAAATTGAAGGAATAGGTCGCCGATAAAAAAAGACGGAGGGCGAATATTTGAGTAAAACGCCAAGGATAATTTTGGAATAAAAGAAAATTAATATATTTCCTCCAATTTTTTTGCCATAGGATGTAAATAGTTTTAGCTTTCTCCTATTTATGTAAATTCCCCTAAATAAAAAAAATAATAAAAGGTAAGAAATTAATAATAATAAGTTTGGAAAAAATATATAAAAAGTAATAGTAATAATAATAATAATAAATTTAAAAGAGTAGAAAAAAACAGTAATATATATTAAAAAAGATAATAATAATAAGAAGTTAAAAAAACAGTAATAAAAAAAGTATTAATAACAATAAATAGGTATAGTAATAATAATAAGTATGAAAAAAAACAGTACTAAACATAAATAAGTACAATAACAATAATATATATTTTTTAATAATAATGACATAATCTTCTCTATTGCTCGTTCTTTCAAACTATATTTTAGAGAGAAGAAAATAAAGATCAAGATTTAAAAAGAAAAAAAAGTAATAAAATAACGATAAAAAAACAAAAAAAGATCTTATGTCTCTTTCTTTTTCCATATTTTTTAGAGAGAAGAAAAAAGACGTTTTTTTTAAAAAAACTAACTATAAAAGTAAAAAAAAAAAAGCCAAAAATAATAAAAAATTAAGAGAAAAAAAGATTCAAATCCCAAAGAAAATGACTCGTCGATGAGGTGCGGATCCTTGGGAGTAAATCCCTACCACATGCAATCTCCAACAAAGTCTATTTCAACATGGAATATGATTTGCTAAAAAGAAACAAAAAAAAAAAAGGCAAGGAAGAAAAAAAAAGGATAAAGACATTGACGTAATGAAATGAATAAGAAAAATCCACATTTTGCAGAAATTTTCTTCCAATTTACCGACATTCTCTCTAATTTTTTTTTTCCTAACAACTTTTCTCTAAAGGATTTTTTCTAAGAAACTTTCTTTTCTTTTTTCAAATGACAAATGCCTCTCACAGGGTGACTACAAATTAGGAAAAAATAATAAGAATAAAATCAAAATTGGATATTATGTTAATAAAATAAAATTTATTTTTTCCTAAAATAAGAGAAATAAAATATTATGAGATTTTGTAAAAATGAAATGATTTATTTTTTCCTAAAATAAATAGAAAAAGATTTTATTTAAAACAAATTAATTTATTTTTGAAGCATTTTTAAAAATAACAAAATAAATTAAAATATTTACAAGCTCTAGCAAAATTTTGGATTCTATCAATGATAGTCTTCTATCATTATAACATATCAATAACTATTAGTGATAGAATTTGCTATAGGTTGTAAATATTTTGTAAAATTTGTTATTTTTGAAAATTCTCTCTCTTTTTCTTTTTTTTTTTTTCTAAAATGAATTAAAAAGATTTTATTAATTTTTTTTTTTTAAAATGAATAGAAATAAGTTAAATGTGGTATCAATAAAGTAATTTTCCTTTTTTCTTTCTAAAAGAAATAAAATTTGATGTTATAAACAAAATTCTAGAATAAAAAAATAGAGAAATTTTTAAAAATAGTAGATTTTACAAAATATTTACAACTTATAGCAAATTCTATCACTGATAATAATTGATATGTTATAGTGATAGAAGACTATCATTGATAGAATCCAAAATTTTGCTATAGTTTGTAAATATTTTAATTTATTTTGCTATTTTTAAAAATTTCCCAAAAAAATATTATCTTTTTTTAAAAGAAAATAATAAAAATATGTTGGATAAAATTTGGTGTTTACATCACCGATAGACTTGAAGAAAGTTGAATTTATTTTCATGAAAAGTAAGAAAATACATAGGGGACGTTTGGGGCAAGAAGTGAATTATGGTAGTTTGGAGATTATAATAGTTTACGTTTGAGGTGCAGAGGTATTATAGGCTGTCTTATTATAATATATGTTTGGATAGGGACTATTATAATCTGGGTTTTTGACTAATCTTTTTTGGCATACATATATATTGTACATGAAATACACGTTTTTTTTCAATTGATTTTATAAAATTTGATTAATTAGGATGTTCATTTAATAAATTTAGTTTAAACTGAGGTTTTCACTATCGTGAGCGACTAATTGGGCAAGTACAGGGAACTGAACAGAGGAAGAGTCAACAAACATAAATGCTAAAAAAAACTCAAATAATAATGTTTTTTTTTTATGAAAAACAATAATTAATGATAAAAAACAAGTTTTCGTTACATGAGTCAAGGAATTTAATTAATGATATGCCGTGAGTATTGAGTTAATAAAAATTTATGAGACTAAGAATGTTTAAATGCTATTTTAATTAATTAAATTCACACATATTTATTTATACTACTCAGGTTTTTAAAATTTCTGTTTAAACTTCTAAACTTTATATATTTTTTCTCTTTTGATCATTTAAATTTTAATAATTTTGATTCTAATATGATAGTAATATTATTAACATTTTTTAAAACTTTGAAAAATTGTTATTTTCTTTTTAAACTTTTGAATTTGTTCTAGAAAAATATCATTTAATTTAAAACATTTTTCAAATTAAAAGATGGAAATGGATTTGGTGGTCAAGGTAATTTTAAATATTCATTGTCATGTTAATTTTCATAAATGATATTACAATATTTTAATTTTTGAATTTTACACAAATTTTCATATATTTTTTAAAACTAAACTAATGTTGTGTTTGAATTACATTTTAAGTATTTAATTTAGAAAATAAGTTATTTTGAAAAAAATAAAGTATTTGGAAGACAATCAAAATAAATTTTTGAATGTATTTTAAACAACTTTTATGAAAAAGAGTTTAAACAAAAATGAGTTTTTCGAAAATAAAAACATTTTTTTTTATTCAATCTAAACGGACCTTAAGCTTTAAAGATTAAAGATATATAAGGACAAAATTCATTTGATTATTTTTCTTGTGGCATAGTTAGAATTTGTAAAATATATTTTAATTAACTACATATTATATTAAAACAATGACCGGCAGAGAATGACCAAATTGGATAATTAAAAAGAAAGGACAAGGAAATTGTTGAGTTGGAAATCGAGGAATCCAAATGCAATCTAATCCAAATCTTAAGGACTAGAAGTGTGCTATATTTATTCAAAATGCTAAACATTTTGTAGAGTAATAAAATATATGATAAGTGATCAACATGAGCATAGTTCGAAGTAATAAGTATAAATCCTGCATCTTATGAACTCAAATCACCAATATAATCTTAACTCAATAATACTAATTTATACGTTCTTTTCTTTCTATTAAAAAGATTCACATCTCCATAGCGTATTAAATTAAATACGTTCAAACATACAATTATTTAATCACATATTTATTGTTGAAGTGCAATGACATTTTAAATGGCCAAGGGGTTTTGTTGACCAAGTATGTATTATTGTCATCTTTATATATATAGTTTATGTTCATAATTTCGTTGTTCAGATAATTGCACCATATAATTAAACTCTCTAAAGACCATTTAGGACAAGTAGTTGGTTATTATAGTTTTAGGTTACAAGTTTGTGTTTGTAGTGTAGATTATTTTAGTTTGAGTTATAATAGTACTTCTCCAAAGTGTAATAATAAAAACTATAGCAAATAGTTGATATTGTAGCAAAATGTGAGGCTTTTAGAGATAGTGTTTACTATAACTAATTTAGAAGTAAAAAATAATATTTAATGTAACAATAGGTGGTTGTATAATACTTACCTCTTAAATCTTGGTTAATAACTACCCCAGACATCCTCTAATTCTTAAAAGCACATTCATTTATATTAAGCATAACATATTCTTTATAATAAAATTATTCTTCCACTATCTCGTGGATGTAGCCAACACATTGTTAGTAGTACAAATAAATTTGTGTATCGATAATCTATTATTTTACGTTTTTGTATTATATATTTGTCATGTAACATTTCTATTACAAATTATTTAGATAAGTAGATGAATATCCTTTCTCTTGCACATAATTTTCAAAGGCCATTCTAAAGTTCCCCTTTTTCTTTTTTGGAAGATGCCACCTTTATTGATGCCGCCCACTTGGTACTTTTACAAATGAATTGGATAGCTTTTCTCTAACACTTCACTTATACATTTTGTTTTTGTGTTTTGTTTTTTTGTTTCTTAACAAAAATATCTTTTTAAAGAAAAGATAAAAAGAATAAACCCTAAACTAGATCCAATTCCAAATCAACTAACAATACATAGTCGGGCTGAATTCTTATTTTCATTTATGGATGTCTAAATTTGTAGCATTATTATTGATGGTTGATCAAATGAATCCTTTGAAGGTATCCCAAAAAAAAAAAAAAAAAAAAGAAAAACGATTAAAGAAAAGTAAACCCTTTTTTAGAGTGCTACTTCATGTGGCATGTTTGGATACAGTGCTTTTCAGTACATCCTTCTTTGCACCTTCGAATTTTTCAACCAATCTCCCATTCTTCAAGAAATGATATGAAGGAAGGGCAGCCACTTCAAACTCATTCGCCACACTCTCCAAAAAGGAGAAGAAAAAAAGTACTTTAGTTTGAGTGACAAAAAAACCCCTAAATATTAATGATCATTATAAACATAACAAAAGTACCTACAGAATATGGGTTTAGAATGACTTGTCAAGTCTTTAAATTAATATATATGTGTATATATATATATATTTATGTAGTTGAAAAGTAAGTCCAAACATGCCTTGATGGAATAAAACTCACATTCAGTTCATCAACGTCTACTTTCAAAAAAATAACATTGTTCATCTTCTTTGCTAATTCTTCAAGAACATGAGCCATGGCATGACATGGACCACACCATTTTGCAGTAAAGTTCACGACAAGCTGTCCATAGAATATAGCTATTGCTTAGATAAACAACGTAACAAAAATTAAGCTAATTCGATTATTGATCAAAAGTGTTAGAAACATCCGTCCTTATCTCTATCTCCACCATATATGATACAATATTATCGAATTTAAAATTTATACTTTACTTATGAACTTGATTAGATTTTGATTGTCATAAGTCGGAACATATGTTAGAAATAAATAATGAAGACTTCAAATTAAAATGGTTTATATTATACAAGTATAAGAATATAGCCAAAAGATTTGTTGTCTCGAACTTATCATCTTAACGTAAAGACAATATATAATAAAAAACAAAGTCCAAAAAAGAGAAACAAGTAATAATATATATATGACCATAGTAATAAACTACCAGCTTGTTGTATTGTTGGGCTTTGAGGAGTTGTTGGTTCCATGAGGCAAGAGTGTGGCATTTTATAACTTTTCCCATTTCTGCCATTTTGATAACTTTATTCAGATAAAGAAAAAAAGCAAAGGGAAGAATAATAAGGGTTAGGAAAAAGGGATTTGAATTAAGAAGAAATGAGAAGCAACTATGAACACAATACAAAGATGAATGGCTGAATTTATAGTGAGAAGTAAGAATATAATATACAAAATGGGGTAAAGTCTCTAAATTTCTTCTTCTTTTTTCTGTAAAAAACCCATATATTTGGTCAATAAAGAATATATGACAATATTTTTATTTTTATCATTCAGAAATCAAAGAATCAGGTACGCATCGATGAAACTAAAGTTGCAACTTTATGTACAATAGTTCTACCACCTTAAAATGCGCATTGATTTCCACAATCAATCTTAACGAGTTTATACATTTTGAGCTTGTGTATGATAATGCCCTTGTTTGTAATTTTTTTTTATTGGAAATGCAATTAAAGTCCTACACCGCAAAGATGAAGGGATAATTATTATATATATACCTATATATATAAATAACTAAAATAAACCAAAAACATTCAACTTAAATAAATTATTTGACAACACCAAAATTTCAATTCTGTAATTAATTAAATATTTCTCCAAAAAAAACATTTAATTAATTCTAGTTTCCACAAAAATCAATTCATTCTCCATCAATTAACTAGAAATTTACACATAGTGATTTCAACCTAATTAAAAAAAATTAAGATAATTAAATTCAAAATTATCTTAATTTGTTTTTTAGCGTTACAAATAAGCTATTGAAAGGTAGTTTGAGAATAATAACAAATTTAAGATGGAGAGTATTTTTAAAATATGAGAATTTTGCCATATTGAAAAAATTCTAAAACAATGTTCTATATTTGCTATAATATGTTTTTAAAAGGCTACCTCCTACAATTTTCCTTTTTAAAAAGGGAAATTTTTAAAAATAACAAAATAAATTAAAATATTTACAAGCTATATCAAAATTTTGGATTCTATCAGTGATAGCCACTGATAGACCACTATCAAGGTAGCATATCAGTGACTATCAGTGATAGAATTTAAAAATTTTACTATAGGTTGTAAATATTTTGTAAAATTTGCTTTTTTTTTTTAAAATCCCTCTTTTAAAAATTTTTTTAAATATTAAAAATTATTTAGGTACATCTTAACTTAAAAAATATTTATATACTTACTAGGTGGTAACACGTGCTATGCACATTAATTTTTCATTTTATTTGACTAAATAAAAAATAGTAATTAATTACACTAATAGTATGAAACTATATTTATTTATTCATGATTTTTTAAAATACATTTTTCAGATTCATTTTTTTGAGAGACCTCTTACTCACCGCAAGACTTGTTATTATGTGTGTATAAATCGAATTAGCTAAAAGATATAAAAAATTTGATAGTATGATTATGAAACAAAATCAATTCAATCAAACTTTAGATCAATGAGTAGTTTTTTTTTTTTTTTTTATATATGTATCAATTACATAATGAACTTATCTTGATTTATAGGAAGCTCTGATAAACCATCAATTTAAGCAATTGTTTTGGCCTTGTTATAGTTGTGAATTCTATTTCTTTTTGTTGGTGTTGGAAGTCAGTATGCAATAATGGTCCTACTCCTCTTAGACAGAGAGAATTATGATATTTGTGAGGTAAGACATTTGCTATTAAACCTAAATGTATCATTGAATTTCATTTTTAATTGTTATTATCTTTGAAAAAGAAGCCTAACCTTCACTCTCTTTTTCTTTTTGTCTCTATTATGATCTTGCAATCTTGGAAGCATTACGGTTTCTTTTGTAACATAAAATTCTTTTATTTGATTTGGATTGAAATTATGTCTTGCTTTGATTGAAGGATAGAGGGAAGTGATTATTGATAATTATAGGTATGTTCTCTCTTCCTTTCTTACAATAAGGATAGTGCAACAAAAATTACAACATGTTCTTCTATATTGAAAGGAAAGACAAAAAAATGGTGTTGAATTAAAATGGCTCGCAAAAATCATATCATTAAAGTGGGAGCCTGAGACATACAGTGAAGGTATGGTTATGATTATGCATTCCTAAAGTATAGTCATTTTGCTACAATGGAGGATATATTTTTTTATTTTTTTACTTTTTGGTATATGCTTCATATTATGTATAATATTAAGTCATCATTTATAATGCACTTAGTACAGACATCCTTTATAAATCTATGTGAACTTTTCATATGACATACCCTTTTTAACAAAGCTCCCCAAACCTTGTTTGTAATATTTGCATTTTTGGATAGATGTGTTGTAAGTTCATTGTTGATATTGGGTATTCTTGAACAAAAATTTATTTTGTATGGTAGAATTTTATTTGCCACTTACCATGCTAGAACTTTCCAAGAGTAAATTTGAAAATTTCGAAATACACCACTGTTTGAAACATAAACCGGGGTGTATGTTATACACATTGGAAAGAGATGTTAGTCCTCTATAATGAAATTTTTTAGACTAATTAGGAAGTGGAAGTGAATCTTTTCTTGCAGACAAGAAAAAGATATATTCAATGGTAAACTAGTTTTTGGGTATCTCCCATTTAGAGTTACTTTAAACTTGCAAGACAGGGGGAGGTGTTTATGTACTTGCTTATAACTGCAGTTTCAGTTTCGTGTCTTTACCTTTTTTCTGTTTACGAATCTCCTTTTTCACCTTTGTGATTCAATGGCTGTGGAGAAGAAATTCTTTTTGCAATGTTTGATTTATTATTTATCTTTTCCATTTGGATCAGTGTTTAGTGCTTATGTGTATTCAAGTTAAATCAGGGAGGAGTTTTGAATTAACTAGGTCGTGTTTGTTATCTATTTGGTTTTTGGCTTTAAGTTTTTGAAACTTAAGCCTATACACTTTTTTTTATCTCTACTTTTTATTAATGTTTTTAAAATTAGGCCAAATTAGTGTTTTTGAAACTGTCATTATTATATGTGCTCTATATAATTCTTAAAAAATTTACTTGTACAGAGAGAGAAGCATTCCATGCTAGAAAACAATGGCTCTATTGGAAAGACTCTAGTGAAGCCCATTATATAGTTCCTGTAACAACCCAAATTTTCTAACTAAGTCGGAGTCATTAGTTTTGACGAAGAGACCTTGATTGACACAAAATATACTAAAATTCATTGAAATCGTACTGTCAAAGAAAACAAACTCAAGTTCTTTCAAATAAACAAAACCTTTTAAAATAAAGCTTACAAAACAACGGTTCTTAAACTCAGATAAAACACGAAATTTCAAAACAGTCTCATGAACTAAAGAAAATGAGAGAAAACATTAAGCGGAAGCATTTGAAGACATTTCCCCTATGGCATTCACGACTCCTTCTTGTCCCTCGTCGGTCTGCCTCTCGAGTTACCTTTGCCTGAAAATTAAACATCAAAGGGTGAGAATAAACATACTCAGTAAGAGACCCACTACTCGTCCAGTTAGGGGAAAAAATAAAATCGTTAACTTCCTATTGGGGGTGCCCTACACTTTATCAGTCTTGTGATCCTGTAGGAACACACATAATCAGTCTAATGCCCTGCATGACATACATATTAGTCTAGTGATCTGCAGGAAGCACACATCAGTCTAGTAATCTCGAAGGATGTACAACAGGTGGTGATCCTGTAGGACACCTGCAGGGCACACTACCCTATAGATAAAGTTAACAATTTCCCCCCAGTCTATATCTAGCATTTTTTTTAACCAGTCAAACATATAACAATTTAAATTACCATCATTTCACTCTTTCGGTTCATCACATTCACAGTCAGTTTACGCAAACCAAAACATGATCAAACGTTAACAGAACGGTTCCCCAACGAATATACTTATACATAGGCTTCGCTCTACTCAATCCAGTCATTTCAAATTGGTTCATTTATTCCTACCTACAAAACACCACTTGTGCTCTAACATAACAGCTAAACAGTCATCAGTTATAAAGTTACACAACAGTCAATCCATCTCAGTTCAATAGAATTTATACAGACACTACATCTCAATTGCATTGTTGAGTCCAGTAGTAGGAACCCATACCTTAACGTTACCAAAGTTCCTTAATCAAATTTAAGTCCAACGAAACAAACCCAAGCAGATGGAGAATTAAACTCCAACCAAACTTAATGCAAAATTTCAAGGATCCTGACTCCAAATCACCAATGTCACCTTCAAGAATAAACACCAATTCGACCAATTAAACAAACATCATATCTCAATGTAATTTCAATGTAGAACCTTATAACCCATCAATTTCATCCTTACCAAACGAATTTACAACAAAACTTTGTCACTTGACAGCCAAATAGAAGCAGAGACAAAACCTACGTGAAAGAAATCGTGCAAAACAGATCTGCACGTGGATCAACCAGCGATTTATAAATGGTCAGCAAGTGCAGACGAAGACAGATTGATTCAGATCTTCAACAGCAGCTACGTGCGACGGAGAATAGTCCGGTAACGAGCCAATCTCGTGCAACGCGGCCTGACGAGAGAAAGATGTGCGACTTCTATTGGACTTTGGTCGGACGTGAAGTTTGAGGGACGCAGCGGCTCGAGGCGTGACGGTAGGGGATGAATCGCGAACAAAGGATGCCGCGGCTGGGCTTCACGAACGTAGTTCGGCCCGGACGAAACCGGACGAAGGCGCGACGACTGTGGATGGAGAGGCGGTGTGGCTCGGCTGGGTTTCGTCGGACGAAAAAGAGAAAGATGGTGGCGGCTAGGGTGAGCGAAAGAAGAAGAATAGAAAAGAAAATACGAAGAAGAAAAAAAGGGGGGGGGGGGGGGCGTGAGAGTGGAAGAGAGAGAGAAATTGATTTTTCTTTTATTTTTTTAAACAATTATAATAATAATAATAATTATTATTATTATTATTTCTTATATATTTAAATCCTTTCCCCCTATTCTTTCCCAACATATCCTAAAATACAACAACACTCTAAAACTTAAAATCTTTAAATAATGAAGATTTGATATAATAAATCATATAAGATAAAAATACATTACCTTAAAATTTCGGGGTGTTACAGTTCCAGACTTGGAGAGTTGGTAAGTTATTTTGTGGTGTTAAATTCCTTTTAGGCATTTATGTGATATACTTTTTGGAAGAATACTATATTTGTTACCTAAGGCCTTAGTTATAACTTAACTTATAGGCTTTTATTTATAGGTATTACATTTTTCATTATTGGAAATTGCCTTAACTTTATTTCCTTCGTATATGCTGTCCAGGTTAGTAGAAATTACTTTAGCCCATTTCATAATTTGAGTATTACAATTTGGTTTGGTTCTCTATTGATCGTGGACTTTCCCTGTTTGATGTAATCCTTATTGTTCCCATGTTTCAGATAGCATGAAATTTTCCTAAGATCGTGTAAGTTTTTCTTCAAATCATCACTTGCCCTGCTAGATGATGAGCTGTAGTGGGTTAGCAAGATTACCATGATGTTGCATTTGCTATTTTGGGGATTTAGTTTCACATGCGAAGCCTTATATTTTTAGGCTAAGTTATGAATTAGTGGGATGGTTATATAAATTCCACCATGAAATTGTTTCTTTTTATAGATGATTTGAGCACTTGAATGGCTATACATAGGTGTATTTTTCTCATGGGATTTAAGTTGAAATCATACCCTCAATCAAGTGTTCTTGATGTTTTTGTTGTCTCAGGTGGATTCGATGTCTTAACATATACTAGTATATAGATTGTTTCTTTTAAATCATAGTAGTAAATAAACTCCAGTTCATGGACATTGGGTTTCATTTTGTTAAGAAAAGTAGTGTTTCCAAATCCATCTTTTGAGTTTTGCACTATCCTCATTTCAACAATCCATGCTTGTTTGGCTGTCACATTGGTTTCCATCTTTATTCAATAATAATTTGTATGTGTATAAAACTTTGAAATCTAGATAATGTTTTGAAGATGGTTTTGTTGGTAGAGGATTGATTCTGTTGGAGGGTGTTTGATAATTTTTTTTGCTATATTCATGTTGTAATCTCTTTAAGCGAGTTGTACTCTCTTGTCCTGTGATGTATGCTTATATTCATGTTGTCTTTGTAGGTTCTAATGGAGCCGACAAAGTTCATGAAATTTTCGTCAAAGAAGCTAATCTGGGTCATTAAAATACACTGGCTGTTTTTAGAAATGAAGGATTTGACCATGGTTCAAGCAACAAATAATATTTTCAGAGGTGAAGGATTACCGGTTGGTTGTTTATGCTTGTATAGAAAATCATGTTATATGTATTATGATGGTATTTACACTGGTTTTGATTAAGGACTGTAATTCCATATTTGTAAATTGTTCAAACTTGATTGGGAATGTACGAATATTACAAAGCGTATTATAGTGTCGACCATTTGTTTCTTTATGGGTGTTATGTATTATAACATTATTGTCATTCAAATGGTTCGTGTAATGACGAAGTGACAATGACAACAGAGAAAAAATTTATATATGAATTCGTTACACTCCATAATTGTCGTCAATATTAAAACAATGACATTTTTGTTATAAAAAAAACTGTCACGATTGCCCTATATTTGACAGGAAAAAAATGTCGTCAATCCTAAAACAATGACATTTATTTTTAAAAAAACTGTCACGATTGACGTATCCTTGACATTTAAAAAGTGTCCTAATAAACGAATTTGCGACATTTTTTTAACTGTCATTAATACGCAAATGATGACAGTTATTTATTGTCATAATATAAAATATGACAGTTATTTGTTGTCATAAAATAGTAATTAACGACATTTATTTTCTGTCATGAAAAAACTTATTGCGACAGTTTTTGAAAACTGCATGGAAGGACTTTCCATGACTCCCGATACTATGACTGTTAATAACTGTCACAGATTTTATTCGTGAAATCTAATTCATCCTAAAATATAATTAAATTTAGATTTTGATGATTTCCTTTCCAAAGTTACTATACTTAGTGTAAAGACCAAACTTTTCAGATTAAGTCGAAGTCATTATTTTTAAACAAAAACACTTTGCTTAACACAAAATACTATAAAATTTATTTGAAACAATCATTATCAAAGAAACTTCATTCAGGCCCTATTTTAACAAAATAAAATTTCTAAAGTATCGTTTATAAATTACTCAAAACAAATCGTTCTAAACATGAAACTCATTTTAAATCCTCAAAACTAAAAAAAATAGTAAAGACACTAAGCGGAAGCAATTTTGAAGAAAATTCCTCTATGGCGATCACATCTCCTTCTTGTCACTCGTCAGTCTACCTCTCTTATTACCCTTGCCTGAAAAATTAAACATGAAAGGGTGAGTATAAATATACCCAGTAAGAGACCCACTACTGGTCCCGTTAGGGGTAAAATTATTAACTTTCTATTGGGAGGTACCCTGCATCATAACAGTCTTGTGATCCCGTAGGATGCACATAATCAGTCTAATGCTCCCTAAGGTTGCACATATCAGTCTAGTGCTCCCGAAGGATGTACATATTTGTCTAGTGCCCCCGAAGGATGCACATATCAGTCTAGTGCTTCCGAAGGATGCACCTATCAGTCTAGTGCTCCAAAGGATACACAACAAGTGGTGATCTCGTGGGACACTTGCAAGGCACGCTACTACAAAATCTACTTTACTTGATACTAGCCACTTTTACATACTTGACATTTTTATTTAAAAAACGTCAAGTATTGACCATTTTAAAAGAAAAACGTCAAGTATAGTTAAAAAAAAGCGGAGTTTTCACGAAATTTTTTTAAAAGTATTTTACGTTAGCTTTTACTTGACGTTTTTTTCGCGTCAAGTATAAGAGAGATTTTACTTGACGTTTTATTCCCTTCAAGTATAACGAACATTTACTTGACGCGAAAAAAAACGTCAAGTATAGTTTGAAGAAAGCAAAAATTTTCACTGAATTGTTTGAATTATTTTACTTTAGTTTTTACTTGATATTTTTTTCTACGTCAAGTATAGTGCATATGTTACTTGATGGTTTTTTGGCGTCAAGTACAATGCACATTTTACTTTACGTTTGTTTCGCGTCAAGTATAGCTAATATTTACTTGACGTGGAAACAACGTCAAGTATAGTTAACAATTTTATTTTGTTAAGTATAAAAATATAAAAATACTTTTTATTTCCCTCATTTGATTAAATAAACGGATCAAAATAAATTTATTAAAATAAACGAATAAAAATAAATTTATTAAAATAAACGAATCAAAATAAATTTATTAAAATAAACGAATCAAAATAAATTTATTAAAA
>CM046892.1:11057466-11138955 GCA_025688845.1 Cucumis hystrix | reverse complement strand
AAAATAAATTTATTAAAATAAACGAATCAAAATAAATTTATTAAAATAAACGAATCAAAATAAATTTATTAAAAGAAACGAATCAAAATAAATTTATTAAAATAAACTTATCAAAATAAACTTATTAAAATAAACTTTTAAAATAAACTTTTAAAAATAAACTTATTAAAAACTTCCCTCCCTTCCATTCGTGTCCTCCTTTTGTTTCCCCCTTTCTCTCCACCAAAACCCTCCAGGTTATTCTCTTCATCTCCAAAATTTTCCTAACTCCCTCGATTTCCCTCCTCTAGCAGCACCTCTCCCCCGACTTCCCCTTCACGCCATTACCCTCCACAAATCACCGCTGACTCATTGCACTACTTGACGAAGGTCGCCGCACGCTTACCGGACTCTGCCTTCCTATGGGTCTACAAGAATGTTGCCGCACGTCTTCACTTGTAGCACGCTCGCATCCCTCCTCAGGTCATCACAGGTCATCATTATAGGTAATACTTTTGAGGAATATTTTCTTATTTGAACGATTTCTGTGGTTCTTAAGTAGGTTACAGTCTTCAGATTAACAACCTGTTAAGTATTTCATTGCTTCAGATGATATGGGAGTAGGTGGGGAAACCGGCTTTCATGAAAATGAAAGAATATGAGAAAGGCCATTTCCATATCAAGAAGGATGCAAGAAACTAAACTAACTTATGGTAATTTCGCTAGTATATATTAGAGCTAAAATCATGAATTTTCTATCTGTTTCCTCCAATATTTGTAGTCCGCTTGTTGGGGTTTGTAAATTAAATTTGATATCCAAACCTATGTGTTAGGGATAATATTGAAGATATTCACATATAATGAAATGATTAGATTACTCTACAATCTTTCTAGCTTGGATTTGGTGCTGATTTATTGGCAATCTTATCTCATTTATATTTCTTGTTTTTTTTGGAATCCACTGGTTGAGAAGGATAGGCATGTTTTTTATATTAAGTGTAATTTTCTCCACTACCATCTCCCCTTTCAGGTTGTCTTTCATGCCAGTCATCATGCCAATTCAATCTAGTGAACTAGTTTGCAAGTTCTGAGTATACATTTTTCATTAATGAAATTTTGGTTAAACTTTTGATGAGGATTATGGATATTCACTGATACACTGAGAATATAATTTGTTGATGGCATATTGGTAGCCTCCGAAACTTGATGAAGTTCAAGATGTGCATATGTCTTATTTTAACTGATATATTCCATAACCTAAAAACTATACTACTTGGGTGATTTAACACATAAGTTTTTATGCTTGAATGAATGTACAAGAAAGTGTTCATATAATGAACATTGAAATTGTGTTACTTTGATGATGTGTATCATTTAACCGCCAAAATGTTTCTTATTTGTTGTTGAAGGACCCTTTTAACAAAAGGAGAATAATTTGTGACGAGAAGTTAAAAGAACTTTTTGATGTTGATTCCTTTAATGGACTCACTGTTTTGAAACTCCTGTCCACGCATGTTATAAAGATGAAATAGTAAGTTTCTCCTACATGTTGTCTTGATGTAAGATAATCTAGAATTTATGTTTGGTTTTGAGTTAGAAAGATACACTTAGATATTTTCTAAGTTTTTTTAATATTTAAGACACATAGTAGGTGGATTTTTGTTGGTTTATGTTTGAAAGTTACAATTAGTAGTTTTAACTTGTTTGAAAGATGCACTTAGACATTTTCTAAGTTTTTTTAATACATCAAACACTTCAAATTTCTCATTATCTCAAAGTATATGAATGATATAGCTTGTGTAGATTGTTGATAAAAGTTTTCATTGCTCATTTCAGTTATGAGCTGGAAGTTTAAACAAGAAACAATTCCAGTTTTAAGACTTCAAACCTCTTGGTGACCAAGAGGATGAGGATATAACATACACACTCCAAGACTATGAAGCTTTTCCTAGAAGGTAACATTTATAGTCTCATGTTCATTTGGTATGTTTGTATGTTGCTTACTTTTTAATACTATTATATTTTGGAGCTATTTAGTCAATTTATTGTAAATTTTGATTGCAATTGAGGATATGTGTGAGAGACATCCAAATGTCAAGGTCAACATCTTTGGTGTACCAGTTGTTCACTTCCAAGCAATTTCTTCCTTAGTTTTAGTAGACCACACGTTTTTGGTTATATAAGACAATTATTATTATTGTTGATTTTGGAATAGGCCACATATAGAAAATTTTAGTTGACTATATTGGATTGAAATTGTGTAATTCTTGATGACATTGTTGAGATTAATGAAATTATTGTTGGTTTACTTGTTATACTAAATTATTTGTCATTTTTATTGTATAACTACTGATTAGAGAGTTTATTTTGTTGATAGATATGTTTTATTAAAATGCAGGAAACATGAAATGGAAAATTTTGTATATTTAATGTATTAATAAATTATATACATGACATTAAATACATGTAGTATACTATCTTACTTGAATCAAATATACAATTTTACTTGACGAATAAATAGTGTCAAGTATTCTATCTTACTTGATGAGCAAATAGTGTTAAGTATATTGTCTTACTTGACGTGTAAATAGTGTCAAGTATACGATCTTACTTAACGTGCAAAAGCCGTCAAGTATACGACTTTGCTTGACACTTAAAAGGTGTCATGTATATGACCTTACTTGACACGTAATAAGCGTCAAGTGCCATAGATTACTTGACGTTAATACGATGTCAAGTAAACGTATACTTGACGGTTTTTTAGTGTCAAGTAATGTGACTATACTTGATAGTCGATGACTTGACGCTTTTAAAAACGTCAAGTATACATTTACTTGACACTATAATAACGTCAAGTAAACCAATTTCTGTAGTAGTGGCACACTACCTTATAGATAACGCTAATAATTTCCCTCAGTCAAATCTAACATTTTAAACAATCAATTAAATTTACAATTCAGCTACCATCATATCCTTCTTTCAGTTCAACACATATACTGTCAATTTACACAAACCACTACATAATCAAACATTAGCATAACAGTTCCTCAAACAGTTATACTTATATGTAAACGTCACCCACCTCAGTTCAATCAATTCAATCTACAACACTACCTATACGTTAACATAACAGTCAACAATCCTCAATTCAGTCAGTACAACATTTTTAATTCAGTCAATCCATAAACACATTCAAATCTACATAAAGCAATTAAGTCCCTTTAACCATACCAATCTACATTTAGCAGTCATATCTTTTTAGTCATTCAAGTCCATGCATAGCAGACAAATTTTTTTAATCATTGAAATCTACGTATGGGTCCAGTAGTAGAAATCCCTTATCTCAACGTTACTTAAGTTTCTTGATCAAACTAAAATCCAATGAACCAACCTAAACATAATTGAATAGAAATCAATCACTTCCACAAACAATTTCATCCATTTAATCAATTCGCCCAATGTGAATTTCATTAACTTACCCAAGTAGATGGAGAGTTGAACTTCAAACCAAATTTATTGGAAACTCAAGGAATTAAAGATTTATCCTCAATTTGTACCTCCAAGAACAATATCAACCAATTAAATAACCCAACCAATCATGGTTATTGAAAACATCCATCAAGATCCAAAACTACACCCTTACCACAAACCACAAAACTTCGTAACAAGGCAGAGGCCGCGACTTATATCTGAGCGACAGATGGAGGTGAATGTCGGCTTGAATCTCACTGTTGGAAGAAGAGGATTTCACATGCGGCTTGGATTTGAAGGAGAAGATCGACTCGAGTTGAATAAAGAAAAATGGAGGGGCGTCGTCAGATGGTGAACGAAGGACGACGATTGGTACAAACGACTCATGAATGGAGGAGAGGAAAACTTTTGGCTACATGTTAAAGAAGAAGAAGAGATGAAGAATGGAGAGGGAGGTGGCTGTGGAGAAAGGAAGAAACGAAAAAGAAGAAGGAAGTCCCTTTTTTTTTTCTTTTTAATAATATATAGATATATATATATATATATATTATTAAAATTTTTTCCTTCTTTTCTGTTTCGTTTTTCCTTCTTTTTAGTTTGCCTTTTCCTTTCTTTTTCTTAAAATAATAATAATAATAATATATATTTATGATATATTATTATTACTTTTCCATTTGCCTTTTCTTTTCCTCTTCTCAAAACAAATTTTCTCTCTCCTCAATAAATACTCATCCATTCCCACTTTTTATCTTTTTTCCAAAAATATAACAAAATATATATATATTATTCATACTAATTATATTATTCCCAGTAATATAATTTGCTCAACCTTCCATAACTTTACACATATATATACATATATATTCAAAATTCTTAACTCTCACAAAATTAATTTACCAAATAACAATATAGAAAATTTCCAATTTCCATAATTTATTTAGATATTTTTTTTGTAAATATTTAAATAAATTCTAATCTCCACAAAAACAAACAAATATCTCTTTTTATCTAAAATAACACCCCAAATAAATCCAACTTAAATTAAATTCAACCAAGATAATTAAATTTAAAATTTTCTTAAATTTTGGGGTGTTACACTTAGTATGCATATAATTAGTTTATGTTTAAATTGATGATTATGTATTGATTATATTTTATGTATTATGTTTATTATGTTTAAAGTACCCACTTATTTTTTAAATTTAAATTATGAAATTAAATTTTGAAGAATAATGTATGATTCTATGAAGTTTTGATGAAATTGTTGCAATATCTAACTGCAAAATGTGATAAAAATAGATTGAAATTGTTTTATCATAATGTTTGTGTTATATGAATAGTTTGTTAGTCACCAAAGTGACCAAATTGGTAAATCTTTAGATATCAAATTAGAGTTGATTCAATTGCTCATGTTCATTTGATGCTAATGAATGAGATGATATTATGATTTGCATGAGTATATTGTTTTCATTATTATAAAACATTTAATTTTCCCAAAGGTAATTAGTAGTTTTATAATTTTGAATTTTATTGTGGTTAATTAAGGTGTTTGATTATCAATTACATGAAACTAAATCTAGCATCAATTAAGTATAAATATTGTACATTGTTGTGTCTTCCAAAGAAGAACCTTGATGTATAAGCTAATGATTATTTAATATTATCTGAATGAATGTTGTATGTTTAAGTTTATTTTTCAAAGCAATGATGTATAAGCATATTTATTTTATAATTGCAGTATTTGCTCTCGTTTCTCTTTATTCGCATGCTGCATCTATAATAAAGTTTAATCGACTCAATTTCTCTGATTGGTGCGAACAAATCCGATTCCATCTTGGAGTTTTGGATCTTGATTTGGCACTTTTAAGTGAGAAACCTGCTGCAATTACTTCTGTTAGCAGTAATGAGAATAGATCTTTCTATAAAGCTTGGGAAAGATCAAATACATTGAGCTTAATGTTTATGCGAATGACTGTAGCAAACAATATTAAGTCCACAACTAAGAAAACTGAAGATGCTAAGAAATTTATGAAATCTGTGGAAGGATGTTCTCAGTCAGAGTCGGCTAATAAGTCATTTGCTGGAACACTTATGAGTACTTTAACCAACATCAAGTTTGATGGTTCTCGTACTATACATGAGCATATCCTTGAAATGACGAACTTGGCAGCAAGATTAAAGACCATGGAAATGGAAGTTAATGAGAATTTTTTGGTAACATTTATCTTTAATTCCTTACCTTCAGAGTATGGTCCATGCCACATGAATTATAACACTCTGAAAGATAAATGGAATGTGCATCAATTACAAAGTATGCTCATTCAAGAGGAAGCAAGGCTTAAGAAACCAATAATTCACTCTGCCAATCTCATGGGTCACAAAGGAGCTGGAAAGAAACCTGGAAGAAAGAATGGAAAGGGTAATCATGGACAACTAAAGGTAAAACAGTCATATGCTCTGATCCACAAAAGGGAACAAGTTAAGGATAAGTGTCGGTTTTGCAACAAACCTGGACACTATCAGAAAGATTGTCTGAAACGTAAGACATGGTTTGAGAATAAAGATACGCATAATGCTTTAGTATGTTTCGAATCAAACTTGACTGAAGTTCCTTATAATACATGGTGGATTGATTTTGGTTGTACCATTCATGTTTCCAATATGATGCATGGATTCATTATGACCCGAACCACAAACCCAAGTGAGAGATTCATCTGTATGGAAAACAGAGTCAAAGTTCCAGTTGAAGCTGTGGGAACCTATCGTTTAACCTTAGACACTGGACATCATTTAGACCTTTTTGATACCTTTTATGTTCCTTCTATTTCTTGTAATTTGATTTCCTTATCCAAACTTGAGACTTCAGGTTATTACTTTAAATTTGGGAATGAGTGTTTTAGTTTATTCAAACAAAACCTTTTTATTGGCTCTGGTGTTCTTTGTGATGGCTTATATAAATTAAAGCAAGATAATTTTTTTACTGAGAGTTTGTTACCCTTGCATCATAATTTTGGAACTAAACGTGGTCAAACTAATGAATCGTCAGCTTACTTGTGGCATAAACGTTTGGGTCACATATCCAAAGAAAGAATTAAAAGATTGATAAAGAATGAAATTCTTCCAGATTTGGATTTTACTGACCTTGGAACTTGTGTGGATTGTATTAAAGGAAAGCAAACAAAACACACAATTAATAAAGAAGCCACAAGAAGCTCACAACTTCTTGAAATTATACACACTGATATTTGTGGGTCTTTTGATATTCCATCTTTTGGTGGAGAAAAGTATTTTATCACCTTTATTGATGATTTCTCACGTTATGGATATATCTATTTGTTGCATGAAAAATCTCAAGCAATAGATGCCTTAAAGGTATTTATAAATGAAGTTGAAAGACAATTAGATAGAAAGGTGAAAATCTTAAGATCTGATAGAGGTGGTGAGTATTATGGAAAATATGATGAAAATGGACAGTGGCCAGGACCATTAGCTAAATTCCTAGAAAGCCATGGCATATGTGCTCAATACACAATGCTAGGAACACCACAACAAAATGGTGTTGTAGAAAGGTGTAATTGTACATTAATGAATATGGTTAGAAGCATGATAATTAATTCATCTTTACCTGTATCCTTGTGGATGTATGCATTAAGAACCACTCAATATTTATTAAACAGGATTCCTAGTAAATCAGTTCCAAAGACACCTTTTGAACTGTGGACAGGAAGGAAACCTAGTTTAAGACACCTACATGTTTGGGGTTGTCAAGTGGAAGTAAGAATTTATAATCCACATGAAAAGAAACTGGATTCAAGAACAACCAGTGGATTCTTCATTGGTTATCTAGAAAAATCAAAAGGATATAGATTTTATTGTCCTAACCATAGTATAAGAATAATTGAAACTGGAAATGTAAGGTTCATTGAGAATGACATAATTAATGGAAGTTTGGAACCACGTAAGGTGGAAATCCCTTCATCTATAACTTCTTCTTCTCAAGTTGTTGTTCCTGTAGTTGTTGACTTAGTTAACAATCCACGAGAAGAACAAATTAATGATCAAACACCACATAGTGATATTATGACCAATGAACCTATAACTGAGGGACCACAAGAAATAGAGTTAAGAAGATCTGTAAGACCAAGAAGGTCAACTATTTATGATGATTACGTGGTTTATTTGCATGAGTCAGAATTTGACTTAAGTATTGATAATGATTCTGTTTCATTTTCACAAGCCATTAAAAGAGATAATTCTGCAAAATGGTTAGATGCCATGAAAGAAGAGTTAAAATCTATGAATGATAATGAAGTCTGGGATCTTGTTGAATTGCCTAAAGAAAGTAAAAGAGTTGGGTGTAAATGAGTGTTTAAGACCAAACGTGACTCAAATGGCAATATTGAACAATACAAGGCTAGACTTGTTGCAAAAGGTTATACTCAGAAAAATGGCATTGATTATAAAGAGACCTTTTCTCCTGTCTTGAAAAAGGACTCATTAAGAATCATTATGGTTTTAGTAGCTCATTATGATTTAGAGCTTCATCAAATGGATGTGAAAACAACTTTTCTAAATGGGAATTTAGATGAAGAAGTGTTCATGGATCAACCAGAAGGTTTTATAGCTGAAGGAAAGGAACATATGGTGTGTAAATTAAAGAGGTCAATATATGGACTTAAACAAGCTTCTAGATAATGGTATCTTAAGTTTAATGATACCATTTCATCTTTTGGGTTTAAAGAAAACATCGTTGATCGATGTATATACCTAAAGATCAGTGGGAGTAAGTTTATAATTCTTGTTCTATATGCTGATGACATCTTGCTTGCTACGAATGACTTTGGGTTGTTATGTCAAACCAAAGAATTTCTCTCTAAAAACTTTGAAATGAAAGATATGAGTGAGGCATCTTATGTGATTGGATTGTTAGGATTGTCTCAAAGGGCATATATTAATAAAGTTTCAGAGAAATTTAAAATGGATAAATGCTCTTCAGGTGTAGTTCCAATTTAGAAGGGAGATAAGTTTAGTCTCATTCAATGTCCAAAAAATGAATTGGAACGAAGTCAGATGGAAACCATTCCTTATGCATCTATTGTTGGAAGCTTATTGTATGCATAGACTTGCACTAGACCAGACATCAGTTTTGCTGTAGGTATGCTAGGTGTCACAGACATATTTTTCCAAAGTGTATTTACCTTTGGTTATATGCTCCGATTAGCTCCCACTTATCTTATCTTTAAGCACCATACTTAGTTTAGGATTTGCATTTCATTTGTAGTCATAAAGCTTGGGTGTGACGTTTCGGCATTTTCATATGCAAGCCTACCAGAGCTGAAAATGTTCAAAATGTACTATAGGGGAGGCATACCAGTTGAATCCCTGCCCAAGCATTAGTTGTACTCTTTGCAAGCAACCCTTTTTCCTTGCAATTGACAGTCTTTAATGCTTATTGTAACGTCTATTTCAATGTATTTCTTTCTTTCCCGCGTTTTATAAATAAATTTCTCAAGAACGCTAAGGAAGGTTACGACATACGTCGACGTTACCCACAACTTTCGGATTTTGATCGGCTGACTTGTTCATCGAGTTGGAACAAGTGCCGCACAATCGTCCGTCTCAAGGTTGAAACGCTACGATTGTGACAAGTGGTATCAGAGCCTAAGTTGGCTGAGCGACAGTTGAGACACAAGATGTCGGCTGCGAAACGTGTGGGTAAGACCCATGATGAACGATTGGTGGAGATCGAAGAGCAGATGCTCCACCTGATGGAAGTTCCTGATTCCATCCGGTTTCTTGAGAAGAGGCTTGAGGAAGTTTCCAAAAGAGCCGATGCTGTTGATGCTGTGTTCGGTCGCCTGGACGGATTACCCATACAAGATTTGTTGGCTAGAGTTGACACGTTAGAGTCACAAATCAGGAGAACTGGAAATGTCACCAACGAGCGTGGGGATAGTTCGTCGGGCGCTGCTGCCCAAATGGAAGAACGAGTTATTGAGCTAGATAACTCTAAGAAGGACATAATGGAAATGATAAACGGCATGACAGAGGATTTTTGAGCCACCCTGGATGTCGTTAGAAATGAAATCGCAGAGGTGAACACGAAGGTGAACCTTACAATGCGAGCGTTGGAAAATCAAGCTCCAGCTGGAGGAGCAACTACAGTTGGCAAGGTAAAGATCCCAGAACCCAAGCCCTTCTATGGGGCAAGGGATGCAAAGGCACTGGAAAACTTTATCTTCGACATTGAGCAGTATTTCAAAGCCACGAACACTAATACGGAAGAAGCCAAAGTGACGTTGGCAACCATGCGTCTATCTGAAGATGCAAAGTTGTGGTGGAGATCCCGGTATGTGGACATTCAGGAAGGGCGTTGCACCATAGATACTTGGGACAGTTTGAAGAGAGAACTCCGCTCGCAGTTTTTCCGTGAGAATGTCGAGATTCTGGCTAGACGAAAACTGCGAGAGTTAAAACACACTGAAACAATTCAGGAGTATGTGAAGCAATTCGCGAGGCTGATGCTGGATATATTAGATATGACTGAGAAGGACAAAATCTTCAGTTTTGTCGAAGGACTAAAGTCGTGGGCAAGGACTAAGCTGTATGAGCAGAAAGTTCAAGACCTCACGTCAGCCTATGCAATAGCTGAACGTTTGTTCGATCTGTCTGGTGATTCTCAAGAGACGAGACGTCATCAAAGCTCTTCACCTGGAAGAGACAGAAATAGCCGACCGAATTCTCCCAAGGTTGCCAGTGAAAACAGAAGTCCCGGTAGAGACCGCAAGCCTTCTCAATCCAACACGGGAGACACCTGGAAAAGACGTGATAGTCCAAACACATCGAATCGTCCTGTCAGTTGCTACATATGTAACGGGCCACATCGGGCAAGGGAATGTCCAAATAAAGCGGCCTTTTATGCCTTTCAGGCCTCTTTGGCTGCGGACTCAGATGACAAGTTTAGCCAACCAGAGAAGGAAGATGGGCAAATGGAGGAAGTTCAAAATGTCCGGGTGGGGGCCATAAGACTCTTGTCGTCCCTCCAGAAGAAAGCGGGGGAGACAAGGGGAAGCACGAAAGGGGGCCTAATATATGTTGACACCTGGATCAACCGAAAGCATGCAAGGAGCACTATGGTCGACTCCGGTGCAACTCATAATTTCATAACGGTGGCCGAAGCCAGACGATTAAACCTTCATTGGAAGAAGGATACGGAAAAAATGAAGGCCATGAACTCTACAGCTCTACCCGTCGTTGGAGTAGTGAAACGAGCGGTGATACAGTTGGGAGGATGGAGCGGTTTCGTTGATTTCGTAGTTGTAGGCATGGATGACTTTGATATAGTCCTTGGAATGGAATTCCTTCTCGGACATCAAGTGATCATGATGCCTGCAGCTAGATGTCTGGTGATCACGGGGTCTACCCCCACCGTTGTGCAGACAGACCTTCGGCAGCCCAAAGGACTGAGAATGATCTCGGCCATGCAACTGAGGGAGGGCCGTGTTCAGGAGGACACAAGGTGTGTCGTGGAGAAATGTCATGATGGGAAACATGATAGTTTGCCCATGTCAGAATTGCCTACGAAGAATAATTGTCGTATGGCGCAGTTAGAGTCAACTGGACTCCGGAGACAGTCACAGGGATTGTCGAGTGCAGGATTCACTAGACCTGCAAAAGCTCCGTATGAGGGTCAAGCCATCTTACGGAAGGAAGAGAATGGACGGTTGTGTGCTGACAACTGTATCCTGAAGCAAGCCCCGAGGAGAGAGCCAACTTTTGGGTCTGTGAGTGGGACTCAACCTGTTGAAGCTTACGCTGAGGCGTCTAATCGAGCGTTGAGTGGTGCCCTAGTGCAGAATGGACACCCAATCGCATTTGAGAGTCAGAAGCAGAGTACGACAGAAGGTACCTGTATGGTGTCTGCAGAAGAAACGCTTGCCATAGCACACAGTCTGAGGCATGGGAGACAGTGTTCCCATAAGTCAACTTTTGTCAGAGAGATGAACGACGATGTTGCCGGCCATTTTGGTACTAAGCCGAATCCGGCTTCGAATCAAGCAAGGAGAAGGAGAGATGTACTCAAGCTTGATTTTGGGTCAGAACGTAGGAAGGGAGCGAGTAATCGGGCAATTGAGGCCCTTAGTAAGAGAAGCAATCATGGTATTCCACAGATGTTGGCTCGTACGCGGGCATGTCAAGTTGATGGCCCAATGCGGGACGCGTCAAAGGAGTTCCTGCAAAAAAATTCTGTCGCTCAAAATGGCGCGAGCTTGACGAAGGACGGTAAGTTAGTGCAAAGGAGTGGGGGTCAGTCGTTGAAGGAAACCCAACTTTGTATCACAGCTCGGAATAATTCGTCAACTGACAGAAGTCCAACAGAGAGTGTTGGTGGTGGACGATATGTGTTGTCGCGCCTTGTTGATTTTCCCTGTATGAGAAAGGGTCCTCAGATTCGGAGCGTTACATAGAGGTGGAAGCAGAAGTCAGACATCGTCTGGACCAATCGTGTGGAAGACCAGGTCAACGTCAAACAACGACCTGAACTGACTCAATGGTGAAGACACCAAGATCGTCACCTCGTGAGAAGACACGAGGAACTAGCAGAAGTCCTTGCTAAGGAAGCGAGGAAAAGAAGAAGAAGACCCACAGGGAGGAAACACAAGTTCATGGTGAAGTGGAAGAGCCTCCTCGTGGAAGAAGCATGCAGAAGACGTTCCAATGACCGTGAAGCGTGGAAGCAGAAGATCAAAGGATTCCAGCTTTGACAGTCGACGGGGACGTCAACTCTTTAAGTGGGGGAGTGTGTCACGGACATATTTTTCCAAAGTGTGTTTACCTTTGGTTATATGCTCCTATTAGCTCCCACTTATCTTATCTTTAAGCACCATACTTAGTTTAGGCATTTGCATTTCATTTGTAGTCATAAAGCTTGGGTGTGACGTTTCGGCATTTTCATATGCAAGCCTACCAGAGCTGAAAATGTTCAAAATGTACTATAGGGGAGGCATACCAGTTGAATCCCCGCCCAAGCATTAGTTGTACTCTTTGCAAGCAACCCTTTTTCCTTGCAATTGACAGTCTTTAATGCTTATTGTAACGTCTATTTCAATGTATTTCTTTCTTTCCCGCATTTTATAAATAAATTTCCCAAGAACGCTAAGGAAGGTTACGACATACGTCGACGTTACCCACAACTTTCGGATTTTGATCGGCTGACTTGTTCATCGAGTTGGAACAAGTGCCGCACAATCGTCCGTCTCAAGGTTGAAACGCTACGATTGTGACACTAGGCAGGTATCAAAGTAATCCAGGAATGGATCATTGGAAAGCTGCAAAGAAAGTTTTAAGGTATATGCAAGGAACAAAGGATTATATGCTTACTTACAAGAGATCTGATCATCTTGAGGTGATTGGATATTCAGATTCAAATTTTTTCGGATGTGTAGATACACGAAAATCCACTTTTGGCTTATTTGTTCCTATTAGCTGAAGGAGCAATTTCATGGAAAAGTACAAAGCAATTTATTATCGCTGCATCCACTATGGAGGCTGAATTTGTAGCATGCTTTGAGGCTACAATTCATGGTTTATGGCTGCGAAACTTTATCTCCTAACTTGGAATTGTCGACAGTATTGCCAAGCCGTTGAGAATTTATTGTGATAATTCTGCAAAAGTTTTCTTCTAAAAAAACAAAAAGTATTCCAAAGGTGCTAAACATATGGAATTAAAATACTTTGCCGTTAAAGAAGAAGTTCAGAAACAAAGGGTGTCAATTGAACACATTAGCACTAAACTAATGATTGCGGATCCACTGACTAAAGGATTGCCACCAAAGGTTTCAATGATCATGTAGAACGAATGGACATCAGTAGATACCATTATTGAAAACAAGATTATGTTATTTGACACTTTGAGCTCATTTATTTATTGTTTCTGATTTTATCTCATAGTTCTGTTCTTATGATTAGTATATACATAAATGAATGATGTTAAACAGAACATTGTCTTTGATAAAGACACTTATTGTTGGACCGTTATTGATTATCTTTATTATGGATCATGTTCATAGGAGAACTATTTCAGTGATACATGGAAGGGAGTATGTTAATACAATGATGCATGACCGCCATGATTCTTTAGTAGTTTCTTTGACTTAACATGATATGTTATGAAGTTCAATTTTGCGCATTATGTCTATGAACGTATATGATAAATTATGTCAATGGGCCAAGTGGGAGAATGTTAGATTTATTTTTAAATATAATATTATTAATGTGGCCCATATGTATTATATTATATTTTATCTGTTTTGGGCCTATTATTTTATTAGGCCCATTAGATAAAAAGATAATGTCTTAATTAAACACCATGATGTGTGGTGTGTATAAATGGAACCTTAGAGATTGGTCTTCTCACTGCCTTTATTAAGTAGCTTATTCTTCTCATCAAGAAACTAATTCAAGATCTAAAGGAAGGCAAGTGAGAGAAACACAATTCCGCAAGAAGATTATTCATGGATCAAGGTATGTTATTCTTATCTAAATTTAATTTGTAAAATTCATCTAGTTCAAAGATCTTTGGACTCATTGTTATATACAATCTTAGGATTTTATTGTATAATCATGAAACTAAAGTTTACATAACAAGTTTATTAGGGGTGCATCAAGTGTATCAAACTTATAAGTGAAACCTTTAAGTCTGCTATTAAGACCTAAAGGGTATCGAGTGTAACAAGAAGTATTAGGTGTATTAAGGTGTTTTAAACGCTATCAAATGTATCAAAAGAGTATCATGGTGCATCAAGATTCAAAGGTTATCAAGAAGTAGCAAATGTATATAAAGTGTATCAAGGAGTATTAGATGTATTAAGAGATATTGAGTGTATCAGGTGTATCAAGTATATCAAATGTATATAAGTAACGAGGGAATTTGTGATAATTTATATTTTGTATATGTGGGTCGGACTTTGTTTTTGCCAGTTTTGCAAACAATAAACTTGTGTGCTATGAGCTAATTAATTATTATAACTTGTTTTGTCTTTTTTTTTTTTGCTAATATCTATATTATTTACATGGAGAAGAAGGTCAAAAGGTATTATTTATATGGGGAAGAAGGTCGAAAGGGAAAGGGGAGTAAGAAATAAAGAAGCAAAAGGACAAGAAAAACAAGAAAAAAAAATATAGTCAGTGGAAGCCATTGATATGAGGAATGGGATGAAGGAGAACAAAGAAGGGGAAGAGAGAGAGGAAAAAAATAAGCACCTAAAATGGATGTCATAATATCTGTCTAAATGAGCTATATATATATATATATTCTTCAATAGTGTTATATTCATATTTGTAGTAGATCGAGCATAAAGGTATGTTTTGGAGAGTGTTAAGGGGTGTCGAGGTGAATTCAGAGTTTTTGGAAGCTTATTTAAGTAATCAAAGCTTCAGTGATACAGAAAGACCAAATATCGTTTTGTGAAATAACATTACAATGATGTGCAATGTTTAGGATCAATGCATTGAAGACAAAGGAACAATGTCATAACCCTGCCAACAGTGTTACTGAAGGAATCAAATTCCTTATGTGGAAGTGAATGATCGCTTTTTGCCCAATTTCGTTACACCATGAATGGATTTTATAGGATATAAAACAAAGTCCAAGAAGCATACTATAAAAACTAAATTACAGGGAGAAGAATTACGTACCCTAAGATATATCTTTAAATGTCTTTTTCCGGTCTTGTGTCAAAATTCAAGAAAGTTCATTGTTTCCTTTTTATTTTGTTCCTTGTCTTTATCTTTTTATCATATTATTAGACACAAGTTGGGGCTGCGAGTCATGTGTCTATGTTCTTATTGGAACCCTTGAACATCTAAGCTTTTGCTAGTGTTTTTGTGCTTGACTTGATGCTTGCTCTTGTTTCTTGCGGTTCATTATTTTGATGATTGGTTGATGACACACTAGTAGATATTTAGAACCTGTTTGATAGAGAATTCAAATTCTGTTTTATGTTTTTAGATTAACAGAATTCAGCAGAAATGCGTTTTTGACATACAATCTTGATTTTGTTTCTGAAAATTGTCTTCGAATTCTTTGATCCAAGTAGTGCAAATTTTGAAAACAACTTTTTTATTATTTGATTCTATCCAGAATTTGAATTTTACATTTTAAAAAGAAGAATTATATTAAATATATACAAATAAAAGTTTTTTAGAAATACAATATGTCACATCAAAAACTCAATTCATATTCTTAAATATAACATGTATTAGAAATCATAAAATACAAAATAATTAATAAAATTTTAGATTAGGTTACAAATTTGATTCTTATGCTTTTTAAAATGATAGAATATAGTCTCTATGGTTTATGACTAGAATGTAGTCTTTTTTGTTTGCTAAAATCATAGGAAATAGTCTAGTTCGTAGGAACTATTTATAAAGGTTGTCAAATGATAAGAACTATATATATGAGATTTTATTATAACTATAGGCTAAATTTTAACTTTCTCCAAACAATAGGAACTAAAATTACAATTTAACCAATTTTTTAAATATAAGTTGTATCCATAAATAAATTAATAATAGCTTATTGTCAACTAAATCTCAGGAGATTAGTAAGACTACTATGATTTATAAATATATAATATATAGAACACATTTAAGCATTTTTTAAAGCTAGAAAAGCCCTAATAAACGATTGTGTAGATGATTCATCATCATAGTTTATGATATACATGATCAAGTAGTTCATGATAAACGATGCTTTTGAAAAACACTAGTAAACGATCGTGTAGATCATAATACACATTCGTGCAGTTTATGATACACGATTGTGTAGTTTTTTGAAAAGCGCTATGATAAACCATCATGTAGTTCATCTCTATCCATAACACATTGAAAAAAAAAAATAAATGATTGATGATTGATTGAAAATAAAAATAATAATATCAGAAATATAATGAAAAAGAATAATAATAATTGTAGAACAATGATCATGATTTCAAAAAAATATAAAAGAAAAATTGCACAAGAAGAAATCGGAGCAGCACAAAATTCAAAATTTGCAATGGAAACCTGGAATATTTAAGAAACTTGTATGTATAAGCATAATAAATCAACGTTAGGACGATAAGTTACAGTAAATTAGTCCATTATCATTTTTGTGGACAAACTGTAAGGATTATTTTAATGTGCTGAATCTGATACATATAAATTAATCACAAAGTATCTCATCCTTAATTACTTGGACCAAAAATCTTGGTTGAATTAATTTGTAATAGTTTGTAAACAATGATCCATCTTTTAGCAAATATTCAACATCATCCCACAAGATTTATATTCGTTAAAGTAATTGTTTCCAATCAATCGAAAAGATCACTTCTTATCAATTTATACATCATTTGGATGTGAACCAAGTTAGGAACAATCTTTCCATTCACAAAAAGAGGAAATTATTATCTTTTGAGTGTCTGAAAATTAAAGATTTGAGTTGACTTTATTTTGGTTATAAATAATTGCAGACTTTTAAATTGATAAATTAATTTTAAAAAGAATAATCTTTTGACGAATAAGGTCATTTTGAGAACTTACCACCATAAACAAAGGCATTCTTAAGAATTGCAGAGAATAGAAAAAGTATTTTTAGAGACCAAACACAAATATTCTTTAAAATTTGGGACTAAAAAGAATAGTTTTGGAGGAGCATAAATCTAACCAATTTTATTTGCGAACAAAAGCTGAGAAGGAACAAAATTGCTCCTCTTCTAATTCCTCTTAATTAAATCTCCCTGTTAGTGTTGGAATAAATGGTTATGATTGTTCATGATGGATTCTTCATGAATGGATGCATCATGAATGGATGCATCATTTCATAAAAAGTGTTATTTATTAACTATAAATAAGTCCTTTTGGTTGAGAGAAAAAAACACATCAAAATCATTTCTTCTATAAACAAATTTCTTTCCATATCCACAATCTTGACGTTCTGTAGATTCACAAGGTTTCGTTCGTAGATCTTTTATACGGGGTGCTACGCTTAGAAGAAAGTTGATCTGTTCTATCCTGGGAGGTAATTACTCTAAATTCTCAAGCACTAGGGTAAGTAAATTTGTCTTAAGGAGACAATGTGAATTTGTTGAGCTCAGATCTATATTTGTATGTAATTTTCTGTTCACTGTGATAATAATATACATAACAATTTGATAATCTGTATAACAGTTAGTATTTGACTCATGTACATCTCAAACGACGTTCCAGAGTGATTTATTCGTCTTCAACTACCTCCATTTTGTAGCTTTACTTGGTTTCATCTAACATTCTAAATTTTTAGAGAATTTTTATTAACTATCTTAAATTATTTGGGTGATATATTGAGAATTAGAGCTAAAATTGAATTATTTAGTTCATCCTAAAATTTATAAAATTTAAAATAACTTATTTTATTAAAGAAATTTTAGTTAATTAAAAAAATTGAGAATTTGAGTTGATTTGACAACTTGAAAGCAAATTATATAGTTTTGGTGGGATTGGAATTAATTAAGTATATGTATATGAGTATGTATATTTAATAAAAAATTTCGATTTTTGGTGAAATATGACAATCTTTATTTGGTTTTGTATAAATAATTAATAAGGAAAAGTAAAGTTAATGGAATATAATTATAATTGTTGGAAAATATAATAGTTAAACCGGAGAGAAATGGTTGATGCTGATTGATTGGTCGGAATAAAAAGAAAATATATATGTATATATATATATTTATATTTATATTTATTGTAAAAGGAAAAAGAACTAATAATGATTAGAATTATTATTAATAATTATAAATGCCTAGAGTTTTGTGATGTGAGGAGAAAATAAAAAAAGAAAAAATAATGGTATTTCTTCTTCCCTAACAATCCCAGCACCACTAACTGTTCTTGGTTTGGTGAGTTTTGATGGGTGTGGTTTTGGATCTTTCCATATGGGTTATGAAATACAATTAATGTTCTAATGTTGAGTTTATTTTTTGAATTAATTTTGGTTTTTTGGTTCTAATTTGTGGACTTCCCTCCAAATTGGAAATTAAAGTTGGATTATAATTGATAATTGATTAGATACGTTATGTCTCGGTTGGATTTGAGAATTATTTTGCAACCAAGAGTTAAACTCTAAGCTTAAGGTAAGTGGTTTTTCTATTGGATACCCTTGAATTAGATACTGATCAAGAGAGTAAATAATTATCTTTTCTAGTTATTGTACCATATAAGCATGTTATTGTATAATGGATAAATTTATATGATTTGTATTGTATGGACATTATTTACATTGGAAAACTTTGGGTGTCATATTAAAGCCTATTGATTGATGAATGTATGCTAAGTTTAGTGGTGATTACTACTCTTCTGACAGGCTATGTACATCTTATGTTTTGTGTTACTTCTAGATCATTACCTACGCCATGAGCTGTGTTTCTTCGAGATGATCACTGCTTATGCTATTTTGTTTACTATTGATGTTGTGATTTGTGATCCTTCAAGGTCATTACCTATGTCATGTTATCATTCATACATTATGCCTATGTTGGAATGAGTTTAACAACTCATCCAAAAGGTCCTAGTAGGAGGATTATTTACTGGGTATATTGTATACACCCTTTACAGGGAAAATGGAAACCGGGGAGCAACAAGAAAAAGGATCCGCTATTGACCATATGGGAACTGCGTGGTTTATGCTTCCACTATTGTTTTTAGAAAGTTTAGATAATTAGATTAATAATGACCTTGACTTGATTTTGAAAAATTCGGGTCGTTACAGTTTCATAGTTCCAAAGTCATACAAAAGTATTTGTGACAGGTCTTGAGACATAAAGTGTTACCTTTGACACTTTTTAGAGTTCTAGGTTTAGTTGATTTATTAGAAAACATAATTAGAAAATTTTCAAATTGTTTTGAGAGTTAGACACGTTTTAGGTGACTTTTAGTAATTGGTTTTCATATTGAGGGTCACACTAAGGTAGCATTAACTTGTTTCGAAGTAAGTGTCATTTAAACCCTATTTAGAGAATTTGTATTTGGTTTTGAGTTAGGAATGAACATTTAAACATTAGTTAGTTGTTTGAAGCAAGAATACACTTTTGTAGGTAATTTTTAGTTGGTTTCATAGTTCTGAAGTTATACAAAAGTATTTGTAACCATGTTAGACATACGCTTTTTAGAGTTTGTTCGGAATTCTTAAGTGATTTATAAAGAATTGTGATAATAATGACTTAAGACTTTTAGATTTGGAGTGATATTTAACATCTTTACATTAATTATCTGGTTAAATTGAAATGGAAGATTGGGAAATCAAGTTACTTTTATGACTTTTGGAATCTGATATTTGATTATGAATTACTATAATTTTGACCCAACTGAAACAACTCTATTATTTCTCTCTTAGGTTTTGAGAAACATTCTGAGCTTGTGTATTTATAATCATATTGCCTTAACAAACACATTTCTCAAGACAATGGAAAGTTGTGTTGTTTAACAGGACAACTGTTGTTATTTTCTTCATTGGTATCTTCATTTATTAATTTTTTTTATTGTTGTGTTGTTCTTAGATTTTGATGCAATAGGTAAGAACTCATTCAATTTAGAGGGTGCATGGAAAACTTGATAACCAACGAAAGCTGTAGAAAGTAGACTACCTCAGTTTGATCTTACACACAAGGTTGATTTCTCTCAGCTAATTGTATTACAAATTGATACTATATGTTGGACATTGAAATTTAATTTTGGGCTATCCGAATTTGACCTTGACACAAATTATTTATTGAGTTATGGATTGTAAGTCTTTGTTCTCTGATTTACATGCTCAGCTAGTTTACATTTTTTTGGTTCACCCTTTTTGTACCATTTAGTATTGTATATTGATAGTGATACTAGTAAAAGCTCTCAAAATTCAGCATTCTTGTATTGAAATTGTCCCTTAACTTCAAATTAAGTAACTCCTTTGCATCAACTAGACATTTTTACCGTTTTATCTCAAGTTTCTTTAGAACATTCTCTGCAATTGCTAGCTATTCTTCAAACATGACAATTTGCATAAGGGTTAGTTTCCTTGTATTTTCATGTTCTAGAAATGCTAACATTATTTCAAAACTTGATTTTACTGGGCATTACTATCTTAACTTTAATTCTAACATCTTGTTTATTGTATCTTTCTAAACCTAGTTTAGTTTTATCTGTAGATTGTAATTGGTCTTTTGAAATTTGTTCAATCCTCGACTTTCTTTGAGAAGTGGTTCTGATAGTGCTTGTTTTTTATGGGTTGGTTATTGTATAGAGATGTTCTATTTGTGAATATGATCGGGATGTTGATTTGGGTTCTAGATATCGAGTTAAGGTGCGAGAAGGATATTGTTGGCCAATTGTTTGCTAAAATTCTTGAAGAATTGAGATAATGATTGGTTTGTGAAAAAAATATACAACATTCTAACTATGAGGTGTTTAGTAACCTTAAAGAAAGTATTAGACAACAATGACTTGGATACTTCTAAACATTATTTTTCATGTTTTTACCAAAGACTTTCTCTCATTTTTTCCTCGATCCCTTCTCTCCCCTCTCCATCTCTTAATTTTCTTAACTTGTCCATGTTATCTGCATTTCAATACTCTATGTGTGTAGACACAAGTTTATGGTTTTTTAGTTCAAATATAATTTACTTGTTTTGAGTTCATTGTTTTTGTTCCTTGATGATTTAGAAATGGGAAGAAAAGTAGTTGCAGTTCATGAAATAGGGTAAAAGAAGAAAAAGGAGGACTACTATGAAGGGAAAATTTCTACCATTTGGCTTCTGCTGTCTTGAGGGAATTGTTGGAATTTTTGAAGAAAATAAAGCTTCTATAGCCATTATTAGTAGGTATTCTAACTTGTTACTTAAATATTTGTCTATGCAGAGAGATATTAAGTAGTCTTGGTTAAACTTTGAAGCCTTGACTTTGATGTTAAAAATGAAAAGGAAGAACAAAAAGCAATTTAAATTACAATATTTGATCATTTTTGTCACTACAACAAAAATGACATTTCATGACATTTGTATACAATCCAAATTAAAATGAGGGAAGAAAAAATAGTCACGGAATGTCAAAATACGTGTTTTTGACGGAAAAAGACGAAAAGTTTTCTAATGGCCGGCAAGTTTAAATCTATGACAATTTTTAAATCATTAAATAATAATAAAAAAAATAATATTTATTTGTTTTAAGTTAAAAGAAAAGAAAGAAAGAAAAGGAAAGCCACCCCAAAAACGCTCAGCCTCTCTTCGCGAAATTGCCACCTGCACTTCACTCACCGTAATCTCTCTGAACCTCTCCATCGCCAATGCTGATGACTACTGCGACTGAGCACTGACTAGCCAAACTCACCGCTTAAAGCTCTTGTCGTGCGGGACTGAAGTTGCTTGCCGCTCTTCGTGGTACTGCGTCCCGTCTCTGATTAGCCCCAAAAGATCTATTCATTATCCATAATATTGCATATTTTGTGTATGTAGAGCAGATAGTGAAGATTTGGGTTAAAACAACTAGTCGTGTATGTGGAGCAACTGGTACAAGAATCGAATGCTAAGCTTTTCACATTTGGTTCATATCGTTTAGGGGTACATAAATATTTCTCTTTGCTTTATTATGTATGGGATTTTGATGTGTTATGTGATATGACTTTACAAAGATAAATGGTTTAGGGTTTAGTTGTTCTTCGAATAAATTTTTCCTCTATATTCTTCAGACGCTCTATTTGATTTTGTTTGTTATGTTGTATTTGTAATTTTGCATTTACTGGTATACTCGGAGGTGGCCTGACATGGACAGGTATGATGTAATATCCGACATAGTTTATCTTCCTTCCATCTGAAAATATTTTACAATGATGATACCTTGAGGCCAGAGGGAGCTTTTTAATTTTCAATAGATTTTGTTCTTTTATTTAAAGTCAATAATCTCTTGCTCTATTCTACATTTGTAGTTCCCTTCTGAGTGAATCTATGTTGCTAGTGTTCGAGTTTAAATTCTCTTCACTTTACAAATCAATATGTAGAAGTAGAACCATAAGTTCATATAAAGTACTATTTAGTTTGATTTTAGGTGATTTTCTTTTTAAGACAGGCAACAAAAGTTACTTGAAGATTTCTTGTAGATAAGACTCAATTTTAACATCTTAGAGGGTGTTTGGTGTCATGGTCATACTTGTCCAGGGCGTGTTTACCTATGGCCGTATGCCTGCATACCCCCAAATTTGTCTTATCTTTATGTCTTTATATCTAGTTTAGCTAGTAGCTTTCCATTTTAAGTCATAAAGCTTAGGTGTGACATTTTGGCACTCTCATATGCAAGCCTACCAGAGCTGAAAATGTCCAAAATGTACTATAGGGGAGGCACACCAGTTGAATCCCCGCCCAAGCATTGTCGCACTCTTTGCAAGCAAACATTTTTCTATTGCAACTGACAGTCTTGAATGCATATCACACTACTACAAAACTGACGATACTTGATGCTTTTTATCTGTCAAGTATCTATTTACTTGACGCTTTTCAATGTGTCAAGAAATCCAGTGTCATGAATAAGAGAAGTTTACTTGACAGTTTTTAAGCGTCAAGTACAATTATACTCGACAGGTAAAAAGGTCACGTATATGAGATTACTTGACGTTTTTTACACGTCAAGTAATCCAGTGTCAAGAATAAAGGAGCTTTTTGTTTGACAGTTTTTACGAGTCAAGTGAAATTATACTTGACAGTTTATAAACGTCAAGAATTTGTTTCTTCTTAACACGTTTTGCATGTCAAGACTTTTTTTGTTCAAATGAAAAATTTTACAATTTGAAATATTCATATAATTATATTGCACCTGTTTTGAAGTTCATTCACACACGTATAAGTAGAGCCTTTAAGATTACACAAAGTTGCTAAACTACGTATATTAATTAAACAATTGAATCAACCCAAACTTTCCATCAAAGAACTAATAAATTTAACAAATAACTGCATATATCAATGAACCATACATATACTTGGTCATTACATACTTAATTGCAATAGTCGAAACTTTTAACAACAGCACGAATTTTTCATCTATGTACCATATCAACAAAGTATACATGTCTAAGCTACAATATGAACCTTTTCTTGTTGCAAATAATCCTTGCTTCTTTCTCAAAGAATTGAGTCATTGCATTTGCGGTTTCCAACCTCTCCTTTAGCTCTTTTATTCCATGCCTCAAAGAAGATACTTCCACATCATAACTTCCAATTTTTGACTCGACAACCTATAAAAGAAACATTTATTTTATAAGAATGATATTCTTTTCATCATTGAGATAGAAAGTGATATCCAAAAATATATAGAACCTAGCCACAAATTTGAAACTGGTGGAGGAGAGAAATCATAGTTCTCCTAGTTACATAGTAACACTACAAGAAATCGAGATTTTCCCGACGCAGAAAAATCGTTGGGAAACATTGCGTCGGTAGAAGACGTTGTTTCCTGACGCCGCGTGGACCACGTTGGGGGAAGGCCTTTCATCCGACGCATGAATATGACCGTTGGAATTTTCCTGCCCTCAAATACTGTATAACTCTTTCCTGCGGTACTCGACTTTTGACTCACATATGCAATGGTGTGTCAATTCTGTACGAGGACATCATCCAACTTTAACAGGTTGGTTCACATCCATGAATCCAAGAGTTGGGTCTTCCCTCAGGCCTTGCTTCAATACATGGTTGTCGACACAACCGTAAATTTCTATTCTCTTCCTTCCGTAAAAAGACTTGGGCTTCGTACGAAACTTTTGCAGGTCTAATGAATCCTGCACTCAACAATTCCTTCGATTAACTCTGAAGTTTAGTTAACTCCGGCGGCGTCATATGACAAGCATTCTTTGTAGGCGATTTTGACTTGGGCAAACTATCAAGCATCCCATCACAATACTTCTCTATGACACACCTTGTGTCTTTTCGAACTATCTCCCTTTGGTTATTTGAAGGCTCAGGCGGGATGGTCCTAAACGTTGTTTCATCTCGAATGAGGCCCTCTTTCAATTGCATGGCCGAGATCATTCTCAATCCCTTGGATTGGCGAAGGTTTGTTTGAACAACGGTGGGGGTAGACCCAATGATCACTAGATAGTTGGCTGAAGGCATTAGGATCACCTAATGTTCAAGGAGGAATTTCATTCCGAGTACTACATCAAAGTCATCCATACCTACAACCACGAAGTCTACAGGACTGCTCCATCCTCCCAACTCTATTACCGTTCGTTTCACTATTCTAACGATGGGTAAAGCTGTAGAATTTACGACCTTCATTTTTTGTATCCTTTTTCCAATGAAGGTTCAGCCATCTAGCTTCTGCCATAGTTATGAAATTGTGAGTTACACCATAATCAACCATAGTGCTCTTTGCGTGCTTCTGGTTGACCCAGTTGTCAACATACATTAGACCCCCTTTCGTACGTCTACTTGTCCTATCCACTTTCTTTTGAAGAGACTACAAGAATCTCATGGCCCCTACTCTAAGATTCTCAACTTCTTCTTCCTAATAAACTTCCCTTTCTGATTGACTCAACTTGTCATTTGTCAGAGAGGCCTGAAAGGTGTAGAAGACTGATTTATTTAGACAGTCCTTAGCCTAATGTGCCCCATTACTTATGTAGCAACTGAGAGAACGATTTGGTGTGTTCAGATTATTATGTCCTCGCCAGGTGTTCTCCGTGTTGGGTTTAGAAGGCTTGCAGTCTCAATGAGGACGTCTGTCTTCCCCGTCAACTTTAGTAGAATTCGATCGGCTATTTCTATTTCTTCCAGATGAAGAACTTTGCTGATGTCTCGTTTCTTGAGAGTCACTATATAGACATATCAAACAAATGTTTAGCTATTGCATAAACTAGCGTGAGGTCCTGAATCTTCTGCTCATATAGCTTAATCCTTGCCCACAGCTTCAGTCCTTCGGCAAAACAGAAGATCTTGTCTTTTTCTGACATGTCACATATGTCTAATATTAGCCCTGCGAATTGTTTCACATACTCCCGAATGGTGCCAGTGTATTTTAATTCCCGTAGTTTCCGTCGAGCTAGAATTTCGATAGTCTTGGGAAAAAACTGCGAACGAAGTTCTTTCTTTAAACTGTCACAGGTGTCTATTGTGCAACGTCCTTCCTGAATATCAACATATTGGGACCTCTACCATAACTTCGCATCTTCAGATAAATGCATGGTCACCAATGTCACTTTGACTTCTTCTGTAACGGTATTCATGGCCTTGAAGTATTGCTCCTTATCAAAGATGAAATTTTTTAACACCTTCGCATCTCTTGCCCCACAGAAGGGCTTGGGTCTAGGGATTTTTATTCTACCAACTAGAATTGCTCCTCCAGCCGAAACTTGGTTTACCACTGCTAGCTTTGTAAGGTTCACCTTTGTGATTTCATTCCTAACGACATCAAATGTAGCTAAAAAATCCTTTGTCATGCTGTTTACCATTGCCAACATCGTCTTTTGGGAGTTATCTAGCTCAATAACTCGTTCTTCCATATGGGCAGTAGAGTCCGAGAACTGTTCCCACGCTCGTAGGTGACGTTTCCAGTTCTCACAATTCGTGACTCTAGAGTGTTAACTCTAGTTAACAAGTCTTGTATGGGTAATCCGTCCAGACGACCAGACACTGCATCAACAACATCGGCTTTCTTGGAAATTTTATTAAGTCGGGTTTCTAAGCAATGGATGGAATCAGGAACTTTCACCAAGTAGAGCATCTGCTCTTCGATTTCTACCAATCGTTCATTATGGGTCTTGCCTGTCTGTTTCACAGTCGACATCTTTCTATCTCAATTGTCAATTAGCCAATTTGGTTTTGATACCACTTGTCACAATCGTAGGCTTCAAACTCGGGACGGATGATTGTACGACACTTGTTTGAACTCGATGAACAAGTCAGCCGATCAAAATCCGAAAACCACAGACAAACTCGCGGTATGAATCAACCTCCTGTCACGTTCCTGAGAAAATGTTTTAGAAAACGTGAGAGAGAGAAATTTATTGAAATCGGAGTTACAATATACATTGAAAACTGTCAGTTGCAAGGAAAAAGGTTTGCTTGCAAAAAATGCGACAATGCTTGGGCGAGGATTCAACTACTATGCCTCTCCTATAGTACATTTTGAACATTTTCAGCTCTGGTAGGCTTGCATATGAAAATGCTGAAACGTCACACCCAAGCTTTATGACTTAAAATGGAAACCAACTAGCTAAACTAAATATAAGACATAAAGATAAGATATATTGGGAGTATTTGGGCGTACAGTCATTTGCAAACACGCCATGAACAAGTATGACTGTGACATCGTGCGAACCCTTACTTCTTGTAGTGATACTTAGTACTGAAGTATTACAACTCAAGGGGAGTCTGTACAATGTGATATAAGACTGAATCATGAAACAGCGGATACAAGGGGAGATTCATTAGTAAATATAAATTTGTGTTGAGAGGTGGTTCTTCTTCCATTTCTTTTCATCTTCATTTTCATTATCTCTGCCTTTAGCTTTCTATTTGCTTTCCTTACAAAGGTTGAATGTTAGTGATTTAGTTCTTTGTTGCTTGGTTGGTTATGTTCATCCATCTTTTTCATCAAACACAAGAACTGTAGCAAAGAAACTCACATAAACTATTTTCTTAGCCAAAAGAAAAAAAAACCAACATTTCAAATAGGGTTACTATTTGTTTTTAGGTTTTATAAATTACCTTTCTTGGAGAAAACCAAATTAGACCTTTCGGTTTGTTCAATATATTGTTTTAATTATATAATGCAAATAAAGAAAGAGTATATATACATACTTTTGGTTTGTTCAACAATCCATGCAATTTTAGAGAACAAATCTGAATACTGTAAACGAATTGATAACATCATTTATAGAATACAGACGAGGTCATAATTTTATAAAATTACCTAACACAATCAAACTATAGAAAAAAGCCGCAAAGATTAAGAACAATGCAATCAACGAAAAGCACACAAACAATAAGAATGGCCTCATCGAAGACAAAGGTTGTAAAAGTGGAGAATGAGTGGCTTGGGATCATAAATTTTAACGAATACCTCGTACCAAAGAAGATAGTTGACATCACTTATATAAGCATGATCATCTCCTTATCCAATCGATGTAGAACCTTGGTCGCATTCCCAACATAGATACAATTTTAAATAAATTATGGCTGATTTCAATTTTTCTTTTCAAAAAAATCAAAATTTGCTACTTTATTTAATTTCTTTTGAAAATAAGGCATATCCAACTTTCTGAATAATAAAATTAAATATTGTTAATAATTTTACCCTCACAATCACATCCTACACATCCTTCATACTTTTTCTCTCTTTCTTCTCTATTTAATTTTATGTAATCTCACTTTCCCAATTACATTTTTCACTAATTCCTATTTTGTCCTCTTATTATTTTATACTTTTATTTCTACCATTACTTTTTTTCCCTTTGTTGATGACTCTACTTCATTAATTCCTAATTTGTCCTCATATCAATTTTTTCTAACAAAAACTAAACTTTAGTATCAGTTGATAGCCAAACCAATTCGTTTTCTTACTTTTGTTGGGTTTATTACAAATCACCGAAAGGCTCGCAAATAAGGAATATCAATCCAAAATAGATAGAGTTTGTGCTGCAACATGTGTGGTTTTGGTGAAGCCACTTAGAGGTAATCAATTGAGTTCCCTATTTTTTTAATTTTTAAAAATTTTAAAAATAGGTTAAGTAATTTTTTAAACGCAAAAAAATACGTTTTCATGAGGGGTTTTTTAAAAAATATAACAAATTGGCAAATATTTACACTGTATAAACAATTTTTAAAACAAAAAAAACTCACATGTCCACAATGGAAAATACAAAAATTGCTTCAGTCGACACGCGAAAATTAATGTCACACGCACGCATGTAATTTTTCTTTTAAACTATCATGATACATGATCGTGTAGGAAATGATACACGGTCGTGTAGGTAGTATATGTTGATGAAAGTTTTTGAAGATGTCACTATTACAAAATATTCATCCAAAAGTGATTTTGAAGAAGAGAGAAGATAAGCAAATAAATTATATAATGCCACTCTAGGCGATTAGATTCACTAATCTCCACACGCAATATGCCACGTCCTAGGCGAGATGACTACAAGTTTTGTTGTATTCTTTAGGCACATACCACCATCCTAGGTGAAATGGTTAGGCGATATGATGTAATAATGACAATATATATATTTGTATCTTTAATACAAAATCTTTTACCATCTCACATTGTAAAAGAATCAAATGTTTTATTACTGTTTCATATTTAATTTCAACGTTATATTTCCTAAACTACAAACACTTCGATAATTAATTTTCTAATTAATAACCAACGACTATTTTGGTATCCTCACTCTATAAAACTTATTTCATACTTCATTTTGATAGGGTGTGAAAAATAAGAAAAGATTTCTCTAAACTTTCTTTCTTTGAGATTTTCGAGCATGTTTTCACAAAGGAGCAAAGTTGCAAAACGTCTTAAAGAAAGCGAGATCCATGACTTATCCCTTTTATTCTAACTTGTTTCAGTTGTCTTGCAGTAGACGTTTTGACCAAGCGGGCTGATCATTAGGCAAACTGATTAGTACGTGATAAATCCTTGTCAGTTGATCCTTAGACATTCTGACCTTTACACAAGGTGAGACATCAAGCGGTTAGTCTAGACATTCAGTCTAGACAAGGTGAGATACTAACTCTGCCATGCGAAATACAAGGCGAATTAGCATGTGGGCTGTCTAGGCGTTAAGGCTTCTCAACACAGTACTCCTTCTTGGCGAATTGCAATATCAATTTTAAGATGATTCATTCTGCTGCGATGGCTGGACCATTCCAAGGTGACTTGATGTTCTCTGATCTCAACCATCCCTTGTAAGCCGATACAAGAAGTACGCTGAGGAAGCTGGATCCAAGAAGTACTCTGTAAGTCGATGTCACACCTCGTTCTAGGTTTCCTCTCTAACCTAAATCGTGGCATGAAAACACTTTTGAAAACAACTTTTTTCAACTTAAACTTCTATGGAACACATTTTGAAATTCTATAGAAATTTTGACAGCATCTCCCTTAAAATATGGGTTAGCCAAACCCGAAAAGGAAGAGATTTTCACTTCTATATGTAAATAAACAAATTTCAAGTATTTCCACATCACACCAAGTATGTCTTACCACACACATCCAGACAGTTCCAGAGTATTAAGCTGAATTAAAATTCAAACTAGATATTACATACAAAATGATTATAGTCTAATGAGGGATCTTTTAAAACACGAGTCATTGGCATCACTCTCTCGCTACATCTAACCACCACATGATGCAATACAAAAGTTAACTATATACATACAAAAATGAAGATCTACAAATGGTGACGATGGGTTCAACCAATGCTTGGTCCTTGATTGCTTCATGGAGGGAGGGGGGAAGAAAACATTGAAAACCTGAGCTAAAAATGACAAGATTTTAGAAATAGAAGCTTGTAAAACATGCTCCAAAAAAATATGTAAATATGCGTCGATAATGAAATAATAATTAAAACACCATCATCACATAATACTATAAATCACAAGTCAAGCCAACAAACCTGTACCCAATCCAACCATGACAAGGGGCCTAGATATAAGACCAAGAATAGCTTGCACGTGATCAAGAAATCATGTGGCCAGACCTATCTTATGCATATTTAGTACTTACAACGATAGTAACCTCCATGTAATCCGACCATTGTAGAATAGTAAATACATGGCCGAGAATAGGTCACATGTGATTTATATCCACAAGAAAACACACGGTCAAACTGAACTCATGCATACTTAGCACCTACCACAGTAACAATCTCCATTCAATCCCACCACGATAGCATACTAAATACACAATCGAGAATAGCTCACACATGATCCATATCCACAAGAAAACATGCGGCCACACTGAGCTCACGCATACTTAGCACCTACCACAGTAACAATCTCCATATCCACTCCTATGTGCACATAGAGTCACCCCACCCTGGGTTAAGCTAGGCCCAAAGTCATATCACAATCCTTCATCCATATCCTAACTTAGGATCAGGTTCTCAGATCTCCGATCATGACCTCTTTCAACCTCGGAACCCGCTGACAACCATAAGTGGTGCTACAGAAACACATTCATGTAGCCTTAGGGAAATGACCTTCTCATTCACCATAAGCGTCAGTTATTCATATTTTAAATACTAAGCACAATCAGAATCTTGAAACACATTTTTATAAAATCCAAGTCATACACATTCTTAAAATCATTATGAATAAACACATTGTTTATACATAAATAAAAACGTAGTCATAACAAATTTAAGTCATGGTAATTTTCAACCGATATCATAAAATAACATGTATATGTACTGTCACACCCCAAACCGTACTGCGACGAAAATGTCGAAGTAGTAGGAATAGGATGTGAGTTTGTTACAACTTTGAAATTTTCTTATCGCAAAATATTATTCTCAACTCCTTTTATACTATCAACAAAACTCAAAACTTTCTTGCGAATTAACTTCTTAATCGTAAAACTTATTCTAACAATAAAAGATTTTATAGCTTAATCCTTTCTGCGGATATATTCAAACGCCAATTTCTATAGTAGTTTTAGCTGAAATTTTGCTTCCATTACTCGAATTAAAAACGGGTCTCACATGTACAAAGAAAGTTTGAAAGTGAGTCACTCACAGTCAATTTGGTTTGAAACAACGATCAATGTCCCTTAGTTATCTTCACATATCAATATGTCACAACTATCTGTAAAACAATTCATTATATCAGCTCAAGCTATTTATGGTTCGACGGGTCTAATTCCCACTTTCCTTATTAAGTTTTTATCATTCCCCACATGCTTTAATTTAGGCTAGAAATCCACTTTTGGACCCTTAACTTCAAACTTAACTCTAAGCACCTTAAGCGTCTAACATAAGTCAATCTTGGTAGGTCTTTTAATCCCCCATACACTTTTATTTCAACTATCGATGATTTTTTAGGTTTAGATCCATTATATCAACACAGGTCAATCAACGTTTTTGAATACTTCATAAGATCCCCTTAACAATTTAAGATTCAAACATGTAAAAACAACACCAAACGACCTCCAATGCTAGAAGAAAGTCCCTTCTTGACCTCTAACACTCAACTTTAGGAACCGAGTATCATGGATAATTCAATATTAACGCTTAATTGTTTGTTAAAATGCTTGAAGAATTTAGATAATGATTGGTTACGTTTGTGAAAAAAAAAACATACAACATTCTACTTATGAGGTGTTTAGTAACCTTGTAAAGAAAATATTAGACAACAATGACTTGGATACTTCTAAACATTATTTTTCATGTTTCTTTGGTAAGACTTTCTCTCATTTTGTCCTCGATCCTTCTCTCCCCCTCTTCATCTCTCTTAATTTTCCTAACTTGTCTATGCTATTTGCTTTTCAATACTCTATGTGTAGACAAGTTCATTGTTTTTTAGTTCAAATATATATATATAATTTACTTGTTTTGAGTTTATTGTTTTTGTTGCTTGAAGATTTAGAAATGGGAAGAAATTAAAGTAGTTGCGGTTCATGAAATAGGGGCTAAAAGAAGGAGGAGGACTGCTATGAAGGGAAAATTTCTATCATTTGGCTTCTGCTATCTTGAGCAAATTGTTGGATTTGTGGAGGAAAATAAAGCTTCTATAGCCATTTTTGGTAGGTATCCTAACTTGTTACTTAAATATTTGTCTATGCAGAGAGATACTAAGTAGTCTTGGTTGAAGTTTGAAGCGTTGAGTTGGATGTTAAAAATGAAAAATAAGAACAACAAAAAGCTTTTTAAATTACAAAATTTGATTTTTGTGCTCCATGGCTACTAATTTTAAATATTGAGTGCACAGTTTCACATCTGGGACTTAGATATGAACAAATCGAACATGGGTCCACTTCGTGCAACAGTATCCTTGGTATCCTTTATGTCCCTAAGGTGAAAAATCACCAACTTTAGCATTTATTTAAAAAAACTCAAGTTATTGAGGTTTATATGTTAAACTTGCAAATGTGAGGCCTACATTAGTAGGTGTTTTTTATTGCAACACTTATAGACTTTGTTCATGCATGTTCACCTGTATCTAGATTTTCCTCTTGTTTTATAGTTTTGAGGGATAGTTTTTGTGGGATGCACACATACTGTCACCTAAACTATTTTGGTAACGTAAACATTTATCATGTGTTCACTTCCATCAGGGACATCTCTTGACGTGGTTTGGTATCCTTGTTGACATAATTGGTTGCATGAGCATATAAATTGATTTTAAGGTTTTTACCACATCCTGATGTGAAGGTAAATGTACATTTTTGTTTTTTGGTTTTGTTAACTATTGAGAATTCCAGAAAATGTATTTTTCACGATGTATGTTTAGTTGTTTAACTATTTTTCCCGTTATTTAAGAAAATTTGCATCAATCAAATGTGTAGATTTTCAAAACAAGGTTGGGCAAGCTTGTAAGACCACTTGAATGTAGCTACATTTTATTGGTATGTAGATCTTGGTGGTCTTTCTATAATTTGTGTTTACGTATTTTTATGTTAGTTTACATATTTTTATGTTTGTATAAATATTTTTATAGTTTAGAATTCTTGTGACTATCCAGCAATTATAGTAGCCAATTCAATCAGTTATTTTGGTTTCCAATTTTAAAGTCCACTTGAATTCTGTTAAAAGGTTATGTTACATATTTTGGAAGTTTCAGAGCAGGTATGCCAATTATTATACTTTTTGAGTTATGTAAGTTCTTGGATCCATGACACTTGTTTCACACTTTTGAAAAACTTATATATTTTAGCTTTTAAAGTATAGACACTTTATAAAAGGTCGTTGAAATATTTATCAATTTTGGCGTACTACTTTTGGTTATTTTGAGAGTCAACAAGTTTTTATGTGTACTCTTAGGTTTATAGGCTTTAAGTTTTTGGAAACTTGTACACTTTTAGGTATGGTTTTTAAGTTGTTCTTACACCAAAGATGTCACTTGTACACTTTCGGATATATTTTACGTTCAGTTTGAGAGTAAAAAGTTACATTTAGATATTTTTAAGTTGCCTCAAGAATGAAAGTTTCACTTAGACATGTGTGCTATGTAGTGTGAAGAATGCGTGTATTGTTATAAATGTTTGACGGTTATTAAAATGTGCGTTTAAAATGAATATTTTGTTTCTTTAGGTTTTTGCAGATGCTGGATGAATCTTAGAAGGTCAGGAAGCAAGTTACTTTTATATAGTTAGTTTGTTCGTAGTGAAATAAGTAATTCTATTTTTATTACCAGATTTGTAATTGAACATACTAAAACTTTGTTGTATACACGTTGACAACTATATTATTATGTATAAAGGTCCATTCATATATTTATTTGATACAAAAATTAGAGCATTAAATAATATGAAACAAAACAGGAATTATATCCATCATTAAAACTAGCTAGTTTTTTTTACATATAATGAATGTCATTAGTTGTGCTTTTACTATTATGTCATCGAACATAATCTAATGACTACATAAAAGTCACCTTACCTACTTAAATGATACATTAATAATGTCAAAATTAGTGTCACGAAAAACCAGTTTTTGTTGTAGTGAAGGTTCCTACTCGAGGTGAAGGGTAATTACAATGTTTCCAAGCTTCACTATACACATTTAATATGATATTAGTTTATTTGAAGAAACTATTAAACATACTCGTTAGTTTTCATTATACATATTTTACCTTGTGGTAATTAGTCTTTTATAGAGATATCTTTCAGCTTGATATTATGGATGGTGGAAAGCACGTGAGAGGTAACAAATTGTTGTTATCTGTGACAGTTGTATATGGGCAATTTATTATGCGTGAAAGGCACGTACAAAATCCCTTAGAAAATGAGAACTATCTGGTAATCATTCAGAAAAGTTTGGGTCTGAGAGTTTTGGTAGAGAGATGGTCGAGAGGTTCTCCTTGAGAGCGTACGGTGGAAGGTTGAGAGTTCGTACTTTTCTGAAGCTATTTAAAACTAAGAAGATCCGAAGGCGGAAAGAACTATAATGAATTGTATAGAACTTGCTTGATTATTTTTAGATGTACATATTTATACATAACACAATGAGGTAAATATGGTAAAATATAATGAAAGATAATTTTACAATTAAGAGCTTAATTACAGGAGAAGATATGGGATCTTGATTGAGCTTAATTATAGGAGAAGATATGGGATCTTGATGTGTTTCCTAATACCCCTCAAACGGTTGATTCAGTAGTTTGTTGCGAAGGTGAAGAAATGTTGGAGATAGAAGTGGCTTTGTGAGTATATCAGCAAGTTGTTTGTCAGAAGAGATGTGACGAACGAAGATGTCTTTGTGAAGAAATTTTTCCGGAACAAAATGGTAATCAATCTCAAGGTGTTTGGTTCTTGCATGAAAGACATGATTATGAGCCAGAGATACAGCGGAAGCATTATCTCACCATAATGCTGGTGAGGTATTGAGAGGAACACTGAGATCACACATAGAAGTTGGCGGATCCAGTAAAGATCAGCAGTAGTAGTGTCGAGAGAACGATATTCTGCTTTTGTGGAAAAACGAGAGACCGTAGGTTGCTTTTTAGATGACCAAGAGATTGGATTAGAACCAAGGAAGGCAATAAATCCTGACGTGGAGCATCGATCAGAAGTATCACCTGTCCAATCAGAGTCACAAAAGGTGTAGAACTTGGTTGATTATTTTCATTGATAGATGTACATATTTATACATAATACAGTGAGGTAAATATGGTAAAATATAATGAAAGATAATTTACAATTAAGAGCTTAATTACAGGAGAAGATATGGGATCTTGATTGAGCTTAATTATAGGAGAAGATATGGGATCTTGATTGAGCTTAATTATAGGAGAAGATATGAGATCTTGATGTGTTTCCTAATAAAAGCTACAATTACTGGAGAAGGTAATCTCTTGCTCGAACTGTTGTTTTACCTTTGTGTATATCTCTGGGTTGTAAGAGTTCATGAGTTACTGTAAACACCAATAATAGTGACTAACAGTAGATGTAGATAATTTTGTCAAACCACGCACTATGAATATAATCTTGTGTCTCTTCTCCCCTTTTTTATTCCTTTGTTAGTGTAACGCCAAAAAAATAATAATAATAATAATAATAAGATTTTATTATTAATTATTAAATACTATTATTATTATATTATTATTATTATTATTATTATTATTATTATAATTATAATTATTATTATTATTAATAATAAAACAAAAAAAAAAACAAATACCCCCCCTCTCTCTTTCGCGCGACAATTATTATTATTATTATTATTATTATTATAATTATTATTATTATTAATGAGGCTATTCAGAAGATTAGAGCACGTATGCAAACAGCGCAAAGTAGACAGAAAAGCTATGCTGATGTGAGACGGAAAGACCTTGAGTTTGATGTAGGAGATAAGGTGTTCTTGAAGGTAGCAGCTATGAAGGGTGTTATGCGTTTTGAAAAGAAGGGGAAGTTGAGTCCTCATTTTGTGGGACCGTTTGAGATTTTAGAGAGAATTGGTGTTGTGGCGTATCGTTTGGCATTACCACCATCTCTCTCAGCAGTTCATAATGTTTTCCATGTTTCGATGTTGAGGAAGTATGTGGCAGATCCATCTCACGTAGTGGACTATGAACCACTAGAAATTGATGAGAATTTGAGCTATGTGGAGCAACCAGTTGAGATTCTGGCTAGAGAGGTGAAGATGCTTCGTAATAGAGGAATTTCTTTAGTGAAGGTGTTGTGGCGCAATTACCGAGTTGAAGAGGCAACCTGGGAGCAAGAAGATGATATGAAGGCTCGTTACCCAGAGTTATTTCGGGATTAGAACTTTCGAGGACAAAAGTTTATTAAGGAGGAAGAATGTAACGCCCTAAAAAAAAAAATAATAATAATAATAATAAGATTTTATTATTAATTATTAAATACTATTATTATTATTATTATTATTATTATTATTATTATTATAATAATTATTATTAATAATAAAACAAAACAAAAAAAAATCATAATCTCTCTTTTTCTTGCGCCACAACCCCCCCCCCCTCCACTTTCTTTTTCTTCTTCTCCTTCCCCTTACCCTAAATCCAGTCGCCTCCCACCATCTTCTTCCTCTTTCCTTTTCGTTCAGATCCACAGCCGCCGCCCAGCTCAAGCCGCACAGCCCTGCCGGCGTAGAACACGCCGCACTGCCTCCCCACTCACACCGTCGCGCACGTCAGTCAACAGCCGACGAGCCGACCTTGTTCACGAAGCCTCACCGCGCGTCGTTCGTCCCAGCTCGCGAAACCCAGCCGCGTCAAGGTTCATCCGCGCCCGACCGTCAGACGAAGCCCAGCCCAGCCGCACGCCGTCTGCCTCCGTCCTCTGTTCCGATCGTCCGAAGAAACCCGCCGCGAGCCTCTCTCATTCCAGCAGTGTTTCCTCTCCTTCCAGCCGCGGGTCACAAACCAATTTACTCCGGTTTGCTTGCACAATCTTGTTCGATTAGGTTTGATTGTTGCTGCCTCCATTTTTGCTTGGAATGGTCGAAGTTTTGTTGGTAAAATTTAAGTTATGAATTTTAGTTGTTTCAAAACAAATTCGAGTTATTGGTTGGATTAATTATTAACCTTTGTTCGATCTTAGGTTGAAGGTAACGCCTAATTTCCTTGGGCTCACAACAAAAATTGGATTTAGTTGGAGCTCGTTTCGCTAATAGTTGGGTAAGTGTGAATAATCACATTGGATTGATTTTAAGTGGGTGATGTGTTGGATAGAATATTGAGTACTTATCTTGATGGTTAGGTTTGTTGTTCGTGGACCTTGGTGCGGTTAAGGAGCTTACCTAACGCCAAAGTAAGGGACTTTCTACTGGACTCAATAAAAATATTTGGGTGTATTGACTGTATAGATCCTATTGTCATATCTTGATTGAGTAGGGATGACGGCTATGATGTATATGTTTGGATGTGGACTGGTGGTTGATTGTATGTTATAACTGTCTGGGTATATATATGTACAAAAGTAAGGATGTGGGAATGTCTGGATCTCGTAGATGTTGCTTATATAATGTGTGGCTTAAATTGGTAGATGGTTGTGTAAATCAAATGCATGGTAGACGACTATGGTAGTGTATTGTGAACGGAAGAGACATCATGGTCGTGCCATTTTAGACTGAGGTGGATGTTATGATTGGTTTTGTTGTTGACTGATGTATTAACGTGTTTTTGACAGACCTTGGGTTAAATTGGAATAAAAATGGTTGTTTGAGGTTAAGTGGAAAGTTCATGTGATGAGGACGTTTGACTGAATTGTAAATTGACTGTTAAGATGTATAGAAGGGACTGAGGGGTAAATTATTGGTTTCCTAGTGGGTAGTTACCTTGCGGGTGCCCTACGGGATTATCACCCTTTGTGCATCCTTAGGGAGCACTAGACTGATACGTGCATTGTGACGACCCGGACTTTTCGGACTGACCGTCTAGGTCGTCAATTTGACGCAAAACCGTTTGTTGACAAAAGACTTAGAAAGATTCAGTTGAAACCGTAAGAAAACGAAGGAAAATTTAATCGGGCCCTATTTCCAAAATACAAAATTTCAAAGGCTGTTTACAAAAATTTAACTATTTGTAGACTTAGTTAAATCAAAACATTTTCAAACCGTCAGCGGAAGCAGTTTAAAGACAGTCCCCTATGGCAAATTCACGAGTCCTTCTTGTCCCTCGTCGGTCTGACCCTCGTGTTACCTTTGCTTGAAAAGTTAAACATAAAAAGGGTGAGTATTAATATACTCAGTAAGGGACCCACTACTGGTCCCGTTCGGAGAAAAATAAATTATTAGCATCCTATGGTGTACCCTGCACAGTCACAGTCTTGTAATCCCGTAGGATGCACATATCAGTCTAGTGCCCCCGAAGGATGCACATATCAGTCTAGTGCTCCCGAAAGATGCACATATCAGTCTAGTGCTCCCAAAGGATGCACATATCAGTCTAGTTCTCCCAAAGGATGCACATATCAGTCTAGTGCTCTCGAAGGATGCACATATAGGGAATGATCCCGAAGGACACCCGCAGGGTAACTATCCACTAGGAAACTAATAATTTATTTCCTCAGTCCCATCTAAACATCTTAACAGTCATGCTCAATACAGTCAAATTTCCTTATTACATAAGCTCCCCATTTAACCTCGAACGACCATATTATCCAAATTTCACCCAAGGGCAGTCAAACATATCACTACATCAGTCATCAACATAAATAACCCAGCAGTCACAACATACACTAGATAACAAGTCCACGTCAATCCATTCATACATATATAAGTTTCATTCAGTCAAGCACAACATACGTTAAACTTTCAGTCCACACCCAACCAAACATCATAAACGTCATCCCTACTCAGTCCAGATATAACATTCAGTCCAAATAGTCAATACATCTTAATTTTTCTTGTTATTGAGTCCAGTAGGAAGTCCCTTACCTTAAGGGTTACTCAATTTTTCTTGATCGAATTTGTAAACCGCGAACAACCTAAACATTAAGATAAGTACTCAACATTTTCTCCAACCACATCATTCACTTAAAATCAATCAAAATGCGAAATTCACAACTTACCCAATTCGAATGAAGCAACACTTCCAATGAGGCTCGCTTCGAAACTTAGATATCCAAACACCGCCTCTCAAAATCCCCTTAAGATCAAACAATACCCAATCAATTAGCCAACCTTGAAGCTTATGCTAACTAAGAGCAATACTATTAAATCCAAAATTCTTCTTACCAATGAACTTACAACATGGACGTCGGATCCGCGGCTAGCTCGGAGAAGAGGTTCGACACGCGTGGCTCACAGACGGCTTGCACGGAGACCGAATGGCGCGGATCTGAGGGCGGCTCGGTTGAACGGAAATGGAACGAGAACCTTCAGTTGGAAGACGGATAGTCGCGGCGACGCGGGACAGTTGACCGACGTCGCGGCGGCGCGGAACGTTTGGCGGACGAAACGTGACGGCGGCGTCGTGGACGTGAGACAGACGCGGTCGGAATGTAGTTTAGGCGGTCGTGGAAGGGAGTTGGCGGCGGCGGCTAGGACAAGGAAGCAGCTCGGCCGGCAGCGTCCCTCAACGCTTGAAGCAGAGACGCGACGGCTGGCGATTTGGGACGGACGACTGCGGCTGGGACGAGCGGCGGTGAGGCTGCTGCTGGGACGAACGGAAAGAAGAAAAGAAGACAGATCTGAGAAAAGGGGGGGGGTTTCGGCTTGCGGACGGAGTTTCACGGCGGCGTCGCGGACGGCTGCGAATGGAGAGGCGGTGCGGCTGGGCTGGACGGCGGTGCGGCTGGGCTGGGCGGTGGTGGTGGTTGGCTGCTAGGGCAATGGGAGAAGAAGAAAAGAAGAAGAAAGAAAAAAAAGATGAGGGGGGGGGGGCTGCACTCGTGAGAGAGAGAGAGGGTGGGTTTTTTTTTTTTTTTTTATTAATAATAATAATAATAATAATAATTTTTTTTTTTAAGGGCATTACATGCATCCTTCGGGAGCACTAGACTGATACGTGCATCCTTCGGGAGCACTAGACTGATATGTGCATCCTTCGGGAGCACTAGACTGATATGTGCATCCTACGGGATCACAAGACTATGATTGTGCAGGGTACACCATAGGATGCTAATAATTTATTTTCCCCTAACGGGACCAGTAGTGGGTCTCTTACTGAGTATATTAATACTCACTCTTTTGATGTTTAACTTTTCAGGCAAAGGTAATACGAGGGGCAGACCGACGAGGGACAAGAAGGACTCGTGAATTGTCATAGGGGACTGTCTTTAAACTGCTTCCGCTGACGGTTTGAAAATATTTTGATTTAACTAAGTCTACAAATAGTTAAATTTTTTGTAAACAGCATTTGAAATTTTGTATTTTGGAAATAGGGTCCGATTAAATTTTCCTTCGTTTTCTTACGGTTTCAACTGAATCTTCCTATGTCTTTTGTCAACAAACGGTTTTGAGTAAAGTAACGACTTAGACAAAGTCGAAAAGTCTGGGTCATCACAGTTAGTGTTTATTGTTCGTGCCCCCTTTGTTTCGTTCACTGGTTTTGGTACAACAATGCTTTTTGGTTCACCATTTATAGATCTGATATCTAACTTTTAAAATAATTAACTTTAACTCTAACATGTGAGTTTATCACTAATAGTCAAGTTAGGTTTATCGATAAAGTTTATCAATATTTTTTTTTCTATATTTTACAATTCTTTATTATATACTTAATTAATTATTATTTTAGTCCTAAAAATACTACTTCCATTGCTATTATATTAAATGCAGATACATTTGAGATTACATATCAAAACTAATATAATATTGGTAATTATGAGAAAAACAAAGTCATATCCTTTAAAAAATGTAAAGTCTTTCCACGTTTCCAAATTTTGAATCCACAATAATAGTAATCTTATCTTCCTATATAACTTTATTAGATCATCTTAAATCTATTATATCTTACTAAATCTAAATTGTATACCAATTATATATTTAGTTTATGATTTCGAAAGTAGGATTTATCGAGGTTTTCAGATCTCCAACATTTAAGAGTACTCCTTTTGGTATGCTTTGTTCGAGCTCACATGCTGGCAACATTATCCTTACTTGTCTTAAAGGCTTTGAAATTAATTCTTACCTCACCTGGCAATGTGAAAGTTCTTCTCATTAGCATATTTTGTCCCCACTCACATAAATCCAAGGGGGTCACCTCACTCACTTGCATCCTAAAAAAATTGCTAGGAGGTCACCCCAATCACATGCATCTTAGGAAAATTCCCAGAAAGATCACCCAACATAGAATTGCTCCCAACCTAAGCAAACTTAACTTTGGAGTTCCTATAATGATCGAGACACCGAAAAAGAAGGTGCACATTGTTGGTATAGCTGGTAACTTTTTAATTCTTTTAACTTTTTCTTAATCTTAAATTTCATGTCCTCATGATCTCATTCATTCAGATGTGATACCGGTTCATTCATGTCTCCCTCCTAAACTCGGGGTGTTACAACATTGTTCTTTACCATTCACACTTTTTTTGATGAGCGATTTAACATTATGACAAACCATTAGTTGTAAATAAGTTTAATGATATTTTGGATATATAGTTTCATGGGTAAAAAAAAGAATAGCTCGTGTAATAATAATAAACTATTTCATATATAAGTTTAAGCATTTCCATCACAAGTATATTACTGATTTTTTACATGGTTGAATATGAGTTTCATATCACAAAACAATATTTTATTTGGTAATATATATCTAAAATAATAAACTTTTATAGCATTCTTATTGTTTATTATTGTTTTTCTTCATTAGGCTGAATGTTTGGAAATAGTGTTTTGGAGTAAAGTTTTCTTTGCACCCACGATCTTGTCCACCAATTTTCCATTCTTTAAGAATTGAAATGAAGGAACTGAACTTACTCCAAACTCCTTTGCAATACTCTGTAAAACACAGTACTAAATTAAATTAAATCACAATTTTAATTAACAAAAATTGCATCAGCAAAAGCATATATATGATCGAATAATAATAATAATTTTTTTTTACTCACCATAAGTTCATCAATATCAACTTTCAGGAATATAACATTATTACTCATTTTCTTTGCCAACTCTTCAAGAATTGGAGCCATGGAACGACATGGGCCACACCATGAAGCTGTGAAGTTCACAACCACCTACCAATTAGAATAGTGCATTGTTAGCTAGAGTCTCCTTTTCATAATAATTTTTAAGAGCACAATTTAAGAATTAAACTAAAAATATAGCAAAAAAATAAAATACTTGCAAAAATAGTACCTAAAATGATGGTTTTTTTAGTCTTTTACTAATTCTATTATTTTATCCTTGTACGATGTATTTTAATATTTTTGACATAAATGTCATTCATGCAAGTGTACCATATTGGTTATGTTTGATAATCATATGTTTTAAATTTATTTTTTCTTATAAAATTATGCTTTTTATATTATGGTTTATACATTTTTGGAAGAAATACTTGAATTCTTACCCAAACTTTTAAAACGACACACATAAATTATTGAAAATACTAGTTTTTAAATACTGGTTTTTGTTTTTAGAATTTGACCAAGAAAATAAGTATTTTTAGTGGTATTAAAAACTGTACTTCAAAAACCAAAAAATCAAAACTAAAGATTATCAAACGAGGGTTCAGTTTCAAAATTTTGGATTTGATTTTGAAAACTAAAGAAAAAGTAGAGATATATATACCAGCTTGTTGTATTGTTCGGCTTTGAGTAGGTGCTGCTTCCATGAGGATACAGTGTGGCAAGAAATAACTTTCCCCATTTCTGCCATTTTGCAAATTCTTCTTTTACTGTGAAAGAAAAAGGATATAAGAGTGAGTTGAAAATGAGTTAGCCTATCGAAGAATTGCATGGTTGAATTTATAATGAAATTTAAGAATGTGCAAAATGTGGCACAAATAAATACAGATTAATCCAAAGAATCATTTTCACTTTAATGAATGTGCATTGTTCATGGCTTTTAACGTAGAATTTTTTCCTTCAAAATTCAGTGCATGATCATATGAGCATCATTTTCCTCATTTTACTTTAGCTATTAACACTACTTTTTCCATCTTTTATTATAGTTAAAAAATGAGGGATCAAGAGGTACACCTCCTTACCTGTCTCGTATCTTTTTCAGAAAAAAAAAAAAAAAAGAGCAGAAAATCAAGAGGTACACCGACACATCTCAACTTGGTTCACATCCTTCTAACACCTTTATCACATGCCCCAGAAAACCAAAAGCTACATATGAATTATATATATATATGTACTTCTATTATCTACAGTCTAGATTGCCTTTGCTCCTTTTTGTCTATACAGAACAATATGTAGCAAAACTTTAAGGGTGTCATACGTCAAAAAGCTTTATCTTTTCCATTTTGTACCTTTTAATATTTCTTTTCTATTTTCTTACACGTATTCCTCGACAACATCGATTTTGTTTTAATAAATGTTATTAAATTATCTTTTTAATTGGGTTGATAGCTACTAATAGTAATGATAGATCACTAATTGTCTATCACTAATTTGGTCTAACACTGATTGATGCTGATAAAATATATCTATTAGAATATGAAATTTTTAAATATATACTTTCAACATTTTTTCTATTTACAAAATAGTTTTCTTTTTCATTTACACAATATACCATTTATTTTTAATTAACCAATTAAATATTGAGAGTAAAAAAATAACTAACGTGAGAAATATCTTTCATAAAGTAAAATAATTAGGGATCCTTCTCTCGTTTGGGAAGTTTTATGATGTTATTAGTAGTAGCTAGTAGGAAAATTGAAGGATCTTCTAGATAAATGCATGGTTTCATGCCAAAGGTATGCGAGGCTTTATTCTCATTTATTATATGCCTATGAGTACGAGCCTCTCCTTTTTAAAAACAAAAATACATATGCACAACAAAAATATTGATTCATTTCAAACAAAATTTGTATTGGCCTTTTCTTTCCCTTTAAAATTTAATTTAATTATGCAGGTTACGTAAGGACTTTGTTTGGTAACCATTCATTTTCTTATTTTTGGTTTTTAGTTTTTTTTAAGTGGGTGTGTTTAGTAATTAATTCACTTTTTTTTAAACAAGAAATTTGTTTTTAAAACTATGAAAAAAACTGAAAATGAAAGAAAATGTTTTTATTTTTAAATTATTACCAAACATATATGGTTTTTTTTAATAAACAAAAGATTTTAGAACATAATTTAAAAAATAGAAAAAAACAAAAACCAAAAACTAAAATAGTTATCAAATAGACCCTGATCTTTAGTTTAAAGTTTGATGGTAAAATTTTAAGCTTAAGGTTATCAAAACACAAAAACATCTTTCCAAATTTAGATATAATTTATTTTTTCTTATTTATTTTTGTTTAACTTAATTAAGGAAGTTAAGTATACAAATTGTAATTTAGGGATAAAAATGAATATGTTGAAAATAAAAAGGGAAAAATTACAAAATTGGTTTATGTGATTTTAAAAGTTTGAATTTAGCCTCTAAAAGTTTTCATGGTTTGATAAAATCTTTGTAAATAGTCAACTAGGTCTCTACTATATGAAGATCTTATCAAACCATGCATAGAAACGTAAATTTTATTTATTAATAATAGGGAATTTATTCTAATTATAAAAGGTAAGATCTAAATTCTAACTTTCTTTCGATCATAGAACTAAATTTTCTATTTAACGAAAACAAACTTGGACAAAAATATAAAATATAAAATTTAGGCCAAAATGAAAATTATTGATACTAATATTCGACGTCAAATACGTGTCTCTTGTTTAGCACAACGACATATTGGGTAAATAAATTTGAATCTCTAACCTCAATAAAGAAAATACATGCATATCAATTATCATTGCTATACTAGTTTAGTCATCATCTCTTATATTAAGATATTATGTCACACCCTAATCCACAAGACAACCAAAATCCAGGAAGTAGTGCAAATAGGATGCGAATTAGCTTAAACTTTGCAACTGGTCTTATGCTAAGCTTACTCTCAACTCCTTATAAACTATCAACAAAACTCAGAACGCAACGGTAGTCACCTTAAACGCCAAATATGATAAATAACATAACCAAAACGTACATTTTATTAATAACAAGTGTTTGGTAAGGTTATACAATTACAACACTTTGACCAAACATAAATAACAACCCTTAAACGTCTAGTGGCTTTCTCAACTCGTTGCAAGCCCTTCAACTTTTTGTTCTACTTGGCCTAAACGCCTGTTCCTAGAAGATGAGATTTAAAAAACGTAAGTCTAAAATAATCACTACTATAGATCTGACTTTACTTGACGCTTAAAAACTGTCAAGTATTTGTTTATTTGACGCTTTTTAATGCGTCAAGTAATCCAGTGTCAAGAATAAGGGAGGTTTACTTGACAGTTTTTAAATATCAAGTAAAGCCAGTTTACTTGACAAGTAAAAAACGTCAAGTATATGCGATTACTTGACGCTTTTTACACGTCAAGTAATCCAGTGTCAAGAATAAAAGAGTTTTTGTTTGACAGTTTTTACGCGTCAAGTAAAACTATATTTGACAGTTTATAAAAGTCAAGTATATAAGATTTGTTGACATTTTCTACATGTCAAGAATTTGTTTACTCTTGACACGTTTTGCATGTCAAGTTTTTTTTTTAAAATAAAAAATTATATATTTTAAAATATTCCCATAATTTATCTTGCACTTATTTTGAAGTTCAACAATGTTGAATGTATATAAGTAAAGCAAGAGAGTACATATACAAATGTGCTAAAGTACACATTAATTGAACAATTGAATCAACTAAACTTTTTCCATCAAAGAACTAATAATATTTTAACATATTGCATATATATATATATCAATGAACCATATACATACATATAGTTAGCCTAAACTTTCCATCTACGTGTACCCTAACTATAGGTGTATCAACAAAACTATTCACCTAGTTATATCAAGTATATTCAACAAAATATCACACCTATATCCAGTATCAACAAAACTTGTCTATCTAACCCAAAATATATATAATCACCATAATCAAATGTGGCCAAGTAAAAAAATCAGCAAGCTCCATGCGCACTTCATCCAACTCGAATTGACTATATGGGCTCTTTGTATCAATCTGATATGAAACCTAAAATATTAAAGTTAATACTTTGATTACTTGAATTGTAGAAAATAATTTAAATAATCATTTCAACACAACATACCGAATCTATGCTACTATGCTCCCATTAGTAATTATATCTCTCATGTATCTCATCACATAGTACCCACATTCAACTACTCCAAATTGCAAAGGAAACTATAAATACATAAATTACCGAAATATATACTTAATGGTGCAAATAGCCCATATACCGTATACTTTTAATTAACGAATAAATATGTTTACACTTTACCTTCACTATTTTCCTTATTGACTGTTTTCGATTTGTTTAAATATTTTTTATGAGAACGAAAATAGTAATAGCCCTATTTGCAAGAAACAACTACACTTTAGCCATGAAGTGAACTTTAAGACAAAAAACATCATATATTAGAAAAGTTTACTTACGTGTCAGTTACGTATCTAATATCTACTCTTGATGTTGTTCTAAGTGAGTCAATATAATAAGATACAGATTCTTCAGGACTGAGCCTCTTCAATGGAGGTGTGGCATTCTTTGGGTCGTCCTTCACAGCAAAAAAATAGAAGTGCCAAAAAAAACAAGGCAAGAATAGAAAATTGAGAAAACTGCCCTTCACAGCAGATATTAAGAACACATAATTACTATCTGGCAACTTAGCTATAAATTAAATATAAATTAAAACGTACATACATTTTAAGTTTGATAGCCTCTAAATCCATTATCTGAAAAGATAACTAGAGAAGTAATAATGTCTCTTTATCACTATCATACTTTTATCACTTAATTTTTGAAGCTACAACCTTACAACCTTAAATTTACAAAGTATAACTATTACATTAAATTCTTATTTGCCCTTGAAACGCTATTGGAGTGGCCTTGACTCTTTTTCGCTTACCCTTAATTGTTTTGGCATTCATTTCTATAATGACCTTTCTCGCCACACTGATAACAAGTAATAATTATTCTCCCACAATTATTATTACACTTAACCACTTGGCTTGAAGTGATCTTGGCTTTCTTGTTCTCCAAACTTTCTTTTCCTCCTTCCTCGCTTGAGTTGGAACTTGATCTTTTTAATCCCACTCTTTTCTACTCGCAGGGTTGCATCCACCAACTGTGCACGATCACTTCTTATTAAAATCGGCACAATAGGGGTTCTAATCTCTTCCCGCAGACCATTTATAAAACGTGTGCAACTTTCTCCCTCATCTATGATTAATATTAAGGCGAACTTGGCTAATTCCATGAACTGCTTCTCATATTCTGCAACTGAGAGTCTTCTCTATTCCAAATAGAGAAACTCATCCCTCTTTTCTTCTATATACGTCACAGAAAAATACTTGCTATTGAATATTTTCTTAAATTCTTCCCAATTCACCCTTCCTCGCCTACTTTCCTCCAAGATCCACTAGTCTTCAACCTCCTCTTGCAATAAAAATGTAGCTAGGATCCACCCTTCTTTTTTCCAGACAGTGCATAACGTGGAAACATTTCTCCAATGTTTGTAGCCATTTTTCAACTTCTTCTGATTTAGTTGTTCCACTAAACTCAGTGCCTTCTAACGCCTTCAATCTTTCTATTCCAAATTATTCCTCAAGCAGTGGTACTAAAATGCCAGGGTTTACGAAATAAGCTAGCTTTAGAATTCATTGTCTTTTTAATTTTCCGGAAAGCTCACTCACACTTTTCCAAGGAACATATTACTCTAATACCAAATTGTCACACCCTAATCCGCAAGACAACCAAAACGTAGTAAGTAGTGCGAATAGGATGCAAATTAGCTTAAACTTTGCAACTGGTCTTATCGCTAAGCTTACTCCCAACTTCTTATAAACTATCAACAAAACTCAAAACGCAATGGTAGTCAACCTTAAACGCCAAATGTGATAAATAACATAACCAAAACGTACATTTTATTAATAGCAGGCATTTGGTAAGATTATACAATTATAACTGTAACACCTCAAACTATTAGGTTATTTTTTTTATTATTATTTTATTTGGTTTTGAATTTGTGATTGGTGAATTAAATTAAGTTGGAAGTTTTATGGGAAAATTAAATGGGAATAGGAAGAGATGAAGGAAAAGAGGAGTTATTTGGGGGAAATTAAATAATAATAATATTAATGGTATTATTGTTATTATTATTAGAATTTTATTTATTTAAATACACCCTCGGGATGCGTGCCATAGTTACTATTCATCATCTTCTTCCTCACAAAGAACCCTAGCCGTCGCAAGGAACCTCTACCGTTCTCATCTCCATCCGTCCCTTCCGCCGGCAGCCGCACGTCGAACTTCACCGCCGCCGCCGTCTGACCTTCATCGCGTCGTCTGAATCAGAGTCGAGACCGGCAGCCGCACGTTCGTCTTCTCCAAATCGCAAGCTGCAGCCGTATGCGTTCAGTTGCAGCCGTACGCGTTCAGTCGCAGCCGCACGTCCGTCTTCTCCGAGTCGCAAGCCGCAGCCGCACGCGTTCAGCCGCAGCCGCACGCGTCCGTCTTCTCCGAGTCGCAAGCCGCAGTTGCACGCGTTCAGCCGCAGCCGCACGCGTTCGTCTTCTCCGAGTCGCAAGCCGCAGCCGCACGCGTGGGTCCTTCTCCAGCCGCACGAGTCCGTCACCAGCGCATGCGCCCAGCCGTACGCATTCTTCTCCTCTACAAGCCGCACGCCCGAGCCGACTGTCCTGCTGAGCCGTTCCTTGTTTGGAGCCATTTAGGGTGAGTTTGTATGGGTTTGGTACACCCAATTAAATATTTTTATCTTAAATGAGATGGTATTTGGAATAAGTTGATCTATGGTTGCTTGAAGGTTCAAGTGAAATTGGTGGAAATTGGACTGTGAATTTTCCAGTTAAGGTGGTGTTGGATTCAACCCTAATCTTGGGGTAAGCTTGGATAAGTTTGGTTGCTTAAATTAAACAGGAGGGTGATAGTTGACAAAAATTATTAATGTTAATTTTTGTTATGTTTAGGATCGAGTATTGAGAGGAATTGACTGTCAACAGTGAATTATTTTAGCAGATCTCCAGGTAAGAGATTTCTTCCCCCTTTTGATTGAGATGCAGTACCTTTGATGCATGATGTGATTATATGTACTTTTGAGTTATGTGTGCTTGAGCTGAGACGTTTATATTATGTTGAGCATGTATAGCCTATAGTGTTCTGTTGGTCTGCTGGTTAGAGTCGTACCACGAGGGGTCCATCAAGGTCTTCCCCTATATATGTCTGAGTAGTTATTGAGACGTGATTCGAGGGGATCACTTACAGCCCGACTCTCCTTTAGGGTGATTCCTTCGGGTTCACCGAGAGCCTAGTTCAGTTCCGGTGGGACTACTGGATAATGTGCGTTCGGGAGCACCATAGAGCGTCGTACTTTATTACAGGACTCTAACAAAGAGACTAACAACACATAGGGAGACTAAGTATGGGTCTCTTACTGAGTATAATTTTATACTCATTCTTTTAAATGTTAAATTTTCAGGTAAGGGTAAAGGCAAGGGCAAGCTGGCCAATGACAAGAAGTGGCCGTGGTTTGCCATAGGGAATAGCTCAGCTTTTCCGCATTTATGTTTCAGTAATAATATTTTTTTTTGGATTTCAGAACTTTGGTATATTTATTTTAATGTATTTCTTTAATTTTATGGACCCAAATTAATATTTTGTTTTACCACTTTAGTTACTTATTTATTTTCTTATTATTTAAATTTTTCTCAACTTATAAATTAATTTTCTTTTTTTTTTTAAAAAAAAACTATACTTATTTAAATAGTAACGACCTCAACCTTCTAGTAAAGTTGGGTCATTACAGTTGGTATCAGAGCTCAGTCTTAGGTTCTGTAGACTGACTTACGATGTAAGTCGTTGATTTTATCTCTATGGTCAATTCGATCCATTGTCACTCGCCAGGTATGTATTAAGAAATAATTTAAGATTGTGCATATGACCTTGCCTGAATTAAACTAGATAAGTAAGTGAGTATGTTATGAATGAATTCGTAGTAAAAGACTTTTAATGGTGGAATTTAGGAAAATGCCTCCACGTAGAAGCGTTCGTAGAGGTGGTAGAGGAGGTAGAGGAGCTGGGCGTAACCAGCCTGAGGGACAACCTGAAGGACAGTCTGGAGGACAACGAGGGGACAGCCAACTGCACAAGCTGTCGACCCTACTGCACCTGTCACTCAAGCAGACCTTGCTGCTATGGAACAAAGGTACAGAGACCTATTGTTGGAAGTGATGGCACAGCGACAGCCGGCCCCACAGACCCAGACAACTCCTATTCAGGCACCGACTGCAGGTGTTCAGATACCAGCCACAGGAGTTCAGGTCCCAGTTGTAGCCCAACACTTACCAGACATGCTTTCAGCCGAAGCCAAGCACCTCAGGGATTTCAAGAAGTATAACCCTCAAACTTTAGCAGACCCCACCAAGGCGCAGATGTGGTTGAGTTCGGTGGAAACCATCTTTCGCTATATGAAGTGCCCTAATGACCAGAAGGTTCAGTGCGCTGTGTACTTACTGATTGACAGAGGCAGAGACTGGTGGGAGTCCACAGAGAGGATGTTAGGTGGAGATGTAAGTAAGATCACTTGGGAGCAGTTCAAGGAAAACTTTTATGCCAAATTCTTCTCCGCCACAGTGAGAGAGGCCAAGTGCCAGGAGCTCCTAAAACTAGAGCAAGGCAACATGACCGTGGAAGAGTATGATCAAGAGTTCGATGCCTTATCCCAGTTTGCACCTGATTTAGTTAGAACCGAGGCTGAGAGAGCTGACAAGTTCGTCAGAGGTCTCAAGTCAGAGATCCAGGGTTTCGTTCGCGTCCTTAGACCAACCACCCAGGCCGATGCGCTGCGCATGGCAGTACACCTGAGTTTGCATGAGAGGACGGTGTTGGCCAAGGCTGCAGAGAAGGGACCAACTTCAGGACAGAAACGGAAGTCTGAGCAGCATTCTATAGCAGCACCGACAGCAAGCGACTCAGGCAGGCCAAACCTTGAGGGTATTACCCATGTGTCCAAATTGTGGAAGACACAACTCGGGTCGTTGCCTAGCGGGGAGTGGAGTATGTTACAGGTGCAGCAACCTGGGCATCTAGCTGATAAGTGCCCTAAGAAATCATACGGTGTTGGAAACCAAACTTTCCCAACCCGTCAGGGGAGAGTTTTTGCCACTAATAGGCAAGAGGCCGAGAAAGCTGGCACAGTGGTGACAGGTACACTCCCAAGCTTGGGACATTTTGCTTTAGTATTATTTGACTCGGGGTCCTCTCATTCTTTTATATCCTCAGTATTTGTACAGCATATGAATCTAGAAGTAGAACCCTTGAGTTACCTGTTGTCCGTTTCTACTCCATCTGGAGAAATTTTATTGTCGAGTGAAAAGATAAAAGCATGTCAGATAGAAGTAGCAAAGCACGTTTTAGATGTAACTTTATTAGTATTGGACATGCAAGATTTTGATGTAATATTAGGCATGGATTGGCTATCTGCTAACCATGCAAGCATAGATTGTTTTCTCAAGGAGGTAGTTTTTAACCCTCCCGAGTCAACTAGTTTTAAATATAAAGGGGCTGGGACTGTGGTCCTACCCAAAGTTATCTCAGTCATGAAGGCTAGTAAGCTGCTCGATCAGGGTACTTGGAGTATCTTGGCTACTGTTGTGGATACGAGAGGGCCTAAAGTATCTTTATCATCCGAACCAGTGGTAAGGGAGTATCCCGATGTTTTTCCAGAGGAGCTTCTAGGACTTTTGCCCAGCCGAGAGGTTGATTTCGCCATAGAGCTCAAACCGGGTACCGGTCCCATCTCGAGAGCCCCATACAGAATGGCACCAGCGGAACTGAAAGAGCTGAAGGTCCAGTTGCAGGAGCTGCTGGACAAAGGTTTTATTCGACCTAGTGTGTCACCTTGGGGAGCACCAGTGTTGTTTGTGAAGAAGAAAGATGGGTCGATGCGTCTTTGCATTGACTATAGAGAGCTTAATAAGGTGACAGTCAAGAACAAATATCCGTTGCCTAGAATTGAGGACTTATTTGATCAGGTGCAGGGGGCCACTGTGTTCTCTAAGACCGATTTACGATCGGGATATCACCAATTGAGGATTGGGGACAATGATATATCTAAGACGGCCTTTCGTTCTCGATATGGACATTATGAGTTTATTGTAATGTCCTTTGGCTTGACAAATGCTCCTGCTGCTTTTATGGAATTAATGAACAGGGTGTTTAAGGAGTTCTTAGACATTTTTGTGATAGTTTTTATTGATGACATCTTAGTTTACTCCAAGACAGAGGCTGAGCATGAGAAGCATTTGCATCAGGTGTTGGAGACCCTTCGAGCCAATAAGCTGTATGCCAAGTTTTCTAAGTGCGAGTTCTGGCTGAAGCAGGTGTCTTTCCTTGGTCATGTAGTATCCAGTGAGGGAGTTTCTGTGGACCCAGCGAAGATCGACGCCGTTACCAATTGGCCTCGACCTTCTATAATTAGTGAAGTTCGAAGTTTTTTGGGTTTAGCAGGATATTACAGGAGGTTTGTGGAAGGATTCTCTCGTATAGCTAGTCCTTTGACCCAACTAACCAGGAAGGGGACTCCTTTTGTTTGGAGTCCAGCGTGTGAGAGCAGTTTCCAAGATCTCAAGCAGAAACTCGTTAGTGCACCGGTCTTTACAGTACCAGATGGATTTGGAAATTATGTGATATACAGTAATGCCTCTAAGAAAGGATTGGGTTGTGTTTTGATGCAGCAAGGTAGGGTGGTTGCTTATGCTTCCCGTCAGTTGAAGAATCATGAGCAAAACTACCCTACACATGATTTAGAGTTGGCAGCAGTAGTTTTTGCACTGAAGATTTGGAGGCACTATTTATACGGTGAGAAGATTCAGATCTTCACTGACCATAAGAGCTTGAAGTACTTCTTCACTCAGAAGGAGTTGAATATGAGGCAGCGAAGATGGCTCGAATTGGTTAAAGACTATGACTGTGAGATCTTATACCACCCAAGTAAGGCGAATGTGGTAGCCGATGCTCTTAGCAGAAAGGTATCACATTCTGCAGCACTCATTACTAGGACGGTTCATTTGCATAGAGACCTTGAGAGAGCTGAGATTGCAGTTTCAGTAGGGGAAATTACCTCGGGTTAGCTCAGTTGTCAGTACAGCCAACTTTGAGGCAGAGAATTATTATCGGCCAGCTTACTGACCCTTATTTGGTGGATAAGCGCCGCTTAGTAGAAGCAGGGCAAGTCGAGGAGTTCTCCATATCTACTGATGAGGGACTCATGTTTGACAAACGGTTATGTGTGTCAGCAGACAGCGTAGTTAAGACCGAGTTGTTGACCGAGGCCCATAGTTCTCCATTTTCTATGCATCCAGGCAGTACAAAGATGTACCAGGATTTCAAGCGAGTTTACTGGTGGAGAAATATGAAGAGAGAGGTGGCAGATTTTGTTAGTAAATGTCTGATATGCCAGCAGGTGAAGGCCCAAGACCAAAGCCAGCAGGTTTGTTACAACCCTTGGGTGTGCCAGAGTGGAAGTGGGAGAATACATCTATGGACTTCATTTCTGGACTGCCTAGAACCCTGAAGGGTTATACAGTGATATGGGTTGTTGTAGACAGGCTCACGAAATCAGCGCATTTCGTTCCAGGAAAGTCCACTTATACGGCCAGTAAGTGGGCACAATTGTATATGACTGAAGTAGTAAGATTGCATGGGGTACCAGTATCCATAGTTTCCGACAGAGATGCCCGTTTTACCTCCAAGTTTTGGAAGGGACTTCAGGCTGCCATGGGCACGAGATTGGACTTCAGTACAGCTCTTCATCCTCAAACTGATGGTCAGACAGAGCGTTTGAATCAAATTCTGGAGGATATGCTGCGAGCTTGTGTGTTGGAGTTCTCAGGGAGTTGGGACTCCCATTTGCACTTGATGGAGTTCGCCTACAACAATAGCTACCAGGCTACTATTGGCATGGCACCGTTTGAAGCACTGTATGGTAAGAGTTGTAGATCCCCCACATGTTGGGGTGAAGTTGGTGAGCAGCGGATGTTAGGTCCTGAAATAATTCAGGCCACCAATGAAGCCATACAGAAGATTAGAGCTCGCATGTTGACAACACAAAGCAGACAGAAGAGTTATGCTGATAAACGACGTAGGGATCTTGAGTTTGACGTGGGGGACATGGTTTTTCTGAAGGTAGCACCTATGACGGGTGTTCTGAGATTTGAGAAGAAGGGAAAGTTGAGTCCAAGTTTTGTAGGGCCGTTTGAGATTCTTGAAAGGATTGGCCCCGAAGCTTATCGTTTGGCTTTGCCTCCGTTGTTATCTGCAGTTCACGATGTGTTCCATGTCTCCATGCTGAGGAAGTATGTAACAAATCCCTCACATATAGTTGATTATGAGCCATTGCAAATTAATGGGAACTTGAGCTATGAGGAGCAGCCAGTTGAGATTTTGGCGAGGGAGATTAAACTGCTTCGTAACAGAGGAATTGCTTTGGTTAAGGTTCTATGGCGAAACCACGAGGTTGAGGAAGCTACTTGGGAGAGAGAGGACGACATGAGAGCTCATTATCCTGAGTTATTTGAAGATTAAAAAAAAAAACTTTCGAGGACGAAAGGTCCTCAAAGGAGGGAGTATTCTAACACCCCAAACTATTAGGTTATTTTTTTTATTATTATTTTATTTGGTTTTGAATTTGTGATTGGTGAATTAAATTAAGTTGGAAGTTTTATGGGAAAATTAAATGGGAATAGGAAGAGATGAAGGAAAAGAGGAGTTATTTGGGGGAAATTAAATAATAATAATATTAATGGTATTATTGTTATTATTATTAGAATTTTATTTATTTAAATACACCATCGGGATGTGTGCCATAGTTACTATTCATCTTCTTCTTCCTCACAAAGAACCCTAGCCGTCGCAAGGAACCTCTACCGTTCTCATCTCCGTCCGTCCCTTCGCCTGCAGTCGCACGTCAAACGTCACCGCCGTCGCCGTCTGACCTTCATCGCGTCGTTTGAATCGGAGTCGAGACCGGCAGCCGCACGTCCGTCTTCTCCAAATCGCAAGCCGCAGCCGTACGCGTTCAGTCGCAGCCGCACGTCCGTCTTCTCCGAGTTGCAAGCCGCAGCCGCAGCCGCACGCGTCTTTCTTCTCCGAGTCGCAAGCCGCAGTCGCACGCGTTCAGCCGCAGCCGCACGCGTTCGTCTTCTCCGAGTCGCAAGCCGCAGCCGCACGCGTGGGTCCTTCTCCAGCCGCACGCATCCGTCTCTAGCCCATGCGCCCAGTCGTACGCATTCTTCTCCTCTCCAAGCCGCGCGCCCAAGCCGACTGTCTTGCTGAGCCGTTCCTTGTTTGGAGCCATTTGGGGTGAGTTTGTATGGGTTTGGTACACCCAATTAAATATTTTTATCTTAAATGAGATGGTATTTGGAATAAGTTGATCTATGGTTGCTTGAAGGTTCAAGTGAAATTGGTGGAAATTGGACTGTGAATTTTTCAGTTAAGGTGGTGTTGGATTCAACCCTAATCTTGGGGTAAGCTTGGATAAGTTTGGTTGCTTAAATTAAACAGGAGGGTGATAGTTGACAAAAATTATTAATGTTAATTTTTGTTATGTTTAGGATCGAGTATTGAGAGGAATTGACTGTCAACAGTGAATTATTTTAGCAGATCTCCAGGTAAGAGATTTCTTCCCCCTTTTGATTGAGATGCAGTACCTTTGATGCATGATGTGATTATATGTACTTTTGAGTTTTGTGTGCTGGAGCTGAGACGTTTATATTATGTTGAGCATGTATAGCCTATAGTGTTCTATTGGTCTGCTGGTTAGAGTCGTACCACGAGGGGTCCATCAAGGTTTTCCCCTATATATGTCTGAGTAGTTATTGAGACGTGATTCGACGGGATCACTTACAGCCCGACTCTCCTTTAGGGTTATTCCTTCGGGTTCACCGAGAGCCCAGTTCAGTCCCGGTGGAACTACTGGATAGTGTGCGTTCGGGAGCACCATAGAGCGTGGTACTTTATTACAGGACTCTAACAAAGAGACTAACAACACATAGGGAGACTAAGTATGGGTCTCTTACTGAGTATAATTTTATACTCATTCTTTTAAATGTTAAATTTTCAGGTAAGGGTAAAGGCAAGGGCAAGCTGGCCAATGACAAGAAGTGACCGTGGTTCGCCATAGGAAATAGTTCAGCTTTTCCGCATTTATGTTTCAGTAATAATATTTTTTTTTGGATTTCAGAACTTTGGTATATTTATTTTAATGTATTTCTTTAATTTTATGGGCTCAAATTAATATTTTGTTTTACCACTTTAGTTACTTATTTATTTTCTTATTATTTAAATTTTTCTCAACTTATAAATTAATTTTCGTTTTAAAAAAAAAAAACTATACTTATTTAAATAGTAACGACCTCAACCTTCTAGTAAAGTTGGGTCGTTACAATAACACTATGACCAAACATAAATAACTAACCCTTAAATGCCTCGTGGCTTTCTCAACTAGCCACAAGCCCTTCAACCTTCTTTCCTACTTGGCCTAAACGCCTGTTCCTGGAAGATGAGATTTTTAAAACATAAGTGTAAAAGACTTAGTGAGGTTTTACGAAATCATTTTCGTACTACTCTTTGATAAATCCTTTTCACCAAATCATAAATTCCAACACAAATCAGTTTATTAATAAACACTTCATTTCGCAAAACATATTAAAACATATGTAATCATTTTTACAATAAAGTTATATCAACTCGCGAATTAACTTCTTAATCGCAAAACTTCTACTTAACCATAAAAGTTTTATCTCTTAATCCTTTCTGAAGATTGATTCAAATGCCAACTTCTTATAGCGAAGTGTTACTTCAAAACGCCTCTTCTTATCCAAAATGCAATTTTTCATAACACTTAACCATATTTTTTTTCTTCTTATACTTAAATTAGAAACTGATCTCACATATTACGTTTAATTATCAACTATACTTTTACCCATTTTTTTTAATAACTGGTGTAAACTCCCTAATACAAAGAAGTTAGTTACTGAATATAACTAACTTAACAATCTTTAAATACAGTAACTAACAATCAACGCTTTTCACTATAGTAACTAACAATACACCTTACTTTAGCTTTTATTTACAGCCTTGCCTACACCCATAACTAAAAACTTTTATTCAGCTCGAGCATTAGCTTAAAGAATAAGGTACACTATTATTTTTTTCCAAGGGAAAGTTTAATGCTTGCTCATACCTAATTAAAATCAAAAATTAAAATTGTAAATTATGTAGTATATTTCATTTAATATTATCTGATTTCAAATTTAAATTTTCTTGTTTTATCATTCCTTTTTGTTTTAAATTTTTTAGTACAATAGCAAAAAACTAAGGAGAGAACTTAAGTTGAATCCACTCATAGAGGATGATTCAAGCCACACATTTGAAAATCGAAAATGAGCATATATAAGATGCTAACTCATATGTTGTGGTTGGTCCAAAGGAAACTAAGAACAACATCACGGATGGGATGATCTCTCGAATTACATCAATGAAATCCTAAATCTCGTTCGCATATCTTGTATTTCCAACCAAGAGATTTGAAGTCATATTCAACCCACAATGGCAAAATACCCCGAGAGCATTAGATAATCCACGAAACATAGCTATGGCCTCCATATAAGCTCTACAGAAACTTGTCCGAGAGAAATGATTATGTTCTTCATAGCATCACTTTACACAATTACTACCATCACAATGGCTCCAGTACCCACTTCACCATCCCAAAAAGCCACATCAGAGTTTCTTATCTTAAAAGATCCCAGGAGGGCATGACCAATGGGAATCCTCCTTAATAATCGAGGTAGAACAACCACCAATGGGAATCCTCCTTAATAATCGAGGTAGAACAACCAAGTAAATAAGATGTTGTCAAGAGCGTTGATTAAGAGATTCAACAATCTACAAGAAAAAGGCACTCTCTTTTGACACTTGTGATTTTAAGGGTGTAATTGGTTAAGATTCTAAAGAGTTTAATTTTATCAAAAAAACTATTTTGAAAAAAATGGTAATATTTGGAATATTAAAATAATGCATTTAAAAAAAATCATTTATAAAATAATTTATTTTGGAGAAATCTTTAAAAACCAAATTCACATATAAACACTTATAAAAAAGTCAAACCAAACATTAAGTGTTTAAATTTTAAACTCATTTCCAAAAAAATGTTTAAAAGGAAATGTATTATTGAAATACATTTTGTTCTTAATTCAATCCAAACGGACCCTAAATACTTGACAGTTTTTGAAAAACACGTTAAAAAATGAGTGACTTCAAAAATAAAACATCAAGAATTTCTATAAAATGGCATGTGGGCAAATTTTCAGAAAATTTTTCATGCTGGAACCTTCTTTTACGTTAAAAAACTTCGAGTGATATGTACTTTTTATTTTTTTCTTACATTTTGCAAACGTCAAGAATTTCTATGAAAAAGTGGAAGCATGAGAATTTTAGAAAAAAGAATCACGCAAAGACCTTTCTTGACGTTTAAAAAACGTCAAGTGGTATGTATATATTTTTTTTTTACATTATAAAAACGTCAAGTAGTATCTATTTTTTTCTCGACAGTTTGTAAATGTCAAGAATATTTGAAAAGTAATTTTAATAAAAAATTTGGAATTCCAACGAAACGCTAGGTAGGGTTGCCTCATGAATTCTCCACATCACACGCGATTATTTGTCAAACGTTGAACACCTCTGCCTCACAATTATTCTCTGCCTGCCCACCACTGCTTGCCAATCTTCTACCATTCTAGATCTTCATCGTAAAACAAAGAGTGAATAAGAGCAATGACATAACACCACGAATGAGAAAATAGTAGCTGCATAACACTATTAAGGCAGAAGGTAAATAAACCCTTTCTTGATTTATTTGAAATGAATAGGGCATATAAATAGCCAATTATTACAACTGTTTTAATAACAGAAATATACCAGTGTAACAACAATGATGCTGACTAAAAACTAACTGGGTTAGTTAACTCTAATACCCCCCCTAAGATGGACTTAATGGATTGACTACACCCATCTTGGAAAGTAAAGGAGTAAGAGCATGGGACGGAAGTGGTTTGGTGAAGATGTCAACAAGTTGTTGACTAGAACTTATTGGCAGCAGTTTGATCTGATGTTGGAGGACCTTTTCACGAACAAAGTGACAATCAAATTCGATGTGTTTCGTTAGTTCATGGAAAATAGGATTGGAGGCAATGTGGATGGCTGCATCATTGTCACAATATATGACAGCAGGTGATGGAGACAGAATATGAAGGTCCTTCATTAATTGATTTATCCAGGTGAGTTCACTAGTTGTTGTGGCAAGAGCACGATATTCTGCTTCTGTTGAAGAGCGCGATACAGTGGTTTGTTTCTTTGCCTTCCAGGATATTAATGCCTCTCCCATGAATATGCAAAAGCCAGTGGTAGATTTTCGGGAGTCAATGCATGACACCCAATCTGCGTCACTAAATACTTTTAGTTGAAAGGATGAGGACTTTTTGAGAAGTATACCTTGGCTGGGACAACCTTTTAGGTACCGTAAGAGTGCTTGAACAGCAAGCAAATGTGTCTGTCGAGGTTGAGCTACATATTGACTCAACTTATGTACTGCAAAGGTAATGTCTGGACGTGAGACAGTGAGGTATAGAAGTCTGCCAATGAGATGTCTGTATGCTGATGGATTAGAATGTACTTCTCCAGAATTAGATTGAAGTTTTAGGTTGGGATCCATGGGTAAAAGTGCTGGTTTTGAAGCTAAAAAACCAGTGTCTTCAAGTAGTTAAAGGGTGTATTGTCTCTCTGAGAGAAAGAGACCATCTGATGATCTTGCAAGTTCCAATCCAAGAAAGTATTTTAAGGTACCAAGGTCTTTGAGTTTGAAGCAAGTATGAAGGTATTTCTTTAAGACTTCATTATGAGATGTTGAAGGGCCAGTAATTATTATGTCATCCATGTAGACTAATAATGCTAAGAAAGATTCCCTTGTTCCTTTGATGAATAAAGAATAATCAGACTTGGATTGTGTAAAACCAAGCTGTAGTAGAGTAGTGGAGAATTTTTCAAACCATTGTCTCGATGCTTGTTTTAAGCCATATATTGACTTATTAAGCTTGCATACAAGTTTGGTATGACTTGAGGATACATTATGTTTATAGCCCAAAGGAAGGTCCATGTATACGGTTTCAATAAGTCTCCATTAAGAAATGCATTATTGACAACTATAGACCTTCTTGTTGAGTGTAACCTTTGGCTACCAATCTTGCTTTATACCTTTCAATGGATCCATCAGCTTTATGTTTGATTTTATAAACCCATTTACACCCAATAGAATGTTGATCCTTTGGTAATGGAACTACTGTCCAAGTGTTGTTTTGCTCCATAGCTATCAACTCATCATTCATTGATTGTCTCCAATGTAAGTGGGTTACGACTTGGTGATAATATTGAGGTTCATATGTGGATGAGATGGTGAAAGCAAAATGTCTGTGGTTTTAGGAAAGTTTATCATAGGACATATATTTTTGTAGTGGGAATTTTGGCTTGGAGGCCACAATGAAATTCTTTTAAGTAGGATGGAGATTTTGAGATTCTGCAAGATCTCCTTTTTGCTGGATTATTGAGGAGGTGCTATGCTGGTATTTTCAGCATTTTGATGAGTTTGGGATTCAACATTCTGCTGTGTTTCTGATTTAGCAATGGTTTCTTCAATACTGTTGAATTCAGTATTATTGGTAATGTCATCATCAGGGCTGCTTATCACTGGTGGTTGATTATATTGTTGGCTGCAAATAGGCTGAGAGATTGTAGCATTTCTTGAGAATACTAAATCTGGAAAAGGATCAACAACTTCATTAGTGTTAATAATTATATGAAAGGGGAAAATGGATTCATGGAAGATGACATCCCTTGATATGAAAACTTTTTGATGTTGAATATCAAAGAGTTTGTATCCCTTTACTCCTGGTGGATATCCGATGAAGACAGCTGGAGTGGCTCGTGGATGGAACTTGGATCTTTCTGAACTGAGAGTGGATGTGAAGCATAGGCATCCAAAGGTTCTGAGTGAGTTGTAATCAGCTTGGTGTCCAAATAATCGATAGTAAGGAGTTTCCAACTGTATGATTGGTGATGGCAGTCGGTTAATCAGATAGGCTACAGTCAAGACACAATCTCCCCAGAACTTGATAGGTATGCGTGACTGAAAAAATAGTGCCCGTGACACATTTAGCAAATGCTGGTGTTTTCTTTCAACGACTGAATTTTGTTCTGGGCTGCCAACACAAGAGTATTGGTGAATAACACCCTTCTTGTTGAAAAATTCAGTGAAAGATAATTCAGGGGCATTGTCAGATCGAAACTTCTTTACAGTGGTTCCAAATTGATTCTTTATGAGAGTGAAAAAATTTGGAATTATAGTGAGTACCTCTGACTTCTTCTTGAGTAAAAAGATCCATGTATATCGTGAGAAATCATCCACAAGTGTTAGGAAATATTTGTGGTCGTTTCGTGTAAGTGATTGATAGGGGCCCCATATATCACAGTGTAACAGATAAAAAAATTTATTGCATATATGACTGTTTAAGTAAAAGGGCAGTCTTCTTTGTTTGGCTAGAGGACAAACTAAACAAGGAATGTTATCTTGATGAGTGTCAAAAGATATCATTCCTTTTAAGGCATTTACATGTTTACTAGAGGGGTGACCAAGTCTATTGTGCCAAGTATGTAAAGAAATACAAGATGTACTGGTAGAATTACAATGGTGAGGATTAGCTTCAGTACTTGTGTGTAAAAGAAAGAGCCCTTGTTGAAGTCTAGCTTTGCCAATCGTCCTCAAAGAAGACTTGTACTGAGTTAGACAAAAATCATCATCAAAATGAACTTTATAAGGTAGTCTCTTAGTCAAGGCACTGACTGAAATTAGGTTGAATCGAAATTCAGGGATGAATAGTACATCCTCAAGTAATAGGTCATAAAGTATTTGGATAGTGCCAACAAATTTGACAGAGAACTTTGTGTGATTAGGGAGGGATACATTGCAACCAGCAACGGGCTTTAAAGAAACAAACAATTCTCGTGAGCAACATATATGAGCAGTAGCTCCAGAGTCAATCACCCAATAAGATAGATGAGATATGAACTTTGATAAATGATAGCAAGTACCTGCTATATGAGATGATGATGAAGCAGTAGAAGATGATAAAGGTAGAGAGGTTGCAAGGGACTCTATCTTAATTTTGGCTAAGTGGTATTGTAAAATGGTGAGAAGGCCCTAGCATTGCTCAGCATTCATGTTTGAAAGAGAGTCAGTGTGGGCAGGGGTAGTAGTAGTGGGGTCAGTCTTACTGTTACTGTTGCAGTGGGAACAAACAGGGCAATCTTTCTTCTTTGATTGATTTGAGCAGGATTGTGGTGGATTTTGTGAAACATTTTTCACTAACATGGCTGAGTTTTCAGAATTTATGGGAAGGTTAGGTGTACTTACTTGAGAGGTTGATGCACATTGCTCAACTTGTTGAACTAAGAGAGAAAAGGCATTCTGTAATGTTGGTTCTGGTTCTATTAATAGTAGCTGTGTACGAATATGTGAAAAAGAATCATTGAGGCCCATCAGAAACGACATTACGTGTTCTGTTTTGAAATGGGTTTGAAGATTCTTTACTCCTCCACATGAGCACTTTCCACAGGAACAAGAAGGACAGTATACGGCTAATTCATTCCATAGTGTCTTGAGTCTTGCAAAGTATGTAGTCACTGACTGCTGGTCTTGAGTGAGATTTGATAGTTCTCTGCGTAATTGGAAAATACGCGATCAATTCTTCCGTTGATATCTATGTTGGAGGTCTAGCCAAATTTCTCGAGCAGAGTCTGCGAAGCAAATAATGGCTGCAATTTCCTTTGTGACTAAGTTTAGGATCCAGGCAGTGACGATATTGTGCTAAAAATCCAAGAACTTCTAAGGGCATCTGTGGGGCATGTTAAGGTTCCATCAACGAATCCAACTTTATTCTTGACAGTGAGGCCAAGAAGGAAGGCACGGTTCCAGGAAGTATAGTTTGATTTGGTGAGGAGATCAGATATAAGAACCAAATTGGTGCTGTCAGAGTGATGAAGGAAATATGGGTTTTCATATTGGGCAATGACGAAGGGTGGGATTGGGGTGGGGTTATCAATGGAAGATGAATTTTTTGGGATGCTAGATGAAGAAGGTTGAAGAATGGGATTAGACTCAGCCATGGTGACAATTTGAGGGAATTTTAAAACTCAACTGATACCATATTAAGGCAGAAAGTAAATAAACCCTTTCTTGATTTATTTGAAATGAATAGGGCATATAAATAGCCAATTATTACAACTGTTTTAATAACAGAAATGAATACCAGTGTAACAACAATGATGCTAACTAAAAACTAACTGGGTTAGTTAAATCTAATAAACACACTGAGAGAGAGAGTGAGATTTCTATACTCTACAAAAACAACTAACACCAATCATAATAGGAAAAAGACCTACTAACCAAATAAGGAAAAAACAATAATCAATATAATCACCATAATGTCAATATCCTATGACTAAAACATGAAGGAAATAGTTAAATAAGGAAAGAAGAATAAATGAGAACTTTTACAGCAAATTTCAAGGTTCGACCGATTTTCTGATAGTTTTTTGTTGTTTTGGTTCAATTTTAGCTGTGTGTATTGAGTATGAGTTAAATTAAAATTCAGTGCCCATCCAATAGAATCAAAGTTTGGTTGGCGTCTGAGCCTCGAAAACAAAAAGATTGTGTTGGTGCCAAGTAGCAGAAGCATAATGAATGAGAAATTATGATATGGAAAGGTTGTAAAACTTGACAGGCCATACAAAATAGAGAAATGACATCAGCATAGTTGATGTCAAAAAAAGAGAGAGACTAGAAGACTACAGGATCCATATATATGTGTTTAAGTAGGAATTAAGCACTTTCCTTGCATTCATAGAGAGCATGGAGACTCGTTTAAGAGGCTTGACATAAAGAGTGTTTTTAACTGGAGATAATGGAACGATGAGGCAAGAAACTACAAGTTGGAAGAGAATTGAGGCAAAGCACATCACAGACAGATTTTCATATTTTGTGAAACAAAAATAGCCAATATCAATTTCCAAAACTTTTCCACAAGAGAATTAGAGGACGGCGATGCTCGCGTTGAGCCAATCTTGTACGCACTTTCTACATGGTATAATATTTTTTTTCTCATAATCCTAGAAAAAAAGGAACGAGCGAGGATACATTAAATAACATGTCATAATTACTTATACCTAACTCTACCAGACTTGCTTTTAGTTGCACTTTACATATATATATACTCAAATCTTTTTTATTATCATTCATTTTTGGAATTTATTCTCTTACTTTAAATATTAGGCCGCCAATTTATGGTAGGTTTCAATTTTTTTTTCTTTATTAATATGGTAGATTAAAGTCTATGAACATCGTCCCGCTTTTCTTTTTCCTTTTTTAATTCGAATATATATGCTCTAACCCTTAAAATAGATGGGATAAATTAAAATATATTGATCTCAATAGAACACGTTGGTTACATTTGCAGCAATATTTAATAAACTGAAAAATTTTGGGTACACATCCTCGAGCTCAAGTACATAAGCAGTACAAGTTGTAAAGTGATAATTTTTTTAGCTCGAGTACATAAGCTGTACAAGTTGTTGATTATTTTTTTCTTTCTGAATAAAGAAGGCATGTGAAGATGTCTACATGGTCTGGACTGCGTGCACATATTACTTTTAATAACAAAAAAAAAAAAAAAAAAAAACAGATTCATGCAACATGTTTGGATACAGTTTTGTGCAAAACATCTTTCCTTGCTCCTACGAACTTGTCCACTAATTTTCCGTTCTTGAAGAATTGAAACGAGGGAAGGGCTCCCACTCCGTACTCATTGGCAACACTCTACACAGAAACAAATAATATACACAGTCAGTCATAATGTGGTTGTCTTTAACTAGTAAAGAAGTTTCACATAGTCATCATTAAGACAAGTTTACAGTACCATGAGTTCGTCAACGTCCACTTTCAAAAATATAACATTATTACTCATTTTATTCGCTAAATCTTCAAGAACAAGAGCCATGCCACGACACGGGGCACACCATGTTGCGGTAAAATTCACGACGACCTAATACCGACGAAAATCGAAATGTTGAAAACAATGTTATATACCCACGCAAAAAGGAGAGGAAATTAATTGAAAGAAATGAGTAAAAAAAAAAAAGTACCAATTTGTTGTATTGTTTGGCTTTGAGAAGCTGGTGCTTCCAAGAACGAACTGTGTGGCATGAAACTACTTTCCCCATATCATTCATTATTGCAATATACTTTACAAAAAGAAAAGGCAAAGGGGAAAATGATCAGACTAAAAGGAATTTGTATTTGAGAAGAAAGAAATTATATTAAATCTATGGAGAATTGAAGAGCTAAATGGGGTGAATTTATAGTGTTTGAAAGATGAGAGAAAAAAAAAATTGGTATTGTGTGGGACAATGAGATTTTCTCAACATTTTTTTTCAGGAATGTGTTGACTTTTAAGCATCTTGATTATGAGCCATGGAAATTAAAGCATTTATTCACTAATTTTTTTATTTTATTTATATCTCATACTTTATAGATTAGTGCTTGCTTATATTTTTTCATTACATTGTATGAATGCCTTTTACTTTGAAGCTTTTTTCATGATTCTTTCCATTATATGATTCTTTTCGTTTTTAATGTTTCTTTACTTTTATTTTTGTTTATAAATTGTATATTATGGTCGTTTACTTTGTTTTAAAGAAACAGATGAGCGTTTGAGGGGATGTATGATATAAAAATCAACGTTTGTGTGCGTTTTTCAAGAAAATTTTGTCACATGGCAAACTATTATTAAAATAATGAGATGAGATGTACAAAGATATGTATCGCTTAAGGATGTATACTAAGCATTTTTTCTAATATAATTTAAAATGAAATAAAGATAAAAGATCGTATAAAACTTGAGTGGTTTTAAGTTGGACATATTAAGATCGAATAGTTCTTATGAAATTTAATTTGTATGTTCAGCTTAACTAGCACCCACACTCTCGAACTAAAAAAAACTTAATTTTTATAGGTTGAGTTATAATTTCTACTATTCATAATTGATTTCAAGAGCAAAATCACAAAATCACATTTATTTAATGTTCCAATAATAAATTATATATTAAAAAAAACTCATTGAAATTCATTATTTCTCTTAAAACCCAAATAAATTCTTCAACCATAAAAAACAAGATAATTTTTTTAAAAAGTTTTAATTTTCATATAATTTTACTAATTAAAATTAAAACATTATTTTAATTTTATACTTCAAGTTTCATTTCATTATGTATCGGTCATGTACTTTTAGTGCCTAACTATATTTTCAGTAATTCTTTGAAAATAGTTTTTTTTTTTGTTTACTTTCAATCAATTTGTAATTTAATCATTCATTCAAAGTTAATTAAACAACAACAATAATTTTTATCAACAAAAGACTATATATATATTTTGGAATTAGGCAATTGAAAATAGAGTGTTTGTTAATTGATGACAAATTAACTGTTATGAATAATTAAATCATCGTGATATATTAGCTGGAAGCATAATATCTAGAAAATATAAATAATCTCTTTATAGGAAAAAAAATAAGTTTAGATATTGAAAAGATATGTATTAAAAATTTGAGCCGAAAATGAGTTCGATCATTTGATTTTGCACTGTCTTAGCCAATCAAATGCTTTCTTTTTTCTTTATCTTTTCTTTTCATCTTTTTTTTTTTCTTTTTAATTTCTTTGCTTATACACACTATCAAAGGCGGAGCTATGAAGGGCTAAGAGCACGTGTGTCCTTTGATGTGTTACTGGGTGTGTGTATATATAAATATATATGAAATATAAATTGTATGTATTCTTCGTACAAATCCTAGAAATGAATATTTTTTTAAGAGATGTTTGCAAAAATAGTCCAAAAAAAAATTATGATAATAAGGCTCATATTACTACATTTTTTAAGTTGCAAAAATAACAAATTTAAAATCAGATAACCTTTTGATAATCTTCTAATAACCCTAAAAAAAAGCTGGTGTAGGCTGTTTTTTTCTAAATTCTTTTGTCATTTAATGTGATTTCCTTTTTTTTTTAAAACAAAATTAACCAATAGTTGTGTGTGCACTATCGGATTTAGCATAGGCCGAGGGAGAGCCCCCCTCAACTTTATGCTCCTTATATTAGGGAGGCTAGCATATATAGCAAAATAAATTATGATAATAGGATCCATGTCACTACATTTACTAAATTGCAAAAGTAGCAAATTTAAAAACCCAGTCCAAAATCGTCGACGGGCCTGAAAAGAAAAGTTGACACTACCCCTCTTTTTTTCAAAACATTTGCATGCAATCCTTCTCTAATTTTTAGGGTTTAAATATGTCTTTTCATTTTCTCTTAAGCTTCTTTTACCCTCTCTTCAACTTTAATCTTTAGGGTTTATCATGCCAGCGAAATTCTTGCTGTGCATTTTAAGTAAAAGGTTTACTCTTCTTCATCAGTAGTGCAACTGTAAGGCCCTAATCGCATACCACCAATGCGACAAAGACCTTGCAACGAGGGAGTATGCTTACACTACCTGACCCCAAAGAAGGAAGTCTGGTTAAGGAAAATAATTGCAGAGAAATCACTAGGGTAAGAGTGTAGTGCACGAGGAAGAGCGCAAAAGAAGGAAAAAGATTATGAGAAGAGAAATACCTGTATAATTTATATCGCGCATGTGTAAGCGATAAGGACAAGTGGCAAGAAGAAGCCTATATGGGATGTCGAGAGTTAGGCGTTGGACACAGTGGTGTGAGAAGAAGCACTTATGCCTATGAAGCTTTTGGTGTCCTGTTGACAAGATTGACAAGATTAGACGATCCTAACAAGAGAAATAAAGACTTGTAGCTTTTTGAGGAGACAAAGAGGGCCAAGCAATTTAAAGAAGTTTGGCTTTCGAAGGAGATAAGGTGTGCGTCTCAATGGAAAGTCAAATCGTCGACTGATGTTCGGACCACGTGTCAGGTGTGGATTGGCTGCATGATGTGGCAAAATGGAGAGGAGATGCATGTGAAGTGTGGAAGTGACCTTTAGACGAGAAGGCCACTATAAATCTAAAAATCAAGGAAAGAGGGGTCAGAGATAAAGGGAGGAAGGGAGTGAGAATTTATGAGAAAAAGGACAAGTGGAAGTTTGAAGTGTGGAACGGCAAGATGAGAGAACCACTAGGGAGAAGAAAACTTCAGAAACAGAGAAAGAAAGGGATTGAGATTGAGTATATATATGTTGTTAGGTGTTTAGTCTATGCGACGTATTGTTCTAAGGATGTATAGCCAAGCTAAGGAAGGAAGATAGGCTGTCTTTGTAGTTTTACATGGCACATTAACTATCGAAGTTTCTATTACGCCTGAGGAGCCAGTTGGTAAGCACATCGCCTCTCAGCGTGTATGACTAAGCATAGAAGGGAAGCAAGTACAATACCCAGGCGGACAAAGAAAAGCTTAGGAAGCTAGATAGCCAGAGAGCTGAGTCAGAGAACGGGTAACTCCAAGCGTCGTCCGCTACGAGAGGTTGGCTAGACAATTGAGGCAAAGGGTTAAGGTGTCCCTCTACACTTCTAGGTACCTACCACAATGAGCAACATTTAGCGAAGTAGAAAGAAAAGGGTTACGGAGAACTACCATCGAGTTGGAATGTTGATGAATGGATGAAAAGGGATTGAAGAAAGGAGTCTTAAACCCCTGAAGACCTCAAGGTGAAGTGTTTCACCTTGGCGGCAAAATAGAACAAGGCGCATTGCTACACGATGAGGTTGGTAGGCACTGAGATCATGCCAAGATCAGTCTTGAGGCCGCATAACCGAATTAATTAAATGGGGAGACAGAGATGTTTGGTAATCTCATACGGCATGAGAGTCGTGATCTTATCATGCACCTAAGGAGCCATTTGGAAGGCAAGTTGCTACTGAACACGAAATACTCAATCCTGAGGAAAGGTGAGTACCAGAATGTAGTTGGCAATACCCAGCCCAGGTGGTGAGAGAGCCAAAGGACTAAGTTAAGAAAAGGAAGCCCGGGACGTTATCTTTAAGATGGATCATTGAATGTCCGAGGTAATGGAAGAAGTGGAGTCTTCACGCCTCGAACTATCCAGCCTTAAAAAGTAGTGTCAGGTGAGATGGAAAGAAATAATGTTCATTGCTGCACAATGAGGTGAGCAGGCCAGATGTCGAGGTCAAATTAAAGAGGATAGCCTTAATGTGATGTGCTAAGAAGGGTAGTTGGGCAACCTAGGCCTGAGAAGGTGCTACCCTTACACCTCTAGGTACCCCCTACAGAGAGCAACATTAGAGCCGAAAAGCAAGAAAGAAGAGGATGATAAGAAGTAAGATCTAATCTTAGAGAGCAAAAGTGTCGAGCCAAAGAAAAGAAGGCATCATGCATTTAAGTAATCGTCTAAATAAGTAACACCAGACTGTAGGGCAAGAAAGGACATATGTATTAAGCAAGTGGTAGTCAAGTATATGTGCCAAGAGAGTTTGAGAGTCATAATTGTAATGTCCAAACTTGTAAAATAGTGTTAAGTTAATAAGGAGAAGTAGTTAAGTACTCCACTATTTTATCATTATCTTTTGAAATTGTTGCCTAAGAGTTAAAGTCAAATTGTGTTATGTAATTGAACTAGGCGACGAGGTAAGTATTAAAAGTTGAAATTTTCCGCTGACTTAAGGAAGTCTAATTCGGAGGCAAAGACCTCGCGAAAGGACAAGCTAAGTAAGATGTTTCGCTTACTAAGCGTTTAACGCGTTACCTCGCGAGAAGAACGCAATAAAGTCCTAGGCGGCACACCTCCACTTAGTTTATGAAAGTGACTTTGAGTGGGGTGTAATAGCAACATAGTGAGGTATCTCTTTTTCTATTCTCCTCTTTTCTATGCATGTTGATGTATTCTTAAAAGAAACCACATGTTCTTTAATCTGTTCATAAATCTTGTTTAAAAATCATATATTTTTTACGAAATAACTCAAAAATAGATATAATTGAAACATTGGTTAAGAATTCAACGTTAAACCAAATATATATGTTTTAAAAAGGCCCATTTTGATTCTTTTTGGATTTGCGATGAAGAATTTTCAAGGGCAATTGCTAGTTCATCTTATAGGACGAATGAGTGTAAAAGATAGCACATATGAGCAGTTAGTGTTCTATCTTGAAGGGTATAAGGCTAAATTTACAACGCGGGAATTTAATTTGATCATGGGGCTTCATTGTGCCCTATTTCCAAAATCCTTTGAACTGGAAATCAAGTTTGTTGAGAGATGTAATCTTCAAGAATCTGAGTACAATCAAGAGAAATAGTATAGAAGCTTTTTCCTTACTGTACCTTTATAGGATGACGAGACAGTTTATGAAAATTGTAAACATATACATCTTAGAATGTTTTCTTCACTACAAACACATGTACAATGTTTTGAATTGGAAAGAAGTTGAGATGATTGAAAATGATGAAACGTTGAATAGTTTTCCATGGGGTAGGTTAGTCTTCAATCTAACAATAGAACTTTTTAAAAGTGTTGCACAATCGAAAGGTGCAAACTGCACATTACAAGGTTTCTCACAAACTTTGTTAGTTTCGGCATATATGAAATCATACCTAAACTTTTAGTTCAAGGTATTAGATTAACCAAGACTAGTGAAGACTACTCTAGAATTGTAAAGATGGAAATTAAGCCAACAAAAAAGCTTGATTGGAACTACCTTCAAGATCGATGTAAGTTTACCAATTAATATAGTGATTACTGTATTATTTACTACCTTTACTATCTTTTGCACTTTGATATCACTAAGTCATTAAATTTTACATATTTTGTTTAGTTTTCAGTTGTATCTTTAAATTCACCCGTCTTTGAATTGCATTCCAATTCTTTCCAATATTTTGTTAATCAATCATTGGATGCAATTAAGGAAAGATGAGCGCACCTACAAAAGGGCAGTAAACTTGAATGACAATCAAGAGAGCTTTAATAAAGAAGAAAGGGTTTGTTCAAGCAAACAAGATTCTCTTAGAATAATTGAGGTTAGACAAGTGAAGCAAAATTTGGTGTCGTTAAAGGAGGAAGTCTTGGGATTTCTTAAGTCAACCATTGATACTATCAATGAAAGATTGCCTACAAGAAACTTGAACAAGCAATAATCACAAGATTTTGTTTATCGAAATAATGCTCTGACCAAGAGTTTTCAAAACATTGATGATGAAATGAATGTACTCGGATGATGAAGAGGTAACTATATCTTTTATCATATGATAGCTTGTTGATTTCTATTCACATTAAGTTATTATTATCTTTTAATAATGATTAATTTTCTTAGCTTTCTAAACAAGAAGAAGAAAAAGATGAAGGAAAAGAACAAGATGGGGATGTTCAATTGATGAAGTATACATACAAGGTAATTGTAGTAACTATCTTCTAATTTTAATCTAGGTGATTACCATCTGATGTTCATCTTATTACTTCTCTTAGCTTCTTTAAAAAAAAAATGAAAAAAATGAAGGAAAAGAACAAGATGAGTGTTCAATTGATGATGTACACAAAGTAATTGTAGTAATTAGCTTCTGTTTTTAATCTAGGTGATTATCATCTGATCCATCTTATTTACACCTAATTGCTTTGTCTTAGCTCCCTAAACCTGAACAAGAAGAAGAAAAAGATAGAGAAGTTGAAGGAGAAGATCAGCAAAATGTTGATGGATGTACAATTGATGAAATACTGAAAATAGCAAGGTGATTTCAGTAATTAGTTCTGATTTTAATCTAAGTGATTACCATCTGATGTCCATTTTATTTTTATTTGATTTCATTTGATTTCTATTAATTTGATTAAATCTTTTTTTACATAGTTTAGAAATTTTTTTATCAAATGTTCTTAATTTGTATATAATGGCTTGTTGAAGAACTTCAACAAAAAGGAAATATCAAGAAGATATATATAATAGTCAATTTTAATAAAAGAAATAAAAATTTAAAAACATTATTATATTTTGATAAGAAGTCAAATTAATATACTTGAATTAATAAACTTACCAATATCTATTTTGATAACAACATGGAAAGGTGAATCTAATTACTAGTAAGAACATGAGAATAAAAACACAAAGATAAAACATGACAAAGGAAAGAAACTAGTAACACATTACTTTCTGATTACATCCATGTGATTACTATCTGATTATTTCTTGCAATATCATTTTTTACTTTCTAATTAGCATGTGATTTACCTTTTATTGCTATTTTATACTAATTTCTAATTTATTTTATATATTGTTTTAGGTGGTTGAAAACAAAATTGCAGACAAGAAAGTCTTCACATGAAGATAATCTTGAAGTACAATGTGAACGACCAAGAAGAAAAGTAAAATCAACCCCCAATGCAGTTGGTTTGGAAATTACAAAGTGTCGCTACAGGCCCGAGACGATGCGGAGCGGTCGACGTCCTTAAAAGAGTTAGTTTTAAAAGAAAATAGGAGTCGCCACCAATCTTTTTTACGGTATGATTTGACACGGAAATAAAATAAAAGAATTTTAAAAAAAATGGTATGCGAAAAATATAGTTGAGTTTGGGAGTCATTTGTGTGTGGGGAAAGTATTAGCACCCCACAACACCCATTTAGAAAAACAGTGGCTAAGTTTTAAATCTTGAATTGAAAATGTTTTTTTATTTATTTTAAAACTAATGTCTTATTTCACCCCTCATTACTCCAATATTTGAAGCAATGATTTCATAAAATAAGTGGAATAATATTCCATTAATTAGACTATATGAAGGAAATTTCTCACCTTAAGAAAATGAGAAAATATTACAATTTCTTAAAATCTATCATAGGTTAGTCTTGGAATAAAGATTTTTTTAAAAAACATCGATTAAATTCATTTTTTCTTGTGATCACATCTTGGACTTCCAAAGATGTGATTCCTCACCTTAAGAATTCTAAGAAATCGGACTCCCAATTTTCCTAGATTCCATCATATGATTTTTTTTTAGTGAAATATAAGTGTGTTATTAAAAAAGTTGATTAAGAAAACTTATGAAATATAGATTTATATTTTAAACTTTAAAAAAAAAAAAAAAGAATAGTTTTAAAGTAAAAATTTCTAAACGGCTGAAAAAGGAAATTTGAGAAAGACTTCAAAATTAGGTCAATAGAAAAGAATGCACAATTGAATCAAATATATCATACAACGAATTACTAAAAAAAAAGTTTAAATCTTAAAGAAAATTACTCGTCGATGAGGTGCGGATCCTTGGGAGAGTAAATCCCTACCACATGCAACCTCTAACAAATTCTATTTCAATACCAGATTTGATTTGCTAAAGAGAAACAAAAAAAAAGTACAAAACAAAAAAGGGTAAAGATACTAACGTAATGAGATGAAAAAAAATCTACTTTTTACTGAAACTTTTCTTCCAATTCGCAGAGATTCTTTAAAAAAAATGTCTCTAACTTTCTCTAAATATTTTTTTGTAAGAAAATTTTCTCCCATTTTTCCAAATGACATTCTAAATTAGGAAAAAATAATAAGAATAAAATCAAAATTTGATATTATAATAATAAAGTAAATTTCATTTTCCTAGAATAAATAAATTAAATTAAATGAGATATTTTGAGACTTTATGAAAAACTTATTAATAAATTAAATGGATATTAAAAGATTTTTGTTTAAAATTGATTTTCTTTTTTTCCTAAAATGATATAAATAAATCAAAGATTTTATTAATTTATTTTTTTTCCTAAAATGAGTAGAAATAAGTTTTTAAAAAATATTTTATTTAAAACTAAATAATTTATTTGATATTAAAAGATTTTATTTAAAATAAATAGATTTGTTTTTATTTCCTAAAACGATAAAAATGAGATATTATGTTATTACTAATGTTTTACCTTTTTAAAATAAATAAATAGATAAAAAGTTTAACAATTAATACTAATATTATTAGTTTAAAAAAGATATACACGTGTAGAATAAAAATAGGTTGTTACACAAAAAAAACATAAATCTTCAAAGTAAGACACAAAATACGAGAAGCACTACTTTTGATATAATTTGAATTTGTCACAATAGAATTGAAAAAAAAAAAAACTTTGTGGACTTCATCAACTAATAGTGACTATAGATTTGTGTTTTTTTTTTCTGTTGATAATATCTTCAACAATATTTTGACATATAATATTAGACAGTTGAAAGATTTGTTGACATTAGCCCGTACGTTGATAGTGAACGTAAGGACTTCTTTTGTTATTAACACTAAAAGGTTCTAAATTTTTCGTTATCCACCATTATTAAGTGGTTACTTTTTAATTATTGCTCTATGATTTTCATAAAATTGATAATCGACATATGATTGCTTTCAAGATAGTAACATTGCTAATGGATTGCCTTTTGATTACTATATTGTTTATAAATGTTGGAATCTATGTCCTAAAATTTGTAGTTTGTAATTTAAAATCATGTAATTAAATAACATTACGATAGGTAACAAAAAAGTCTATAATATATTTTTTATAGCCTTTTTCGAAAGTCTTGATAGACCATGTTATTAAAAGTCTATGACTTTTTATAGCGTTTTTCTAAAGCTATAATGATTGCTATTGTAGAGTATGAAGATATGGCTTACATACATTGCTATAAAAACATTTGAGAGCGTTTTGATTAGAGCTATAGTAAGTTTATATAGCTTAAATAATGTGCTATTTCTAACATATAATAGTCTTTTTTCAACTCTATAATACAGTATTTCCAACTGTAATACTAAGCTATAATAACGTTATTTAATCATTTTCAATTGTTTAATTATAATAACCTTTAGAGAGCATTTTGCTTTTGGATAGAGAAAGTTTCTATAGCTTTAACTTATCGCTATGGAAGAGGTAACCTTTTTCTCAAAAATAAATTTTGAATTAATTAGCTTTTGATAAATTTTAGTTTAAGTACTCAACTTTAGTTAAATCTACACACATAAATACTTAATAGCACAATAAATACTTATAACTTTCATTCATAATCTATTAAAATTACAAAATAAAGTATTTGATAATTTACTTAAATAAAGTTGCGGTCTAAATAATACAAAGGTAAATAAAGTATTTAGTGAATATACCAACAACACGAGTTAACCCTTAAAATACAAACAAAATTCACCATAAGTGTTCAGGATTATATTATAAGTATGAGCTACTGTCATTGTTGGTTCTTTTTTTCCTCTAGTAAGACACTATTTCATTCTTCTATATAAATTTATAAAACATATATCAATGTATGATTATGTATAGACACAAATAATAGTGGATATTAATTAAACAAATATAGAAATTATTTAACAAATGTAGACAAAAAAGATTAGAAGATAACATACCAATGGTCACTTTATCAGATGGCCATGCAATTGTGTACTTCCCAAAGCTTCTTCAATACATGTCATTTCTGATGTTGGCCTCCACAAATATGCATTGGGTTTCTTTGATACATCAACCCATACTCTAACTGCATGTGGACCAATAGGAACATGATGAACCAGAGCAGCTAGATCATTAGAAGACCATCTTTCCTCTGCAACAATCTCTTCTAAGTCATACCAATCTAATAACTTGCACTTAATTTGACAATTGTTATCGATACTCTATCAAAAGAAAAATATGAGATACTAGAATAAGAAAATAATGACATCATAAACAATTTTCATTCTATTACAAATAAATTTACAGATGGAGAAGAAATTGGACAAGTTGGAGAAATATTTGTTCGCTTAAGTACACTTGCAGTAGCATTTGAAAGTTCCTCACTTGGTTCAACCTATGATAATCTCATATGAAACCAAAAATATAGTTAAGCACTAATAGAAAAAAAAAATATAAGTTAGTAAAAGAAAAAAAGAATACTTGTTTCATTAAATAACATGCCATTATTGCTTTCATTTCTATCATTTCGTCTTTCATTGCTTTCATTTCTATCATTTCCTCCTTCATCTTCAAATATTCTTTTGTAAGAACCTTATACTTGTGATCTTGTTGAGACAAAAGAGATAGTTTTGAACGAGTCGCACCAAACCCAAATCCTCTTACATGACTACAGTCAGTGCCAAGAGTTTTACTCAAGGCATCATCAACCAAATTAGTACTTGTTGTTGAAATTGTTGTCTCAGCCTTAGTTTGTTCAATGCGCTCCTAAAGACATGCAATATATAAACACAATATTCCAGAGCAACAAGAAACATCCAACAAGCAAACCAAAGCATATAAACTTATCTAACCCCCACCCCCTACGATCTTAAACTTAATACCCAACCCTTCAATTATTCCAACAAAGTACAATATCCCAACCACTTTCAAAGAGAAAGAAGATTGTAAAGTCTAACGACACCTTATATAAACACAATATTCCAGAGCATCAAGAAACATACAACAAGCAAACCAATGCATACAAATTTATTCAACCCCCCCCCCCCCCCCCCCTCCCCCCCAATATCTCAACCATTTTCACAGAGAAAGAAGATTGTAAAGTCTAAAGACACCTTATTTTCACATACTCTACACATATATAAACACAATATTTAGAAGCAACAAGAAAGAAGATTCAAAACATACGAGTGTCTCGGTAACTTGTGCATTCACTGATTGTCCATCCTTCTTTTTGTGTGTTTTAGTCCATAATGCAACCCTTGTGACTGAAGTTAAGATCAGAACTACTTTTTTTCTACAAAATGAGATTTATACAATTAAACCTCATACACTATGGAAGCAAAATTGAAGAACAGTGATGACTTTCGCCATGTGCCCGAGACAACACTGAGCGATCAACGTCATTAAAAGAGTTAGTTTTAAAAGAAAATAGGAGTCGCCACGAATCTTTTTTACGGTGTTCGACACTGAAATAAAGTAAACAATTTAAAAAAATGGTCTGCTAAAACTAAGTTGAGTTCAGGACTCATTTGTGTATGGAAAAGGTATTAGCACCCCACAACACCCATTTAGAAAACGGTGGCCAAATTTCAAATCTTAAATTGAAAATATTCTTTAATTTATTTTAAAACAAATGTCTTATTTTTTCCCTCATTACTCCAATATTTGAAGCAATGATCTCATAAAATGAGTGGAGAGCATTCCATCAATTAGACTATATTGAAGAAAATTTTCTTACCTCAAGAAAGTGAGAAATTAGTACAATTTCTCAAAATCCGTCATAGGAATAGTCTTCTAATAAAGAAATTTTTTTTAAAACATTGATTAAAATTATTTTTTCTTGGGATCAAATCTTGGACTCCCAAAGATATGATCCCTCACCTCAAGAATTCTAGGAAATCAGACTCTCAAATTTTCTAGATTCTATCATAGGATTTTATTTAAGGAAAACGATATAAGTTATAAGAAAATATTGATTAGGAAACCTTATGAAATCATAGATTAAATTTTGAAGGTTTGAAAAGCATAAAGAGTTATATAATTAGAGACAAATTTGCTAAATGATTAAAAAAAAGTCTTTATTTCAAAACATAAATAATTTTAAATTTGAAAGATTTTAAAACATTAAAAAAATTTAAATACAAAGAATTGTACATTTTAAATAGGAAAAAAAATGAGGATTAATAGAAAAATTAGATAGGTATAAACAAAAGTAAAGAAGCATCATAATAAATTATGCACAAACAAAATATAACATATTGATATTTTCATAAAAATATATTGAAGATCGATCTTGAACTTCAGAAGAATTGACTCATCACCTCAAGAATTCTAAGAAATTGGACTCCCAAATTTTCTAGATTTGGTCGTCAGAGTTTTCTAAGAAGGATAATATGTAGAGAGAAATATGATGTAAAGAAAAAAAATCAAATGAATTAACTAATGTGAAATAATACGGTAATATTGTCAAAATAAATTCAATATAAAATGTAAAGAAAGACATGCATACATATTTTTAAACACATATAATAATTATTATTATGATGGTGAGGAAAATAAGTTAAAAATAAGGAGAAGAAAAAAATATAAAAACAATGGACAAACATAGGAAAGAAAAAAAAAAGAAAGGAGAGAAAAAAGAAAAGGAAAAATGAACAAATAAAGGAGCATTTTTAAAAATAGCAAAATAAATTAAAATACAAGTTATAGCAAAATTTTGGATTCTATCAGTAATAGTCTTCTATCACTATAGCATATCAATGACTTTTAGTGATAGAATTTTGTGACGACCCGGACTTTACAGACCTTGTCTAAGTCGTTACGTTTAATCAAAACCGTTTGTTGACAAAAGGCATAGCAAAATTCAGTTGAAACCGTAAGAAAACGAAAGAAAATTTTAATCGGGCCCTATTTCCAAAATACAAAATTTCAAATGTTGTTTACAAAAAAATTTAACTATTTGTAAACTTAGTTCAATCAAAATATTTTCAAACCGTCAGCGGAAGCAGTTAGAAGACAGTCCCCTATGGAAAATCACGATTCCTTCTTGTCCCTCGTCTGTCTGCCCCTCGTATTACCTTTGCCTGAAAATTTAAACATAACAAGGGTGAGTATTAATATACCCAGTAAGAGACCCACTACTGGTCCCGTTAGGGGAAAAATAAATTATTAATTTCCTATGGGGTACCCTGCACAATCACAGTCTTGTGATCCCGTAGGATACACATAATCAGTCTAGTGTTCTGCAGAAACACATATCAGTCTAGTGCTCCCGAAGGATGCACAAAAAGGGTGGTGATCCCGTAGGACACTTGCAAGGTAACTACCCACTAGGAAACCAATAATTTACCCCTCAATCCATTCTTTACATCTTAACCGTTATTCATAGCTCAGTTAATGTTCTCATCACTATCTCTTCATTTAACCCCAAATCGCCATCTTACTCTAAGTTAGTCCAAGGCCAGTCAAAAACACGTCAATACATCAGTCAACAACCAAATTATCATAACATTCACCTCAGACTACAACGGCGCAACCATGATATCCCTTCCGTTCACAACAACACTACCATAATTGTATATCCTACGTTCGGTTTACACAACAATCTATCCGTTCCGGCCACACTTTATATAAGTAAAGTCTACGAGATTTAGTCATTCCCACATCCTTACATTTGTTCATATACATAACCAGACAGTCATAACATGCATTCAACCACAAGTCCACATCCAAACATATACATCATAGCCGTCCCCCCTACGCAGTTAAGATATAACAGTTCGATCTATACAGTCAATACATCCAAATAATTTTTATTGAGTCCAGTAGAAAGTCCCTTACCTTGGCGTTAGGTAAGCTCCTTAACCGCGCAAGGTCTGTGAAGACGAACCTAAACATTAAGATAAATACTCAATATCTTTCTCCAACGCATCATTCATTTAAAATCAACCCAATGTGATGTTTCACAACTTACCCAAATTCACGAAATAAGCTCCAATTAAAACTAATGTTCGTTGTGAACCAAACGACTTCAAGCGTTACCCTCAACCTAAGATCGAACATCCAAGCAACCAATTTAACAACATCAACAAATCGAAATTTCAATGTAGATCCCCAAATTCATCAATTTCATCCTTACCCAACGAAATTACAACGACGTAGCGGCAGCGGCACACAAGACTAGGGCAAGCGACATTGTGCAATCAATTTGGGCATGGGTCGGCTTCCAATCCGCGGCTGGAAAATGGGGAGACGCAGGCTGGAAGGTGAGAGACTCGCGGCTGGGCTTCACGGATGGAGATGCGGCGCGGCTCGGACGGAAAGGTGGGGCTGCACGGCTTGGGCTTCGTCGGACGATCTGAACAGAGGAGCGGCGGTTGCGCGGCTCGGATTCGTTGCCCTCGGCTCGGGTTCGACTTGAGTTTAGCGGACGAAGACGTGGCTGTTGAAGACGGACGAAACATGACCGGCGGTGAGGCTAGGCGGGGATTCGTCGTAACGGGAAGGAGAAAAGAAAAGGGGCGGCGGCTAGGGCATTTCGGCTGGTTTTCGACCGACGGACGAAGCGTCACTGAGTGAGACAGACGCGGTCGGTGTGAGGTTGAGCGGAGGAGAAGAGAGGAGGGTGGTTGGCTGCGGCGGCTAGGGCAAACGGAAGGAGAAGAAGAAGAAAAGATAAAAAAAATGGAGGGGGGGGGGTCGCACGCGCACGGGAAGGAGAAGAAGAAAAAGAATTTTTTTTTTTTAAAAAAAATATGAATATAATAATAATAATTTAATTATATTAATAATTATTATTATCCCTTTTTATATTTTTAAATTCCTTATTCCAAATTCCTTTCCAACAATTCCTAATTACAAAAACACCCCACAAGCCTAATATCTTAAATCACGATAACTTGATAAAAAAATAATAATAATTATTACCTTAAAATTTCAGGGCGTTACAACAAATCACGATTCCTTCTTGTCCCTCATCGGTCTGCTCCTCGTATTACCTTTGCTTGAAAAGTTAAAGATAAAAAGGGTGAGTATTAATATACCCAGTAGGGGACCCACTACTGGTCCCGTTCGGAGAAAAATAAATTATTAATTTCCTATGGGGTACCCTGCACAGTCACAGTCTTGTGATCCCGTAGGATACACATATCAGTCTAGTGCTCCCGAAGGATGCAAATATCAGTCTAGTGCTCCCGAAGGATGCACATATCAGTCTAGTGCTCCCGAATGATCAAAAGGGTGATAATCCCGTAGGGCACCTGCAAGGTAACTACCCCCTAGGAAACCAATAATTTACCCCTCAGTCCCTTCTATACATCTTAACAATCAATTTACAATTCAGTCAAACGTCCTCATCACGTGAACTTTCCACTTAACCTCAAACAACCATTTTTATTCCAATCTAACCCAAGGTCCATCAAAAACACGTTAGTACATCAGTCGACAACAAAACCAATCATAACATCCACCCCAGTCTATAATGGCACGACCATGATGTCTCTTTCGTTCACAATACACTACCATAGTCGTCTACCATACATTCGATTTACACAACAATCTACCAATTAAAGTCACACATTATATAAGCAACATCTACGAGATTCAGTCATTCCCACATCCTTACATTTGTACATATACATACCCAGACAG
>CM046892.1:11037147-11051582 GCA_025688845.1 Cucumis hystrix | reverse complement strand
GAAGGATGCACATATCAGTCTAGTGCTCCCGAAGGATGCACATATCACTCGAGTGCTCCCGAAGGATGCACATATCAGTCCAGTGCTCCCGAAGGATGCACATATAGGGGGTGATCCCGAAGGACACCCGCAGGGTAACTATCCACTAGGAAAACTAATAATTTATCCCCTCAGTCCATTCTAAACATCTTAAAAATCATTCTCAATACTGTCAAATTTCTTTATTTACAAGCTCCCCTTTAACCTCAAATAACTATATTATCCAATTTTCACCCAAGGACAGTCGAAACATATCGCTACATCAGTCAGCCACATAAATAGCCCAGCAATCACAACATACGTTAGACAACTAGTTCACATCAATCCATACATTCATATAAAATTTCATTCAGTCAGCACAATATACATTAACTTTCGGTCCACACCCAAACACCTAACATAAACATCATCCCTACTCAGTCCAGATATAATATTTCAGTCCATATAGTCAATACATCTTAAATCTTATTATTGAGTCCAGTAGAAAGTCCCTTACCTCCCTTTTATGCAAGTCCTTCAATCGAGCAATTTCAAACGAATAATTTCCTGAACATAATCAAGCGTAAAATTAACATCCTTCTAAATAGCTCCATCCATTCAATTCACCCATACGTAAACTCCGCAACTTACCCAAGAAGTGGAGAGACGACTCCAACGAAGCTTACAGCAAAACTCAAAGTTCCAAATTCTTCTAATCTCCTATATCGCCTTCGAGAACAAACAATCAAACACCCAATTAAACAACATCAACAAATCAAGATTTCAGTTAAGACTCTTAAACCCATCAATTTCATCCTTACCCAACGAAATTTACAACGATTTAGTGGCCGCGGCACACAAGATTTGGGCAAGCAACATTGTGCAAATCAATTTGGGCATGGGTCGGCTTCCAATCCGCGGCTGGAAAAATGGAGAACCACGCGGGCTGGAAGGTGACGCGCGGCTGGGATGCGCGGCTGCCTCACGAACGGCCGGCGAGTTGATGTGGTGATCGGCGCTAACGAAACCGAACAAAACACGGCGGTTGCGGACGGAGACAGGCGCAAACTGAATGTCGGGCTCGGCTGGGTTTCGGCTGGCGCTCGTCTTCTGCAACCGAGCGTCTGGGCTCCAAGCGACGCGGCCAAAGAGGAGGAACGGAGGTGGTTGGCGGCGACGGACGGAGGAGCGACGGCTGCGGAGTGGAGAGAAGCACGCGCGGCTGGATCTGGCGTCTTCGGTTCGGGACGCGTTTGAAAGGGGCGGTCGGCGTGAGGTTGTGAACGGAAAAGAAAGAGGAAGGGAAATTTAGTGGTTGGCGGCGGCGGCTAGGGCTGGGCGGACGAAAGAAGAAGAAGAAAAAGAAAAAGGTGGGGGGGGGGGCTGCGTACGGGAGAAGAAGAAAGGGAAAAGAAAAGAAAAACAATTAATTATTATTATTATTATTATTATTATTATTATTATATATATATATATTTTTTTTTTTTTTTAGGGCGTTACATTTGTGTAGTTGACATGCGAGTGAGGGTATCCTATGCAATGAGTTTGCATAAGATCTGACCACAAAATAGGAACGACTAAATATAACTTCGTTAACTAGTTAGGTTTCTATTTCACTAGGATGACCTAAGTAACTTAGTCTTAATCCTGAGTGTATTATGAACTCCTGCTCGCGAGGGATTGTCCTTTGATTTTTACGGGTAAGAGTGGTCAGATCACCGACTCAATAAGCTTATCATTATGGGGACAAGACCAAGTGGAGAGCTTGGAACATAATTACACAAGATGGAATTCACTCATTCCCTACTTTAGGGTAAGTAGATGAGTGTTTCCTTAAATGGTGTCTCCAGGTCTTGAACAAAGAGCCATATATCTTCTCTATGGCATGAGAGGGGCTTCTGTTTATTGGTAGGACCATAAACAAGTTGTTCATTAGAGGAGCACTGATATTTAAGGATTAGAGGTAACCCAGAGGTAAAACGATAAATTGACCCAGCTGGTGTTACGAACACTCGTGAAGGATTAACTTACTGTTATTGGTCTATATCTATGGACACAGAAATATATCTACAGTGAGAAGAGTTCAACTGTGAGTCTTTAGTGGAGTGTACACATAGTTAACGAATATTGATTAATGTGGTTAATGAGTTTAGCCAATTAATCTCAGATTGTTATAGCTTCTGGCCTGTAGGTTCATTAGGTCCCCTTCCTAGCTCGTAAAGGATAATGGGATTTATTTATATTTGTTGTAATTTGAAATGTTCAAATTTACTTTGAGAATTAGTTTAACGTATGGTGATACATTATAATATAAAATGTATCAAACTTTATTATATAAATTTAATTTTGGATATGATTCAAAATTAATTTATGAGAGATAAAATATTTGAATGAGTTAAAATATTAATTTAATGTGAATTGGATTCATATTAAAATTATTGGTTATGAGAGAAACTTATATTTGAATATGATTCAAATTTAATTTAAGTTAAATATAAGATATTTAATTTAGCTATTAATTAATTGGAGAATTAATTAGTAGTTTAGTTTTATTTAATTAAATTTGATTTAATTAAATCTATAAGATATTGTACAAATATTCGTTCAAATAAGATTTAAATGAAATATTAATTAAATATGATTTAAGTAATTATATTAATATAAATCTATAAGATATATGAAAGATATTCATTCAAATAAGATTTGAATGAAATAATAATTAAATATGAATTAATTAACTATATTAATATAAATCTATAAGATATTGCAGAGATGTTCATTCAAATAAGATTTAAATGAAATATTAATTAAATATGATTTAATTAATTATTAACTAATTGATTAATTGTTAATTAATTATTAGATTTGATAATAAAATCTCATGATTCTCTCCTACTCTTTTTCCTTCTTAGAAAAAGAGTTATAAATATCTAGAAGAAAACAATTTTCTTTAACGAATTAATCAAGAAAAAAAGCCAAGGCTTTTGCTCTCTACACAAAAAAAAAAAAAAAAAAAAAAAATAATTTCTCTCAACTACCCTAAACTTTTTTCCATTCCAATTGATTGCCACAAACCAATCTCATCCCAGAGGATAGGAAGGTCTCCAACGGGTGGTGTCCTAATTCGGTGGTTTGCAAATTCAGAGACGTCAACAAAAGTAAGTTCTTTGTATCTTTTAAATAAAAAGTATGCTTAGTTTTTATTTAGAATTTTGATTCTAAATTTTTGCCAATATATTGGTATTTTAGGATTTCCAAATTAAATTGAGTAAAGGTTCTGTAAAAGCTTCCGCTGCCATAAGGCTTTTATCCCTTCATGGCCGACGTGTGTGGGAGGGAGAAATGTGAGGAAAAATCATGATGGTGTGTGTGGGCGGCGGCGAGGAAGAAGAAGGAGATTTGGGGAAAAAAAGAAAACTATGGTATTTTTGTTTTAAAATAACCGCCGACAGTATATTTAATTTTATTGTCGTTGGTTCATTTAAGTCGACAGTAATAATAAACTGTCGATATATGTCTACATATGCCAACATTATAAAAATAGGTCGTTAGCAAAAACCTATCTACTCCAATGCTATACTTTTTACCGTCGACGATTCCACTTCTACCTACAAACTTTAGGAGCGTCGGCATATTTGTCGTTGACAGAGGCAAAATTTCTTGTAGTGATAGGGTCCATTCCCTTAATGACTAAGTGCTCATATTTGAAAATCAAAATGTCATACATGCTTCTACAGTCTTTACATGGACACAAATTTATTGCCATTTGGCTTGCTTTTATTTCCTTATTGTAGAAAATTTCATGCTTCTTCCATATACTCACTAGTAGCACTATTAAATAAAGTCAATTTAGTTAAGTATGTTGTTGGGCTTCTTTAATTTGATTTTAGGTCCAAGGCAGGTGGAGGATAGCTTGCAACACAAAGCTTGGAGGAGAAGATGCCATGTTTCTCTTTGACGGCAGCCGTTCACGTGTACAAAAGTAAGTATTTCTCCTTTATCCTGCACGTTAAGAAAGAAAGAAAAAAAAAGAGAGAAAAATAAAAGGATTTACCCTTTTCTTTCTATTCTTCTTTTCGGTTCTCTATCTTACAAACCCTAAGGTTTCTATACTGTGAGTTTTGGTTTTTAATAGAGTAGGTTACACACACCACATATGAAGATGGAGGAGAACAAGAAGGAGGAGACAACAAGATTTACATGGTTCGGCCAAAGAGTGCCTACATCCATGGGAATGATCTCTTTCCTTGAATACAATGATTTTTCTTCTCTTTTTCTTTTCTATATATGTAAAGAATATGTATGAAATACTAGCTAATATTTTGAATACACCTTTATATTTATAGGTGTTTACAGTGAAGAAAAAAAAAGTAAAATAATAGAAAATAAAACTAATGTGTTGAAATTCAAGTTTCTACAAATCTCCACCTTGGATCCAACTTAAATAGTTTTTGAAGATCCTTCCAACCTTCTGACTTTAACATCCTTTTTCAGGTAAGTCGAAGCCTACCAACTCAAAGCATTTTTGGAGCTTCATCTTTGAAATGGGCTTGGTGAGTATATCGGTAGCATTTTCATAGGTATGTACCTTCAGAACTTCTATTTCTTCAGCTTTAATTTTTTCTCGGATGAAGCGGAATTTTATATCTATGTGTTTTGTTCTGCTGTGGAATTGTGGATTTTTGGGTAGGTGAATGATCCTTTTGTTTTCACAGTAGATTTTTACAATTGACTGTTTGATTCCAAAATCCTTCATCGGTCTTTTAAGTCACAATCCTTCTTTTACTGCTTCAGATAAGGCATGTATTCTGCTTCTGTGGTTGAGAGAGCAACTACAGATTGTAGGGTTGCTTTCCAACTGATTATATTAGGACCATAGAGAAAAAACATATCCGGTTAGGCTTCTTCTCTTGTCACTGTCACCAACAGAGTGAGAATCCACATAGCCAATTAGCTCTAGGTTTGATTATGTGGCCTTTTGGTAGACTGATTTGGCACTCTTAGACCAAATTAGATATATTAATATCCATTTAGTTGCTTCCCAGTGCCTTTTTTCTGGATTAGCCATGTATCTACTAACTAAGCTTGCTTAATAGGATAAGTTAGGTCTTGTAGAAATCATTAAATACATTAAACTTCCCACTGCTTGGCTGTAAGGCACATTCTCCATTGGTTGTTTGTGTTCAATGTATGTACCACTAGGAGAGTTTGCAGCTGATAGCTTAAAATGAAATGTGATAGGGAGACTTACTGGTTTAGCATTAGTGAGGTTAAAGCTCTTGATTACCTTGTCACAGTAGGTTGATTGACATATGCATAATGTAGATTGGTCTCTATCTCTAGTGATGTCAATCCCTAGGATCTTCCTTGATTCTTCTAAGTCTTTCATGTCAAATTATTTACTTAAAATATTTTTTATATGAACTAAATATTCTTTAGAGCTTCCAGCAAGGAGCATGTCATCCACATAGAGTAACAAATAGACCTTGTCCTTATAGGTTGTTGAGTTTATATAGACACACATATCATATGAACTTATTTGAAAACCCAAACTAGCTATGAAGTCATCAAATCTTCTATACCATCACCTAGGTGATTGTCCAAACCTATAGATTGACTTCTTTAATAAGCAATAAAGATCTTCCTTACCTTGAACCTCAAAACCTTTGGGTTGAACCATGTAAATAGTTTCAACTATATAGCCATGAAGAAAGGTTTTCTTTACATCAAGTTGGTCCAACTCAAGGTTGTTTTGAGCAACTAAGGATAGAAGAAGTCTAATAGAAGTCTGTTTAACAACAGGAGAGAAAATTTCATAATAGTCTATACCTTCTCTTTGAGTGAAACCCTTTGCTACTAGCCTTGCCTTTGTACCTAGGTTGTGAGCCTTTTGTAATTCCTTCCTTGAGTTTGTAGATCCACTTAGATGCTATTGGTTTTTATCCTTTAGGTAGGGAAGCTAGTATCCAGGTATCATTCACATTTACTGAATTAATTTCTTCATTAATCGCTTCAATTCACTGTCTAGCATCACTACCATTTACAACTTCCTCAAAGGAACTTGGTTCATGATCATTAGGAGCTACAGTAGCATTTAGAAAAAAATTCATATAGTTAGTTTCAGCATACCTCGTTGGAGGAACAATTACTCTTCTTTGTCTATCTCTTGCTAGGAAGTATTGACTCAAGTGAGGTTTTTCTTCAACTATTTCAGCTAGTTCTCCACTTCTGTTCCCTGCTGGTTCTTCTTCAGTAGCACTAGTTCCCTCAGTAGATTGAGCATTATTTCTAGTATTCTCCATCTCAAACTGAGTAATATAGGTTTCAGTGGCTTTAGGATTTTCATCAAGATTACCTTTCCCTTGCATAAACATCTCATTTTCTCTGAAATGAACATCCCTACTGATTATAAACTTGTCAGTGGGGTGCCACATCTTGAAACCCTTTACCCCTTCTGTGAAGCCAACAAACACGCATTTAATAGCTCTTGCCTTTAGTTTCCCTTGGTTTTGATGGACATACCCTACACATCCAAACACCTTGAGATCACTTAGATTTGGAGGGTGTTTGGACCATTTCTCCTCAGGTGTTAAGAACCCTAAAGAGGTATGAGGGCTTCTGTTTAGTGTGTACATAGCATAGGCAGCAACTTCAGCTCAAAATTTTTCTTCTAGGATAGAATCTGATAGCATGCATCTTATTCTTTCCATGATTGTTCTGTTGAGTCTTTCTGCCACCCCATTTTGTTGAGGTGTGTATCTCATTGTTTTATGTCTTGTGATGCCATTTTTCCTACAAAACATATTTAATACCTCTCCACAAAACTCCAAACCATTGTCAGTTCTAAGGTACTTAATTTCTTTATCAGTTTGTTTTTCTACCATTAGTTTTCAGTCTTTAAATTTTTCAAAAACTTGATCTTTTGTTTTTAGAAAATAAATCTAGCTTTTTCTAGAAAAATCATCAGTAAAGGATAAGATGTACCTTGAGCCACTTAGGCTTAGAGTTGAGGCTGGACCCCATAGATCGGAATGGATGTAGTCTTGGATTTCTTTAGTTATGTGTTGTGCTTTGGGGAAACTTTGTTTCCTTGCTTTGCCTAACATACAGTGTTCACAGAAAAACAACTTACTGCTTATTTCTTGAGGTAGAATGCCTTGTTTGTATAGAGCCTCTAGCCCTTTTTGGCTGATGTGAGATAGTCTTTTATGCCAAAGTTCACCCTCAGTTAGATTTACAGCAGAAACAACATTAGCTTCTTTTAACATTACAACTCCTTTAATTATAAAACGATCATTCACCTTTTCTCCAACTAATACTACTCTAGAGTCAATAAAAACTTGAAAAACTACACCTTTTCCCTTGTATTCACACCCTAAAGAGTCTAACATTCCTAGGGAAATAAGGTTTCTTTTAAGGTGAGGAACATGTCTAATATTTTTGAGAAGTTTCATAGTCCCATCTTTTAATTTCATGGTGACTGACCCAATTCCAACAATGTTACATGCCTCATTATTTCCCATAAAAATTAACTCTCTATTAATTTCATTATATGTGTTGAACCAATCTTTAAAAGGTGTCATATGGTAGGTGCATCCAGAATCTAAAACCCAATCATGTTTACCAAAGGGGGTAACATGATTGACTTGGTCTTGAGTTGATGCCAAAGCATCAGCATAGGTATATGAACTTTCTACTATAGAGGCTTCAGGTTGCTTTCCCTTTGAATCTTTTTCTTTCTCTTGATTCTTTTTCTTTAGGAAAAAACAAACCTTGGATTAGATGCCCCTTCACTTACATTTCTTTTTCAGTTTTTCTTTATTTTCCTCATTCGAAAAAGATTTGTTGTTGTTTTTCCACTGATTAGTTTGAGATTTACCTTTAACAAATAAACCGTCTCCATTGTGATGCTCTTTTTGTGATGACTGTATTTCTAATTCTCTAGTTCTGAGGGTTGAAATGATAGCATCTGTTTTAACTGAGTCTCTTCCATATTTAAGTGCATTTTTCACCTCTGTATAAACTTCAGGTAGAGAATTTAGGAGAACATAGACCTCATTTTCATCACTGAGTTTGTCTTCAAGACTTTTAAAATCTGAAACTATTTTCTTGAACTCATCGAAATTGTCTGTCAAGGTTTTTGAAGAGTCCATCTTGTATGTGAAAAATTTCTCCCTTAGGTACATTTTATTAGAGAGATCTTTAGTGGCATATAAACTTTCTAATTTCTTCCAAATTTTATATGTTGTCTCTTCTTCTAATACTTGTCTGATAACATTGTCACTGAGATTTAGGATTAGTGTACCATAGGCATTTAACTTCATTTCTTCTCTTTGTGATGTTGTGAGTGTTGTTGGAAGTTCTGAAGGATCTAAAATAGCTTTATGAGCCTTTTGCTGACCTAGCGAAGCCTTGATTTTTGCCTTCCATAAGGCAAAATCTCCATTTCCATCGAACTTCTCGATTTCTACTCTTGCCACTGCCATTTTCAGGTTTGCTTTGTTTTTAATCCTCCAAGATTTAGTTTCTTGAAATTCAAAATTTGTTCTGATACCAAATCGTTGGGCTTCTTTAATTTGATTTTAGGCCCAAGGCAGGTGGAGGATAGCTTGCAACACAAAGCTTGGAGGAGAAGATGCCACGTTCCTCTTTGAGGTCAGTCGTACACGTGTATGAAGGTAAGTATTTCTCCTTTATCCTGCACGTTAAGAAAGAAAGAAAACAAAAGAGAGAAAGGAAAATAAGAGGATTTACTCTTTTCTTTCTCTTCTTCTTCTTCGTTCTCTGTCTTACAAACCCTAAGATTTCTTTACTGTGAGTTTTAGTTTTTAATAGAGTACATTACACATACCATTTACGTGGTTCGGCCAAAGAGTGCCTACATCCACGAGAAGGATCTCTTTCCTTGATGTTTTATCAAATGAGTACAATGAAGAACATTTTCAAGATGTTGACAAACTTAATTATATGTTGACAAACTAGCTAATATTTTGAATACACCTTTATATTTATAGATGTTTATAGTGAAGAAAAAAAAAGTAAAATAATAGAAAATAAAACTAATTTGTTGGAATTCAAGTTTCTACATATGCATTAAAGGTTTTAACTCAATATTAATAGTTAATTACTTTCATATCGATTTAAATGCACCAAATCTTTTTCAACGTTGAACATTTTCAAGATGTCGACAAACTTAATTGGATGACCAGTTCAATCATCAATAACTTGGTCAACAAACACTAGTTGAGAAAAGAGAATATAAATCGTCAATGACTCTATTCAACCTTTTTTTTCTTTTTCCTAACGACCTTTACAAATCCACATCACAAAAGATACATGAGTCATGAATGTAGTAGTTAACTCTCCTATTGTCATTGTAATGGGGCAAAACATATAATAGGGAGAACAAAAGCAATTTAAAGTAGGAGGGTCACTAATAATAATGCAAGTTGGGAATTAGACCCAGTTCACCAGAGAATAGCATTTTTCTGAGAAGAGGCTTGGTTACGGCTTCCATGCTTTGAGTCATGTTAGAGAACTTGGTTAAGATATCTCTGTAAGATGGAGGAAGGTCGTCAATGATGGTTTGGAATCAAAATTTGGGAAATCGAGAAAAACAAGATTGAAAATTAGAGTGAAGAAAATGAGGCGTTGGTAGATAGTGGATGTTGAGGAAGGTTACACAAAGGTCGTAGAGGGAAAAAAGCTCGACAAGTTTAAGCATTGGGTTAACATGACCTAAGCTTGGGAAAGGGAACATCAGAACATGAGGCTCTGCTTCGATCTTCTTGCTAAAAGGATACACGGTCACTTCTTGTCATTCGTCGGCTTTCCTCTACCTCTACCTTTACCTGAAAAATTAAACATAGAAAGAGTGAGTTTAAACATATACTCAGTAAGGGGCCCACTACTAGCCCCGCTAGGTGTCTTTTAACTTCTCGTTAGGGTTCTGTAAGAAAGTACCACATAACTATTTTGCTCTTGAACGCACGCTATCCAATGATCCCATAGGGACTCATCTGGGCCCTCGATGAACCCCGAAGAAAACATTCTAAGAGAGTCGAGCTGACAGTGACCTCGTCGATCATTCATAAAAGCTATCCACATAGGCATAAATAGGAGGTGATCCCGAGAGACACCCATATGGTACGACTCTAACAGACAAAGCTAACAGAACACCATAACTTATACATGTAGCATATAATAAATATCATATCTCAATCCTAACGTATCTCAATCATAGTATATCTTATTCATAACATATCTTATTCATAACATATCTTATTCATAACATATCATGGTCATCACATATCTTAGTCATACAAAACAGTTGTCTATGTAGCCATCAATATCAGTCATCCTTGCCAACATGAGTTTAGCTCAACTGTCACATGTTTGTACCTGTGGACAAGAGGTCCCAGGTTCAACTCTCCACCCCTACATTTATTACAATACCTTTACAAAAAAAAAAATATGAGTCATCCCTAACAGTCATCATAGCTACGATAATGCATAATAAGGGAAAACATACATGCAAGCTCTTTAATCTAATGTCGAGGGTCTAATAGTAGAATCTCTTAGCTGAGAGATTAGCTTAACAATTCTTTCCTAGTAGTCACCGTCCAAATTTTCCAATAAACAGGTCCTAAATAGTAAGGGAAAACCATGACTAATTAACTAAACACCCAAAATTTCTTTCAATCACCTTACCCAAAGTTGAACCACCAGTACTCACCCCAAATGGCTCAAAAGATAACAAAAATGCAATTTGTCTTGGACTAAGGCAGAAACGACTCACGTGGCTCGTTAAGGAGAGGTCGACTCGAATTAAGAGGGGTTGGCTTGGAAGTAGCTCGGGCGAACGTGCGTGTGAGAGGAGAACTCGGCTTGGACAGCTTGCACTTATAACAAATTGTATCACTCATAGTCATTGATATGCTATAGTGATAGTCTTGTCCACAGGTACATACAGGTGCCAGTTGAGCTAAGCTCATGTTAGCAACTTAATAGTTATATTATTCCTAATATAATTATTATATTCCCCCAGAATTTAAATATAAAATCTTAATAATATCTTCCTAAATAATTATATTTCTCCAATAATATAATTATTCTTATCTTCCATAACTTAATTAATTATATATATAATTCACCAATATCTTTAAATCTCACCAAATTAAAATACCAAAATCATTCAATCTTTATCAAATTCATAACCATACCAAAAATTTAAATTTCAATAATTAATTAAATATTCTTCAAATAAATACTTAATTAATCTTAATTTCCACAAATTCAACTTCAATTATCTAAACTAACACCCAAATAATTCCATCATAAAATTAAATTCAACTAAGATAATTAAATTTAAAACTACCTTAATTTTTTAGGTGTTACATAATTGTATTGCAGTAAGAAAATGAAAAAGAAAAGTTTAACTACATAAAAATGATGAATTAAAAATATTACATGTCCAAATTGTGCAGCAAAATTTTAAAAGCATAATAACTCCCTCAATATACCTAAAATCAAAATTCAAATAACATACCTAAAATGAAAATTTTCCATAAATCAAATAATTTTTCTAAAATCAAATAACATACCTAAAATCAAATAATTTTTTGAAAATAAAAAATACCTAAAATCAAATAATTTCCCTTAAATTAAATAACGTACCTAAAATTAAATAATTTCCCTAAAAAAATAACATAACTAAAATCGAATAACAAACCTAAATTCAAATAATTTTTACAACAAAATCAATAATATTTATCCCTAAAATCAAATAATATAACTAAAATCAAGTAATATAACTAAAATCAAACAATAACACGAAAATCAAATAACAAATCTAAATTAAATTATTTTTACAACAAAATCGTATACCCGATCTATGACTTAGTAAATAATAAAACCACAAGTAAATAAACATACCTTGCTCTTGGTTGCTGATTTTCCGTGAAGGATTGGAGGATTGCTAAATTTTTATAAAAGATGGAAGGTTTTCGTGAAAATTGAAGAAATGAAGAAGGCAAGATGGAAGGCAGAAGATTAAAGGAAGGCAGAAGGCTTGGCGGCTAGGTTATAAAGTGACGAAGTCGTGTACCTAGTATTGATAAAAGTCGTGTAGCAAGTACATGACTCCAGTCACATTTTAGCTCGTAGGCATGTACCTAGTCCACGATTTAGCGTAGTCTTGTACTCGATACACGACTTCGCTACTGTAGTTTTTACGTTACTTTTCTGCGTACCCTAATTTTGTCATTATTTTTTAAAAATACATTATTAAAAAATTTCTCAAATTAGTGATTCAAATAGATATTTTGGTGTATATTTTATTTCTCTTTTATTTATTTATATTTAACGATAAATAAAATTATTGATGTATCTCTTACATTGATGTCATAAAGCATGAATAATATGTAAAGGATAATCATAAATAATATGTTAGGGTAAGTTTATACCTTAGTTACATCATGTTCCTATATTTATCCATAACCCTCGCAAGAGAATAGATCTGCTAATCAGACCCAAAACGTGCAAACCAAATAAAATTTTGATTGTATTACATTATAAGCTAGAAGTGACAAAAAATTAGACTCTGAATGCTAAATGCTCCCTAAAAATATTTAAAGGCAACCTTAGTCTCTATAATGTGAAAGGTTAGAAAAGTGGTTAGAAAAAGTAACATTTGTGATTTGGATAGAAACCTCACAATCAAGTATAAGTGGAATCCAGATTGGTTAAATTGTATTTACAAATGAAGATAATAAAGAGCGGAAAAAGAAAGGAATAAGGGAAAAATGAATAAATGTAACGCCCTTAGAAGAAGAAGAAGAAAAAAAAAAAAAAAAAGTAATAATAAAAATAATAAGATTTTATTATTAATTATTAAATATTATTATTATTATTATTATTATTATAATATTATTATTATTATTATTAAATAAAGCAAAGAAAGAAAAAAGGGGGGAAATTTAAATTTTCCCCCTTCCTCCTCACAGCCCCCATCTCTCTTCCCTTCTTCCTCCCGCGTGCGAAGAGCCACCCTCCTCCATTAATTTTTCTTTTTTTTCTTTTCTTTCTTTTCTTTCTTTTCTTCTTCTTTTCCTTTCCTTCTTCTTCTCCTTCTTTCTACCCTAGCAACAGCCGGCCGCCCCTCTCCTTTCCGTCCGTCCGGTGAAGCCCAGGTAGCCGCAGCAGCCGCGTCGCGCCTCTGTTCGCGAAGCTTCACCGCACGCAGCCGCGAAACCCAGCCGCCCAGATCTGCTCCTCTCCTTCCGTCCGACCGGCGAAGCCCAACCGCACCACTCCTCCATTCGCAGCCGTCTGCGACGCCGCCTGCTGCCGTTCGGCCTCCGCGGAAACCATCCGTGAGTCCCAAGCTGCCGGGTTCCATCCGTGAGACCACCACCGCCGCCCTGCCCAGCCGTCGCGCGTCCCCCTCTGTTCCGATCGTCCAACAAAACCCAGCCGCGCGTCCTTCTCCATCCAGCCGCAGATCCGACGTCCATGTTGTAACTTCGTTGGTAAGGATGAAATTGATGAATTTGGGGATCTCCATTGAAAATTCGATTTGTGGATGTTGTTAAATTGATTGCTTGGATGTTCGATCTTAGGTTGAGGGTAACGCTTGAAGTCGTTGGGTTCACAACGAACAAATTGTTAATTGGAGCTCGTTTCGTGAATTTGAGTTGTTGGCAAACGTGGGATTCAATCAAGGGGTTAGAATAACGCTAAGGTAAGGGACTTCCTACTGGACTCACCTATAGCTTTGAGATGTGTTGGGCTGCATAATTATATTGGAATTGAGTAGAAATAATGGATATGCTACATGTGTTTGACTGTGGACTGAATGTTTAGTTGAGATTTTATTTCGACGAAAACATATATATTTTTGTATGGATTTATGTGGTTCTGGTGTCCAATTGTATGTGGTGACTGACTGGCTATGTAAACATGCACATGTGGTTGTTGAATGACTGAAAACAGTAAATGTATTTTTATAGGGGATGGGTTAAGACTGACGGATGGTTGTTTAGGCGGAGTGTAGGATACACTGTCGTGGTTGCGTTCTTATGATGGAGGGGACTAACTAGTCATACCCCTTGTATTTGGAGGAGAATATTATAAGTTTTTAGTTCGTTGACCGATAGACTGATATGTTTTGACTGGCCTTAGGTTAAAAAAAAATTGGAAAATGAATGGTTGTTGGAGGTTAGGTGGAAAGTACGTGATGAGGACGTTTGACTGGGTTGTAAATGACTGTTAAGATGTATAGAAGGGATTAAAGGGGTAAATTATTGGTTTCCTAATGGGTAGTTACCTTGCGGGTGCCCTACGGGATTATCACCCTTTGCGCATCCTTCAGGAGCACTAGACTGATATGTGCATCCTTCGGGAGCACTAGACTGATA
>CM046892.1:10928862-10975169 GCA_025688845.1 Cucumis hystrix | reverse complement strand
TTTTTTTTTTCTAAAAGAAATAAAAAATATTATTATATAAAAAATTCTTTTTCTTTTTAATAAAATAATAAAATATGTTTGATAAAATTAGGTGGCTACAGCATGCACCCCTTCGTGCATCCTTGTAGAAGTAAAAAGTGGACGAAGGTGTAGCCACTATCTTGTCAAACTAAGATATTTTAGACAAATTAAGAAAGTCAAGGATTATGGATAAGACAAACGTCACACGACAAAGAATAAATAAGCTGGAGGCGAGAGATGAAACAAGCACCACCACAACAACATGGTGTCAAGAGCCAAGAATAGAACAAGTGTCTCATGACAAAAGCATAAATAAGTTGGAGACTAGGGATATATAAACACAACCATCACCGCAACAATACAGTGTCAAGGGCCAGGGATAAAACAAGCGCCTCATGACAAAAGAATAAATAAACTGGAGGCGAGATGAGACAAGTGCCACCACAGCAACATGGTGTCAAGGGTCAGGGATGAAACAAACACCTCATGACAAAAGAATAAATAAGCTAGAGACCAGGGATAAAACAAGCGTCACCGCAGCAATACAGTGTCAAGGGCCAGGGATGAAACAAGCAGCTCATGACAAAAGAATAAATAAGCTGGAGACCAGGGATAAAACAAGCGTCACCGCAACAATAAGGTGTCAAGGGCCAGGGATAAAACAAGCACCTCAAGACAAAAGAATAAATAAGTTGGAGACCACAGATAAAACAAGTGCCATCACAACAAAAAACAACACAAACACTACAAAGCACAATTTCAAAATCGTTAAAAGGCATATGTAAGTTATTCATGTATGCATGAGCATATTAATTAAATCATCACTTTCTTTTATACTCCTAAAAGGTTAAAGTACAAAATAGCTTATGTGAATCCCTGAGTAACATTAGTTTCTGCAAGGTTTGCAACAAATTTGATACGCATTGATACGATCTTTTTAAAACAGTGCAAAGAGGTAAAAGCCTGGATAAACAAAAATCGGAGGAAACTGTTGCTATTTTTATGCATAGTACTTCTTAACAAAATTTGCACTTAATGGGTTAGGCAAATCATTCCCATCCATGCTTGTGAGGATCAAAGCTCCACCAGAGAATGCCTTTTTTACTACGTATGGTCCCTCATAATTAGGGGTCCACTTTCCTCTATGATCTTTTTGAAATGGCAGGATCCTTTTTAAGACCAAATCCCCTTCCTGAAAACAACGTTGTCGAACTTTCCTATCGTATGCACGAGTCATTTTCTTCTGATAAAGCTGTCCTCTACACAATGCAATCAACCTTTTCTCTTCTATAAGATTTAATTCTTCGTACCTTGCTCGTGTCCATTCAGCTTCTTCTAGTTCTGCTTCTTTGATTACCCTGAGGGATGGCACCTCGACCTCAATAGGCAAAACAACTTCCACGCCATACACTAAAGAGAAAGAAGTTGCCCCTGTTGATGTGCGAACTGACGTTCGGTAACCGTGTAATGCAAATGGTAACATCTCATGCCAATCCTTATACGTGACAGTCATCTTTTCAATAATTCTTTTGATATTTTTATTTGCTGCGTCTACTGCTTCATTCATCTTAGGGCGGTACGGGGTAGAATTGGAGTGCTTAATTTTAAACTGATTACATAAATCCTCCATTAACTTATTGTTTAAGTTCTTGGCATTATCAGTGATTATACGTTCAAGCAGGCCATACCGACATATAATATCCTTCTGTATGAATTTGACAACAGCTTGCTTGGTGACACTCTTGTAGGATGTAGCTTCCACCCATTTAGTAAAATAATCTATGGCTACCAAAATGAATCGATGACCATTCGACGCCTTTGGTTCAATTGATCCAATTACATCCATTCCCCACATAGAGAAAGGCCATGGGGCTGTTAATACATGCAGGGGTGAAGCCGAAGTATGAATTTTATTAGCGTATATCTAACATTTAAGACATTTTCTTGCGTATTTGATGCAATCTGACTCCATAGTCAACCAATAATAACTGGCACGCATAATTTGTCTTACCATCATGTGTCTATTTGCATGCGTTCCACAAACTTCCTCATGAACTTCCTCCAAAATTATTTTAGCCTCAGATGCATCCACACATCTTAAAAGAGTCATATCATAATTTCTCTTGTACAACACTTCTCCATTAAGAAAGAAGTTCATAGCCAACTTTCTAAGAGTACGTCAGCTATTTCCAGATGCTCCTAAAGGATATTCTCGACATGTAATGTAATGCTTAATGTCATGGTACCATGGTTTTCGGTCAAACTCTTGCTTAACTTTCATGCAATACGCCGGTGCTTCACGCTTTTCAATTCTTATAGGCTGAATTTCCTCGTTGTAGGCCACATTAAACATGGCAGATAGAGAAGCCAATGCATCTGCTATTTGATTACTTTCACGTGGGACATGCTTGAATGTAATCGACACAAACGTTTGAGCCAATTCTCGAATGTACTTGTTATATGGAATCAATTTAGAGTCTCTGGTTTCCCACTCCGCATTGAGTTGATGTCTTACCAAGAGAGAATCCCCATAAACTTGTAACTTCTTAATCTTCATGTCATAGCCCATTTGAACTCCCATACTGCATGCTTCATACTCCGCCATGTTATTCGTGCAATCAAAGTACAACTTAGCAGTTAGAGGATATGATCCTCCATCAGGAGACGTTAGAATAGCTCCCACACCATATCCTACTTCATTTGTGGCTCCATCAAACAACATCGTCCATGTTTCTGTATCCTGGGGTGTCTCTGATACTGTCATGACGTCCTCATCTGGGAATTCAAATTTCATTGGTTCAAAGTCTTCAACTGGCAAATTAGCTAGACAATCAGTGACTTCACTTCCTTTTACCGCCTTTCTTGTAACGTAGACGATGTCATACTCGGATAGCAATACTTGCAATTTAGCTATTCTTCCAGACAGAGATGGCTTTTCGAAAATATACTTTAAAGGATCCATCTTTGAAATGAGCCACGTAGTATAGTACAACATATACTGTCTTAATCTCTGAGTTGTCATGTCAAGGCGCAACACGTCTTTTCCAACAGTGAGTACTTTGATTCATAATCGTGAAGTTCTTGCTTAAATAATAGACACCTCGCTCCTTCCTTATAGTAGAATCATGCTATCCTAGCACACATCCCATTGACCCATCTTTCACTGTCAAGTATAAGATTAATGGTCGTCTTGGAGTTGGCAGGACAAGGATAGGAGGACTTTGCAAGTAGTCTTTGATTTTATCAAAAGCTCTTTGGCAATCTTCATTCCAGTGACAAATCTCACTTTTGCGAAGGAGTTTTAAAACCGCTTCGCAAGTTTGAGTGAGGTGTGAAATGAGTCGTGCAATGTAATTCAACCTCCCTAGAAAACTTCTAACCTCCTTTTGTGTTTTTGGTGGCTTTTAGTCTACTATCGCCTTAATTTTGTCTGGGTCCACCTTGATGCCTTCCTGGCTAACAATGAAACCCAATAACTTCCCCGAAGAAACTCTAAATATGCATTTAGCTGAATTCAACTTTAATTGGAATTTCCATAATTTTTCAAAAAGCTTACGAAGGGTAACCACATGCTTTTCTTCAGGTCTAGACTTGGCAATCATATCATCAACATAAACTTCAATTTCTTTATGCATCAAGTCATGGAATAGTGTAACCATCGCTCTCTGATAAGTTGCTCCTGCATTTTTTAAACCAAAAGACATTACTTTATAGCAGAACGTTCCCCACAGAGTGATGAATGTTGTTTTTTCCTGATCTTCTAGAGCCATTTTGATTTGGTTGTATCCTGAAAATCCATCCATAAACGAGAAGGTGGAAAATCCAGCAGTATTATCTACCAACATGTCGATGTGAGGAAGAGGAAAATTATCTTTAGGACTTGCTCGATCAAGATCTTTGTAATCCACGCACATTCTAACTTTTCCATCTTTCTTTGGGACTGGGACTATATTTGCTACCCAATCTGGGTATTTCGCCACTACTAAGAAACCAGCATCAAACTGCTTCTTAACCTCTTCTTTAATTTTAATCAACATCTCAGGTTTCAATTTGCGAAGCTTATGTCGTATAGGCTTGCATTATGGTTTAAGAGGCAATCGATGCGTTACGATTTCTGTATCAAAACCAGGCATATCCTGGTAGGGCCATGCAAATATATCTTTGAACTCGTGAAGTAGGGTCACCAAATCTGATTGATCCTGCTCTGAAACCAAAGTGCCAATTCGCACTTCCTTCACTTCTTCTTGTGTTCCCAAATTGATAACTTTCAAAATCTCTTGATATGGCAAAGTTTTATTTTCCTCTTGCTCTATCATTCTTAGTAATTCAGGAGATATATCAGATTCATTTCTTTCAATATTCTGCTCAAGATTACAGATTGGAACCTCAAAATTAACAACGTCATTGATGTCGCTTTCAACCCCGATGCCCCTGTTATGGATCTTAAATTGTATGGGTGAAAGGGCAAAAGGCGAAGAGAGAAAAAAAACAAGAAGAATAGATACGGTACTAGAATCAATATTATTCATTTCTTAGAAAAAAAAGGTACATAGTGACTACAGTATTAAAATGCAACTTCGTAAAAACAAGAAAAGATGCCCTTATTACAAAAGGAAAAAAAAAAAAAAAAACAACCCTGTGACCTTAGGCATAGTCAGAGGGTATATAAAATGTCATTACTTTTGTGATCCCTTAGTGACATTTAGCGTCTTCTTGATCTTCCAATTGTTCAACTCAAAATCTGGTGGACACTGATAAACCAATGGATGAGGTGGAATAATATTCTCAGAGATGACAACAATTGAGGTTTCAGAATCTTCGCTACGTCCCTTTCTTTGGTTGGTATTGAATAACCTTTCTCCAAGTCTAAATGTCTCGAACAGATGAGGTATGTGCATTCTTTCCTTCTTCATTTCGCATCCCTCAAGTCGTGCCTTTTTTTTTCTTTTTTTTTTTGCTCGAACCTTCTCCCAATCAGAAGTTGTTGGCTTAAAGCCCAACCCGAACTTCTCCTTGGCTTTAGGAAGAGAGAACAATTGAGAACCTCCTTGATTATTCTTTCCTAAACCCTTGGTCATTTGGAAACCACTTTGCAATCATTGTCTTTGCAATCATCAAAGATGTTTTAGACATATAACTATCCATATCCAAACCTTCAATTGGAAAGATAGTAGCATTAGCAATTTCGAATGATCTGTAAGAACATTCCAGAGCTTCTTCTGTTGCTTCAACATAAGGAAGTGCTGATGTTTTTGTTACAAACATGTCCTCTTCTCCGTAGACAATAGCTTGACCACCTTCTCCCTAAACTTCAATTTTTGATGCAGTGAAGACGGAACTGCCTCTGCTAAATGAATCCAAGGTCGTCCGAGTAGACAACTGTATGAGGAGTTTACATTCATTACCTGAAATGGAACGATGAAAGTGGAAGGCCCAATTTTCAAAGGGACATCTATATCTCCAATTACTTCTCTACGAGCACCGTCGAAGGCTCTAACAACCATAGTAGTTGGACTTAAGTACGATGGATCTATGGGGAGTTTCATCAAAGTGGATCTTGACATTATATTTAAAGATGATCCATTATCCACTAGGACCCTCGCCACATGATGATCCTTACACTTCACGGATATATGCAATGCCTTAGTCTGTCCAATACCTTCATGAGGAATTTCTTCTTCTGTAAAGGAGATGCAATTTGTAGCAGTTATGTTTTTCACAATTTCGCTAAGTGCATTTACTGAAATGTCAAGCCCCACATGGGCTCGATTTAAAATATCTAGCAAGACCTTATGGTGTGGCTTAGAGTACATGAATAATGATAAAATCAATATACGAGCTGGGGTACAATGTAATTGATCAATCACTTTGTACTCGCTCTGCTTAATCAATTTCAAAAATTCAAGTGCCTCCTCTTTGGAGACAACCTCCTGATTTATCTTTTTCTCAGCTAATGTGGTTTTCTCAGTAAAAATCTTGTTTAGATCACTTAGATCATCCTCGCCTGTCATCTCCATAGCTTTGCCCTTACGTCGTCGAACTTCGTCCTCTTTGGAGATATCTTTTAAAACATCTGGTGTATAGCATCTTCCACTATGAGTCATCCCTCCAGTTGCTACAGAGGCAGCATTATCTGTTATGAATTGGCATTCATATTTCCATGGTACAGCTCGATTGTCCTTATAAGGAAAAGGACCTGGTACTTCTACAGTTATTGTCTTAGGCATCTGAATACAAGTTGTGCTATCCGGCTTTCCCTCATATTGGATGATTAATGGTTCTCGTACAGATGAAGCCTTTTCAGAAGCCTCTAACGCATCAGAAATCACATCAATCTCAGCCTCTTCCATGTTCGTCTGACTCACTATTAAAATTTTTGCGTCCATCAATTTTTGCACTTCCAACCTAAACTCAGAACAAGTTTCTATGGAATGCTCACATGTCCCAGGATGGAATAAACATGTCTTCTTATTAATACTCTCTTTTTCATCTACATTGCCATCATCAGCGCTTAGCGGTATATATCCAGCTTCATGAAGAATCTGAAAAAGGATCCTCATCGGTGTAGTTATCTTATACACATCACTCTTGTAACGCTCTACTAATGTATCAACGACGTTTATGACAGGATTTTCATGGTTTGGGAGAGGGTTTTGATTGACATTTGACTCCTCCCCAATCTTCTGAAATTTCAACAACCAGCTTTTACCAAACTTTGTACCTTTGCTTTCAATGGAAAGCAATTTTCTGTAGAATGCCCCACTGCTCCAGCATGATACTCACATTTTGCACTGGGGTCATACCACTTGGGGTAGGGTGGTTGTAAAGGCTCTTGAGGCAATAAAGCAACCTGATGATTCTTCAGTAGTTGTGGCAACAAATCAGTATATGACATGGGTATGGGGTCGAAACGAGTTTGCCGCCAATTATTCTTTACAAAACTGTTATTTGGCTGACTCTGTCAACCACCGTTGGGATTAGAAGAGTAATTTGTTTGTCCAACTACTGGTGATGACATTCGTGTAGCTGTTCTTTGAGTCGAGTTCACCTCGTGCACCTCTCCTTCCTTCTTCTTTGGTGTCATTATCTTTCTTGATTCTGAAGCAAAATCTGTACTTCTTCCATTCTTCACTCCAAATTCAATCCTCTCCCCAATTGTTATGATGTCCGAGAAATTAGTCGAGGCACTTCCAACCATTCTATCATAGTATGGGGCCCGAAGAGTATTTATGAACATGGCTGTTAATTCTTTATCGGTCAGGGGAGGTTGTACTTGTGCAGCTAACTCTCTTCAGCGTTATGCATACTCTTTAAAAGTTTCAACACTCTTTTTTTCCATCCTTTGAAGATCTAGACGATCGGGTGCCATATCAATGTTGTACTTGTATTGTTTTAAGAACGAGTCAGGAAGATCCTTCCACCTATGCACTTGTGATCCATCCAAATGCATGTACCAGAGAGAAGCCGGGCCAACTAGGCTATCTTGGAAGCAATGAATTAACAATTTATCATCATGAGCGTAAGCTGACATCTTCCGACAGTACATCACCAAGTGACTCTTTGGACACGTGGTCCCATTATACTTCTCAAAATCTGGAGTCTTGAACTTTGGAGGGATTACTACATTTGAGATGAGACATAACCGCGACGCATCAACATCCTCGTAGGCATTCGCTCCCTCAATAGCTTGCAACCTTTCCTCTAAAAATTATAGTCTTCTTTTGCTACCTTGATCCTCTGAAACCTTCCTATCACCCTCCATGACAGGGGTGAATACTGGATCCCTTGTTTGAGCTGCTTGCTGCGAGGTTTGATTTGACTCTAGTGCAAGAAATGATGGAGGATACTGTGTACCTGCCATCATCTGTGGAGTAAACCCAGGAGGGAATGCAAGTACGTCATCTATTTGATTCAAACCGATCTGCACATGTGAAGATGTCCCTGCAACACCCTTCCCTCTCTCAACAGTGAGTAACTCTAGAATTTTTGCCATCTGATCTTTCAATTCCTCCACGTCCTGACGCACTGCTTGAACTCGATCATTAACTTGATCATCCATTATCCTTGCCTTTCTTCTCGTTCAGTAATGATGATGGAGAAGTGAATCCCGAGCTATTTTGTATCTTTTAACCTTTTGACTTTTCTTCCTTTTATAAAAGAAAGAAATAATGATTTAATTAATTTTTAAAAAAATATGGAGAAAAAAATGATAAAAACTAGTCTATTCATTCCAAAATATCACAAAATAAGATGACAAATAAACTTTGAAAGTCTACTACTATTACATATGAAAATTTAGAAAGGTACAACGAACTATATGTTTAAGACTCTAATGGTAGCACCCAAAACGCCCAAGATAATGCCCTATAATCCCTAGAAAATGGGACAACTCTCGACCGCCTCGCTGTGTTGGTACAATGTTTTCCTGAAGGGCTACAACTCGTGTTGAAAGCTGATCTGACATTCTTGCCATATGCCTTAGCTTTTCCGTTCCTTGTTCAATATGTCTTCTAACAGCCTCAAATCTGTGTCTCATAATGTTATAGTCATCTCTCCAAATTGCAAAATCTGCTAACACTTCTTTGTGCTCGTTCAATAATCGAGCACGATCTTTTGTTACCACCTCTCGTGAATTGCGACAAATCAACAGTTGGTGTTCAAAACTTGTAATAGTCTCCTGTAGAAGTGTATTCATACGCTCTTCTTCTGTAAGTCGTATTTTATACTTTTTAGCCAAATTATGTAGAGCCTCCATTTTTGTGGTGATTCTTTGAGATGACGTGGCTTGCTCGTTTAATGCACTTTGGAAATCTATAGCAACCTCGCTCACTCTTTCTAATTCTTGCTTCAATTCCTTCATGCACACTTTTTTAGCTTCAGCTTCACTATGCATAGTAGCAATATCTCTCAGTAATCTTTTGTTTTTCTTTCTAATCTGAATAGCTTCAATGTTTAAAGAATTCATGTCCTTTTCCAGCTCTGACCGTCTTTGAAGATATCGTTTCACTTCTTTAAGTTGCCTTTGAGAAGTTGTAGCTCCTTGCACCCATCACTTGACTTCTTCCCACAATCCTTCATTCTCTGTTGCTAGGACATGATTCATTTCTCCCAACCGCTTCGAATCCTTTTCCTGATTATCATGACTTACCCTAAAACTGATGTGGTCTGAATATTGTGGAATAGTAGCAAACTCAAATCGATTTCTAGCAGCTCTCCAAATGTCGTATTGATTTGTAGTACCCTCACAATGTCGCAGACTCTTCATTCTTCTTACAACCTTCCATGCTTCTACCGCTTCTTGCACCTTGACAATCATCTCGTCAGCCTCGTACGAAAAATCCCAATCTTCCAACCCATAGATGACTGGTGCAAATTGTTTAGACCATGTCTGGCGCAATACCAATAAAGGAGAATAGGCAATCCCTCCCCATAAGCCTAAAAGTGGGATAAATAGCAATTGTCCGCAACGATAGGTTAAAGGACTTGTTGGCACCCACGGTGCTCTCCAGACTATTTCTTCCATTGTTACATGACCAAAGAAACACATCCATGATGAAAGGTCCAAAGTCTTAGGATTCCATTGCACAACATTGAAGTCCTTAACAGTATTCCTCGTAATATTCCAAGGGCTACTAAGCTCTATCCGAGGACACCCAAACTCACTTGGGTATTTCAAATGACTGGAAATCCATATGAAAAGCATTGGAACGCAGCCGAAGAATTTTCCTTTGCCTTGGACTCGACAATAGCTCAATGATCTGAAGGTTTCTGCTAGGATCGAGATGGTTGGATTAGCTCCTCTTTCCATTCCAACAAAGAATTTAACTACTTCTTCTTCTACGTATCCCTTGATTCTTGGGAAGATAATTGTACCGTAAATACAGAGGGCCAAAAGGGACAGACCTTTCTTCCCTGGTAAACAATCACAAGCGAGGTTAATTAAATAATCAATAGGGATACAACTTCTTCCTTCCTTGGTCTTCACTCGCTCCTTTAAACTAGATGCATGAACATTACCCATAAACTTGGATAAAGACCTTTGCACTGTTAATTTTTTATCATGCACATAGACCTTACTTCCGATGAAATGTGTTGAATGTGAAACATTTTAACACAGGATCCCAAAAATGGACCAATGCTTGTAGAGCATGTGCATTAATGCTGGTATACATGAGGTCAGCTATATTCCCGTATGCCTTTACAAACTCTATTCTATGCTCCTCGGTCAAACTCTCCCATAGGCTCTTCAGACCTTCCATGCTGTCGTTGACAATCCCTAAGCGACAGGTCTGAGGAAGCGAAAGTTCTATACTTTTGGGCCAAACTGTATCTGTCTCTTGCTGCAACTTCTCTGACCATTGGGCCACACCTTCCCATGAGTCTTCACTAGGGAAATTTTGGGCAACTAGATTGGGCGAATGGGTGTCTACCATCCTAAGGTTGAATAAAAGAAGAGTATGAATGTGAGGCATGAAATAAATAAAAGAGAAATGTAAAAGGCTCAAGCAATTCAATGAATTAATGCTAGTGTCCTATATGACACAGGTTCTCAAAATGGTGTATAATCACACTTGATCACACAACCAAATTAAGTGAGAACTTTTCGTTTGCCTGCACGGGAGCAACAACTCCTCGAAGGTCAAACACTACTACATTCTCGGATCTAATCTTATGAGGTAAAACCGGGTAGAGGGCTTGTGCAAATGTTTGAGAAAAATATAACAAGGTGAAAAAAATAATAACATTCTAAAAAATTAACAATGATATGTGAATTACAACAAGTGAAGCTAAATATAAGTCCTAAAGGATAAAAGGCTCCCAACTTGATCACAACCATCGCACGCGATTGCATGACCAAATTGAGTGAGAACTTTTCGTGTGCCTACACGAGAGCATAAGCTTCTCGAAGGTCAACACTACTCCATCCTCGTTTTTAATCTTAAAGAGTAGAGCCCGGGCAGGAGGCATGTGATTGTGTATGAAACAAAAATAAATAGCATGCTAAAACAAGAAAATAAAACAATAAAAGAAAAAAAAATAATAAATATAAAAAAAATTCAAGACAAAAGAAAAGGTCAAACTCTCAAGGTGGAACCTCAAGTCCCCAGTGGAGTCGCCAAGCTGTCGCCACGTGCTCGAGACAACGCGGAGCGGCCGACGTCCTCAAAAGAGTTTTTATTTATTTTTTTTTTATGAAAATAGGAGTCTCCACTAATCCTTTTTTTAGGGTATGATTGGACACCAAAATAAAGTAAATAAGTTTTTTTTTTTTAAATGGTCTGCGAAAAATAGAGTTGGGTTCGAGAGTCATTTGTGTACGGGGAAGGTATTAGCTCCTCGTAACACCCGTTTAAAAAACGGTGGCCAAACTTAAAGTCTTGAATAAAATTCATTTAAATTTTTTTTATCTCTTATTTCCTTGCTCATCACTCCCATATTTGAGGCAATGATCCCATAAAATAAGTGGAATAAATTTCCATTAATTAGACTATATTGAGGAAAATTCCCCACCTCAAGAAAATGAGAAATTATTACAATTTCTCAAAATCTATCCTAGGATAGTGTTCGAATAATTTTTTTTAAAAAAATTGATTAAATTCATTTTTTTCTTGGGATCAAATCTTGGACTCCCAAAGATATCAATCCCTCACCTCAAGAATCTAGAAATAACGGACTCCCAGATATTTCTAATTCCATCCTCGGATTTTTTTTTAGAATGATAAAATGTAAAGATAAATATGATATAAAAAAAATTGATATAAAATACCATGGTAACATTGCAAAGTGTAAAAAAATATTCATAAATTTAATACTACATGATAATAATTATTATGCATGCAAGGAAAATAAGTTAAAATAAATAAAAAAAGAAAATAGAAACGGTAGACAACGAAAATGAATAAATAAATAAATAATAATAAAGGAAAGAAAAAGGATTATTTTAAAAAATATTGTGTTTTTTGAAAATATTGACAAAAATAGGGTTGTTTGATAAGAAATGATAAGAATAAGGTGTTTTGACAAACTATTGTCAAAAATAGGTGAGTTTTGGAAATTTAAGGAAGTCGTGTACACGGTATTATGTGAATAGCTTCAGCTTTTAGAGTGTTGCATATTTTCGATATACTCACATGTCCTAAACGTTTATGCCAAACCATAATTTCATTAGATTTTGACAAGTTGCACATAAGATTCTTGAGATTATTATCCCAATAGTAACAGTTATCAAACAAACAAGTACCAGTGATAATCGTGTGTTTTTATGAATCTAGAACTTCAGTTTTATCTTTTGAGAAAAGAACAATAAACCTTGATCACATAATTGACTCACATTGATAAGATTAGCAAACAATCCTTCAACTAATCTGACATCACTGAGAATTGGAGCACTAGACCGGTTGATATTACCTTTTCCAATCACATTTCCTTTTACACCATCTCCAAATGTAACTTAACCTGTCTTGCTTTCTTCTAGATCAGCAAAGAGAAGTGAATTTCCAGTCATGTGTCTAGAGCCACCACTGACAAAATACCAGTCTTTAAAATTTAAGATATGAACAGAAGTAAGAGCCACACTGCACTTCTCTTCAATTTTCATTTCTTTTATTCTCCACATAGACTTACCTGTAGCACGAGCATTTTGAACACTTCTTCTCTTATAGTTGACATTTCTTGTGTTCAACACTATCTTGCTAAACCCATGAAGCTTGTAGGAGAAAGGTTTAATGTGGCCTGGTTGTCCACAGTAGTGATAGATCCATCTCTTTGACGAGGAAGCCATTTTACTAAGGGCCTATTGAAAAATCTACAGATTTTGGAGTCTTCTCTTTTGAGGCTCGAACAAACACAATAGAGTCAGATTTAGAGGACGAGTTTCTTTCTGAGAATCTAAGACCCTTTTTATCATTCTTTATTTTCTCCCTGCTCAAGATATCATAAAGAGAATTTGTACCAGAAGACAAAAGTCTGACCGATTTAGATAAGGAGTCATAGTCATTTTGAGCATTACTCAACTCTTTCTTTAAAGTTGCAATCAATTCCATTAGCTGATGATTGTCTTCAATAAGAACAAGAATACGATCACGCTGTCGCTTTAAAACTTCCTGATCCTCTTCCCACATGAACATAACTTAGCTTCTTCAACGTCTAATGGAGTAGCGTTGAGCTATTTCTTCTCAAACATATCAAAAACATCTTCCGTAGCAGATTTTGTGATAGAACTAATCAGGGCTCTTCCATAGTTTTCACAATCACTATCTGTGAGGATGTTTCTTTATCAGACAAGGTACCTATAAACCTCTTTTTCTTACGTTTCAAATAGGTTGCACATTCAGCTTGGTAATGCCAAAAGCATTTATATTCATGACATCTAATGCTTCTATCAATCTTAACGGATTGATCATTCGCTCGATCACTATCTCTTCGTCTTGATGTGTTAAAAGAACTAGAGAATCTTGAACTGGAGTTGCTGAAGGTGTTAAACTCTTTATTTTGCTAAGATTTGAAACCTCATGTCTTAAATTTAGAAATTCATCTTTACAGCAAGGCAACAGTCTCTACAACATTTTCATTCTGAGATGTTTTCTGTTTAGATTTTGTAGCATCACCACTTACCCCTTGGAACACAATGCTAATTTTTTTCTTTGGTGCATTGTCATCAAAAGATAGTTCAAAAGTTCTTAAAGATCCGAATAACTCATCAAGTCTCATGGTAGTAATATCATTAGCTTCCTCTATGGCAGTGACTTTCATGTTAAACCGAGAAGGAAGTCATCTTAAGATTTTTAGATAGTGATTTCTACCAGTTTTGTATCAGATAGCTTTTCCCCAAGAGCAAAACATTCATTTCCTAAGTCTAAAACACAAACATTAAATTTAGATATCATTTCATCTTCAGCCATTTTAAGTGCTTCAAATTTTGAAGATAGAATCTAAAGTTTTGATATTTTAGCTTTGGGAGTTCCTTCCTAAGAAACCTCTAGAATATCCCACACTTCCTTAGCAGATGTGCAAGTATTGATCAGCTTAAAAACATTTTAATCCACTCCATTATATAGTGCATTTAGTGCTCGAGAGTGTCCAAGAGATTCTTCATCTTCTTCTTTAGACTAGGTAATTTTAGGCTTCAGAGTAACTTTTTCTGCGGCATCCATAATTGAAGGATGTTCCCATCCAGTGATCATTGCTTTTCAACACTTATTGTCTATAGACCTTAGAAACGATATCATTCTCACTTTCTAGTATGCATAGTTTGCCCCCATCACAGAACTGAGCGTCTTGATGTTAAAGCTCCTTCACGCACATAATCCATTAAAAGCAGTAAACCTTGCTCCGATACCAAATGATAAAACAATGAAAGAATCAACAACAGTGTTTAAGACGAATCCACAGTTAACAACAGAGGATACAACACGCAAAACAATAAGTAGAGACAGTAGAAACACAAGACCTTGTTAACCTAGTATGATAAAACAACATCTACGTCTGGAGAGTCCTTTAACCCAAGATCAGATATTTAATTCTTTGATATATAAATCATAATCATGCTTTTATGATTTTCAGTACAGAGTTTAACACAACTATTCTTCACTCAGTACTATAAATCATACAATATTATAGAAAGTAATTCTATCACTAAACTATTTCAAAGATGAATTGACTAATCAAAATCTCTTCCTTAAAACAAGGTTCAAGTTTCTTATCAATCAATAAAGTAGTCTACTAGATGAACTCTTTCTAAATCACGTCCATCATCAAAACGCAAACCACACCAATGAATGAAAACTTACCCACTTCAAATTTTATTTAACTGAGGATCAATCAAAATGTTGTTTTGCACTTTTTCTAACGTCACACACCTCCAACTATGTCTCAACAAAGATAATTGACAACACACAAACCTTAAAAAATTAGACACAAGAATATCCACTTCGAAAACAAATGTTCTACTTTATAGAAAGTCTCTTTTTCATAGTGAATCTAAATAATATCTTTTTCAAACCAGAATAAAACAAAGTTTTTTACCACGTCAACCAATCAAGAAAAAAACTCTGAACAAATATAACAATCACGGATCCACATTTCTAACATAAATAATAAAATAAAATAAAATTTTCAAGAAGAATTGATATGAATCCATCTCAGATGGATTAAAACACAAGATATTATAGATACGATTTGCACAATCACTATATATTACATTACTTATAGCTTCATACTTCTCTTACTTGTAGCAAGGAAGTCGAATATATTCATCTTTGTACTTGATTATTGATGAAATTAAGCTTAAAAATTTTACAATTTTCTTAAAAATAAAAACTCACAACTCCATTATATCCATTTACCTTGATAACATATCATACACATACATAAAACCAACTTTCTTCAATCTCTTCACAGTTACAAAACACACAAAAATTAAAAATCCCAACTTCGACGATTCATTATTCATACAAACTCATCCCAGCAGGCCGGGAAGGCACAGAAGGAAGAACTATAAACGTTTAGCCAGAGATATCAATCGATCTGATCTCAGGCTTCTTCTCTTCCACTTTAGGCACTGTCACAGTCAGAACTCCATTCTCCATGTTAGCCTTCACCTCCTCCACTTTAGCATTCTCCGGCAGCCTGAATCTCCTCATAAACTTTCCACTGCTTCGTTCAATCCTATGCCATTTATCATTCTTCTCCTCCTGCTCTTTGCTCCTCTCTCCACTGACTTGCAAAACTATGCCTTCTTCCACTTCTACTTTCACTTCTTCCTTCTTGATACCGGGAAGATCCGCCTTGAAGATGTGGGCTTGTGGTGTTTCTTTCCAATCAATGCGAGTGTTGGCAAAAGCAGAAGTTTCGGGAGCAGATGAGGGGACATCAGCCAATGAATCTGAAAATGGGAAGCCTTCAAATGGATCCCAAATGCCCAATGAAAATGGGTGGAAGACGTTGCTCCGGCGGCCACCGAAAAAGCTTGAAATGATGGACATTGTTGTTTGAATTAGGATTACGGAAAGTGATGGATATTATTGATAGAATTGGGGAATTTGTCTGGTTGTTTCTCGATGCTGACACCGTTGGGTTTGAGCATTTGAGGGGATTTAAATAGAAAGTTGTTTGGTGGGTTTTCTGTAACCTTCTGGATGGATCTGGAAAAATGGAGGCCCAATCAATCTATAAGTCTATTGGACCTTCGTTTTTAATCTTTCAATTCGTTGAGAAGAATTTGGAATTTTCTAGATGTGTAACCTTGAAACTCACCTCTTTTGTAATTTTGCATGTTTTAGATTTCTTCTCAGTCGTATTTTGTTATGCATTAGTTAATTATTTATTTATTTATTTATTTATTCTTTTAAAATTTAAATCTTAAATCTTAATTCTTAAATTTTAAATTTATGTTTTTTAAAAAAAAAAAACAAAACATATTTAAAAATAAAAATAAAAATAAAAAGTTGTTTCCCCTCCTTTTTTTCTCAATCATCATCTATTTTTATTTTCATTCGTCATCACGCTCGTATTTTCCCACTCTCCCACTTTCTCCCACTCTTTCACTTTCTCTCACTCTCCCATCTTCTCCCACTTTCTCTCCGTAGTCTTTCACTCCACTTCACTTACTAATCTAAAAATAAACGATCAACTTTGCCCTAAACCTTGTCCTATAAAAAGAAGGAAATTTTTTAGAGGAAAGGTATACGTAAAAAAAGGAAATCTTTTGATCTATGATTTGGGAAGAGATTGAGAGGATCAAGAAAGAAGCCTGCCGACCTGTTGGTAAGCTTTTTTTTTTAAAATTCATGGTTGATTATTCTGCATTAATTATTTGGCACCATTTTGGCTGTTGTGTTAATTAATTAGTATTCTCCATCCTCGGTTAATTATTTGACACCCATCTAGGCTATGTTAATTATTCATTTTTGAATCACTCATTTGGCTCCTATGTTAATTATTTTATTTGGTTAATTAATTAGCATACTGACATGTTGGGTTAATTATTTGGCTGCTGTATTAATTATTTGCATTTCGATAATTATTTGGCATTCATTTGGCATCTGTTAATTAATCTCGTGTTAATTATTCTCATGTATTAATTAATTAATCACATCCTAGATCATGCTATCATTATTTGGCATCCATTTGACTACTGTGTTATTTATTTGCATTTTGCATTAGTTAATTAGCATGTTTGTCTACTTTAATTACTTGGCACCCATTTGGCATTCTGAGTTAACTATTTGCATGTCGTTAATTATTTGACACCCATTTGGCCTCTTGTTTTAATTACTCTTGTTTTACTTATTCTTATGTATTAATTAATTAATCAGCATCATGCATCTAACTATCATTACTTGGCATCCATTTGGTACTGTGTTATTTATTTGCATCTTGCACCATGCTGGCCTACTTTAATTACTTGGCACCCATTTGACATTCTGTATTCTGAGTTATTTGACATTCTGTATTCTGAGTTAAATCATTTGCATCTGCATTAATTAATTAGCCTCCTTTTAATTATTTGACACACATTTGACATCCCGTGTTAATAATTATTCATTTGACATTCTACATTAACTAATTAGTCTGACATCATAGGTTAATTAACTGACCTGCCTTAATTAATTATTTTGCAAATTTTGCATTCTTGATGCCTTAATTAATTATTTTGCATCCTGGAATCTTGCATTATTTTTGCATCCTTCTTATATCATGTCTGTATTTATTTTATCTGTATTATTTTATCTCAACCTATTACAAGTATTTCTCAAATTTCACAATATTTTGTCATTATTATTATTTATTTTCCAATTTAAATATAAAAATGTAAATTGGAGAAAAAGTATTGTTTTTTTTATGGATTTTTATAATTTAAATTCCATGAATACATGAAATTTGTCATTAGACACCTATGATAGAGATTAAAATATCAAATTTTGGTATCTTAATATTCTTAAGGTGAATAAAAAAAAATTAAAACAAAAAAAACATCATTTTTCTAATGGCTTCTATGCCACCCATAATTATCAATTCATGCTTAGGTTTTATTTTCTTTGATGTGAATTGATAAACTTGGGACATTTAAATAAAACCTAAGTAAAAAAACTTTGTTTTGTGAACCCCTATAATTTAATTTAAAAGATAAAATTGGATAACTATTTTATGGGTGTTGTAGGGTGCTAACACTTTTCCTACACACAACTCACTCCTGAACTTAAATCTCATGAATTTACTTAGACCGTCTTTTTTTTTTCTTTGGGTGACCAATCACACCTTAATATGGTTGGTGGTGACTCCAAAACTATTTATTTATTGAAATTAAATAAACGAGGAGGTCGGCTGCTCCCCATCGCGATGACGTCGCAACACCTATAATTGGAATAAAAAGAATTAATTAGTGATAAAATCATTCTAATATTTGTACAATCAAAAAAAACTTTGAATAATCTTTTCTAAAAATATTTATTTTTGTGTAGTAAAGAAATGAGAAGCGCATTAGATAAGTGCATCCTAAAATGCGTCTAATTATTGTCATGTACAATAATTTCTTGATACATTTTTCATTCTACCAAATCGAATCAAAAGCAAAATGTAATATAAACTATCATTTTGAATTTTATTGATATATAAAATTTAATAATAAGGGTGTTTGCAAAAGAATTTTAAAAAAATTACGATAATAGGATTCATGTCATTACATTTTCTAAATTACAAATGTAGCAAATTTGAAAGTCCAACTTAAAATTGTCAATGGACCTAAAAGGAAAAGACAAAACTACCCTCGTTTCAAATTTATTGGCACTAATTATCATTCTTCTTCGTTTTAATTTAGATAACCCTCCAATAAGCTCTGATACACATGTGTTGTTTTTATTCTTCTCTGTTTCCAATCTCGGTCAAACTTGGCCTCGAGATGGTCCAAGTTCTAGGCTTCTTAACTTCTCTGCTTTCCATCTCGAACTGACACAAAGCATTCTTTGTCTTAATTTGGATAACTCTCTAATAGCCATTTGATTATAGTCGTCTGATACACATGTGTTGTTTTTTATATCTATTTGATAGACCTTTGATTAGTCCGAGAACTCAACCTCTAAAGCTTTATGAAAACATCGAGATTAGCCCCGAGATTTTACTTCCTTCTTCAATTTTGTCCGAGATTGCCTGAGGGTGTCCAAGATATTGTAGACTTAAAACCTAAAACGTAAATCATCTTCTTCAAATAATCATCTAACCCTAAACCTTTTTTTCTTCTTCTTCTACTCATTATTTTCACCCTTTTCTTCAAATTTCCTCCATAAAATCATATTTGCCATAGAAATCTTCCTTAAACCTAGTTTTGTTGTTCATCTTTGAAAAAAAAAATTAAGCAAAAAACAAGTAGATATCAAACGAAAAAGCTAGCTTGATTTGAGATTTTTGAAATCAAAATCAAAATCAAAATACCAATAGTAAAATAGAGCAATTTGAAATCAAATAGAAAGAACACCGAATGGAAAGAAGAAAGCAGATAATTAGATCGCTAATGGAATTTTGTGATTGATTTTCACGAAACTCCCCTTGATTTTAGGATTTTATTGCAGAAACGAAGGAAGAAGAAAAGGATAAACACACATAAATTGCCAATTTGGGTTTCTTTGGACAGTAATTTTGGAATTAAAGAAAATTCATTAACGTTATTTTATCTTTCCTTTAGCTCTTAAATAATTTTTAGTTTATTATTGTCATATTTACAGTATTATAAAAGTGGTGATATGAATCTTATTTCCCTAAATTTATTTGCCACGGGTGTAATTTCCCTTAATACTATCTCAAATATCCCACAATAAAACTGCATAAAAAAATCAAAGTATATAAAATCTAATCTCTTTTTTTTTTCTTTTTTTTTTTCCTTTTTTCCTTTTCCTTTTTTTTAAAGAAGAATTTTTAGTGTCAAACTACTTAAAAGACTTCTTAGGTAAAAAAAAAAAAAAAAAAAAAAAAAAAAGGATTTATAATTATAATAAATGTAAAATTGGTTTAAAATGTGGCCTATTACGTATATGAGTATTTATTTGAGATTTTTGTATTATGGAAAGGAAAAATTAGAGTAGAGTTGGACTGCATCCATTTCTTGTATAGCTATTGTTTAACTCATTAAAATTAATTAAAAATATAATTTTTTGTCTGAATAAATTATAAAGTGTGAAACTTACATGCAGTCAGGAAGGATTCCACCTAAACATTGCTCACACATAATACCTACATTCAATATTATTTTGTTTACAATAACACTACAAACCATATATACAAGTCAATAACAAAAGCAAGAAGAAACGATTTCTTTCTCCACATTTGGTTAACTTCTAAAATGCTAAAGATGTGTATTGGGCTTAAACTTTAAAGAATTCTATCCATTGGTCTATTTTCTCTTAGGTTATATACTATATATATCTCCCATTTTTAAGAAATTAGAAATATTCATTTTATCTTAAAGTAGCAACTAATTAATTAAATTAATTTATTCATATTTCATTTTTTTATTTGAGATTTTTTCAATGGATGAAGTAACAAGTACGAACCCATATGTCCATGTCTAGTTACGTAGACCATGCCCATGGATCAAATAAAAGAAGGGTAAAAAGTAAACTTAATCTTCGTGAATTTAACTAATTTTTTTAATTTAAGGTTTTGAAGGTGTTAATTTTTATTTTACACAATGGATTAGAATAAATAGAAAAGAAAAAAGAGGATGAATTATATTGTAAGGTAAATGATTTGGACCAAAATAATTATTCAATAAAATTTCATAGTCCAATTTGTATTTTTCTAGAAGTATATAACCAGTAAATTGATATTTTGGACAGTAATTAAGCTTATTTCAATAAAAATAATTCTCTTTAGTTTACATTGATTTTTAATGGTAATGGTTATCAAGAGCACAACTTTTACCCTCTTCATATGGAATACAAGTAATTGTATTATCATATTCAAAATAGAAATTCATATATTATATTATTTTTACTGGACATTTTCAAATATATAAAAAATAAACTAAAATGTTTACAAATCTATATATACAGTGAACATTTATCAATATCTATTAATATTCATCTGTGTAATAAATATAAAATTTTGGTTTGTATGGTAAATATTTTCAACAATTTTACTATTTACCATAATTTTTCCTTTCTTTCTTCGTAGTGAAATATTTCTCATATATTATAAATTGTCTATATATAAAAGAGACATTTCCAATATAGCAAAATAAATCAAAATATTTACAAAATATAACAATTTTCAAATTCTATTGCTATGATGAAATTTTAATTTTTTTTTTTTTTATGTAAAATGCACTTTCAATTTTTTAAGTTTGAAATTCATATCTATTTGATCTCTGAAGTTTCAGAAGAGACATTTTGGTCCCCATATTTTCTAAATGGTTCTTGAGTTAAATTTTAATATAACATAATGATTACTAGACAGTTAAATGGTGACGTAGATATTAGTTATATTGGATGATGGGTAAATTATATTGAACTAGTTGGAAAATAAATTAAAATAAAAACTTTAAAATATTTAAAAGCCTTAAAATGTACCTATAATGTGCCATAGTCTCTACAAAAGAAGTTCAAACCATCACAGTGTTAATGTGTCGTCCACCAATACCCTCCATCTCTCGTTCATCTTCCTTCTCCACTCATCTCAGCAACCGATTCTTCAACCTGTCAGATGTCACGCACACAAGATTTTCTACCATGGGTTGGTCATAGTATTTTAATGAATGTTATATACCATTAGAAGTATTTAGTAATTGTAGGAACTAATACGTTTGTTTTGTTTTGAAATTTTAAATGATTAAAAATAGACATGAATTTCAAACCTCAATAATCAAAAATACATTTTTTTTAATAACGGTATATGAAATAAATAAATATATTATCTATAATTTAATAAAAGTAATGTTTGAAGGTTCACTATAACTACTCCGACATTATGAGGATGATGAATAGTATCTGTTTGAAAAATAAAAATGAAGCATATAGAAGTTGTAAGTGTATGGTCCACTATGACAGTAAAATAAATTGGACATTCTTAGCCAACAAAAAAATAATAAAAATAAACTGTATAGAATTATAGTGATCGTGTCATAATGTCATACTCACTAGTAGAGGTTGTCTCCCTACAAATGTTGTCCATATGCCCTTCCAATGTCCATAAACCTAACTCACTCATTATACCCATCCATCTTCAACCACTTCTACACTATTGCTCTTACTCCCACTCTTTTTTCTATTGTCTTACCATGCCTACACTCTTCAAATAGAAGTCAACATTTATACAAAACAATAATAATAATAATAATAATAATAAACGAAAAAAATCAAAATCAATCTTAATTAGACTATCGATTAATTTGAAATTTATTCTTTTAAAAAATTAGTCCATCAATTAATCTTAAAAAAAACACAAATAAATAAAAGTCGACCAATAAAAGATTAAATTTCTTTGTTACTTATATTCAAGTTACGAAGATTACGTATCTATAAGATTTTTAATTGGAATAGTAGCTTTACAAATTTTGGAAACACAACAAATGGATGTAGAAAAACTATTTTTTTTTTCTTTTAATGGAGATTTAGATAAAGAATTTTTATGAAACAAACCTAAAGAGTTTGTTACAAAGGGGCTATCCCAATTTATAGACATGCCGAGTTTCTTTACAGTTGAAACAAACAATAACATGAAAAGTTTGATTACACTATTATCAAATAAATTTGAAATAAATAAGTGTGATAAATGTGTCTATGTTAACACCACATATTAAAAGTGTGTCATTGTCTGCTCGTTATTTGATGATATGCTGGTAATGAGCACAAATAGAAGTGTCCCATTGATTCCACTAAAAAGATATCGGAATCCAACTTTTTGATAGGAAAGAAACTGGTCTTACTAATTTTTTACTTGGAAGTCGAGTAACAAGAAATTAAATCAACTAGATACACACTTTCTCAATCTCGCTAGATAGAAAAAGAGTGTTGAGAACATTTGATCACTTTGAGAGTACTACACTAACTTATAGTTTATTTGATCCACACTCTGAATTGAAAAGGAATAATGATTATAATTAAGGTGTGTCTTCAATATAGAATTTTATAGAGTTACTCTTAGCTTAATGACATATAACGAGTTGTACAAGATTTAATATTATCTACTCAATAAGAAGGTTAGCAAGATACATTAGAAATCTAGTAATGACCATTGAAATGTGTTAATTAGAGCTCTAAGGAACTTGAAGTACACACTAGATTATAGGATTACGTTATACAAGATATTCAATACATGTAGATCAACTGTATAAACTTTAGGTATATCAACTATACCATGTAAATCTTCAAACCACACGTATATGATATGTTTTACTATTAAATCAAGTTTATACATCTTGATAAAGTACGAGAAGAAGTTAAATCGCTTCAAAAATTTCTTAAATATTTAATATTTTCTCAAAATTTTCCTTATTGGCCAAAGTCTGTAAATCTTTTTGCAAGTCATTTTGGACCAATTTTATATTTTCATACTTATTTCCAAGTTTCCTAAATATTTTGTTCTTCCCTTATTAACATCATTTATAAATTTTTACATTGTTTTTTTTTTTATATACATTAATGCAGAATATTTCAAATTAACTTTTATATTCATTTCAAAATGAGTCTCAGAAAAATTATTTAAAATATTTAAAATTAATTAATGCAGAAATTTTAAAATTTTTTATTTTGGCCTGCAGTTGTTTAAATTTATTAATATATTAAATTAATTAAAAATAATAATCCACAACGAAATTTAGAAAATTTAGAAGTCCATTTTCTAGAATTTTTTAGATGAGGAGTTAGATTGTTTGAAAGTCTAAAATTGATATCCAATAATTTTTCTTTAAAATGTTGATGTGTTTTGTTATTGTTCATTTGGTCCATAATATATCTTTGGATGATATGAGTTTTTAATATAACATTTTGCATTAATTGTTACATTGATGCTCAATTTAATTTTATTATACTTGTTAAAACTTTTTTACTACATTTGGAAGTACTCTAAGTTATATAGTTTGTAATTATTAGAAAGAAACTAAAGTATCATTTCAAGACTTTCATATTCTTTTTATCTTCCTAACAAATATATTCGTTTTATAAAATTTTCAACAATGGAGTCTACTAAAATTTGAGAGTAATTTTCTAGAATTATTAAGGTGAAAAAATCCATTCTTTAAGAATCCAAGATTGATCTTAATATGTTTTTATTAAAATCTCAATATACTATTTTATATTTGCTTGATTTGTTTTGATGCTTCTCTACTCTTGTTTTTATTTACTATTAAACCTCATATTGATTTCTATTTATAATTTATAAATCTTTCTAATTAAAATTTTGTGGTTTTTAAAAAAATATAACAAAACTGGCAAAATATATACACTTGATAGAACAATTTTAACGATTGTGTACTAAAATTCCAACGATTTTTTTCAAGATTTTTTACATTTGTACATGATCTTCTACCAATATCATTTAGATTTGGCAAGATTTATGACCGATTGAAAATAAAGACCATGATTTCAAAAAATATATATATAAGAAAAATTAGAGAAGAAGAAAAAAAAGAAGATGGAAAAGAAGAAGAAAAAATTGAAGTCGCGCGAAATTCAAAAGCGGCGAGTGCAAACCCAAAATATGTAGAAAAATGGTCGACTTAATGAACTTTTTAATTGTTACAAAGGCTGTAAATATTTTGGTGTTTTGTTATATTTATGAAATTTAACCTAAAATTTTCAATGTTTTAAAATTCTTCTAATTTAAAATTCTTCAAGTTTTAAAATCTTTCAAAAAATACTCTTTTTTTTTTTTTAATTATTTAGAAAATTTGTCTTTAATGTTATAATTTTTTTTTATGTGTTTTCAAACCTTCAAAATTTAATCTATAATTTCATAAGATTGATAAGATTTCCTATCAATCTTTTGTAATAAACTTATATTATTTTCCTTAAACAAAATCCTACCACATTGAATCTAGAAAATTTGGGAATCTGATTTCCTAGAATTCTTGAGGTGAAGGATCACATCTTTAGGAGTCCAAGATTTGATTCCAAAAAAAAAAAAAAAAAAGATTTTAGTTAATGTTTTTTTTTAAAAAAACAAAAACATCTTTTTATTATAAGGTTATTCCTATGATGGATTTTGAGCAATTGTACTAATTTCTCACTTTCTTGAGGTGAGAAAATTTTCTTCATTATAGTCTAATTGATGGAATGCTCTCCACTTATTTATGAGATCATTGCTTCAAATATTGGAGTAATACGGGATAAAATAAGACATTAGTTTTAAAAGACGAAATTAAAGAATATTTTTGAATTCAAAATTTAAAATTTGGCCACCATTTTCTAAACAAGTGTTGTGGGGTGCTAACACATTCCTCATATACAAATGACTCCCAAACTCAACTCTAATTTTCTCAGACCATATTTTTTTATGATTTATTTAAATTTGTTTACTTTATATTGAAGGGGTTGCCACTTGTAAGGACACAAAGAGACCACTTATTTGCATGTAATACTATTCTCTCTTACTTTACTTGTGTTTTACTTTCCCTTTCCTCTCACATGCGTATAGATATGTGTTTACAGAAGATTAAAGGAGCTCTTAAGACTTTTTTTTTTTTTCTTTACCTCTGTTTTCTGGATTTCTTCTTTTGGTTTCCTTTGGATGATGGTGAGATGGAGAGAAGATGAAGAGAGGAAGGTAGAGAAGATGAACACACAACGTTTTAAAGTGGTTCGACAAATGCCTACGTCCACTGTGCTTTGGGAGCAAGGTTTTATTTCTGTTCAGTTTTGTTGCGTATGAAATATCAAAGTGATACAATGTATTTATAGACTTCCCTATGTCTCTTAGTGAAAACTCTAGTTAGATCAGAAGTTAAAACTAACAAATTTAGCTATATGTCTTTTACAATGAGAGATAACTATTTTGGTAAAAAAATTTCCACAAATCTCCAGCTTAAAGATATAGTGTGAAAATTTTGTGCATATCTTGACTCCCAAAGCATTTGATGCAGTCACTCCTTTTCGGGTTCCAGGAACCTGATTGTTTGAAGACACTTGAGGAACTTTGTTTGAGTGACTACCTTTGTCAACATATCAGCTGCGATTTCACTGGTATGAACTTTGAGCACTTCCACTTCCTGTTTTTCGATTTGTTCTCTGATGAAGTGAAATTTAATATCTATGTGCTTTGTTCTACTGTGATACTGTTGGTTCTTGGACAGATGAATGGTGCTTTGGTTATCACAATAGATCTTTACAGATTTTTGTAATAAGCCAAAGTCCTTCAGTAGTCCCTTTAACCAAATAGCTTTCTTAATAACTTTTGAAAGAGCTATATATTCAGCTTCAGTAGATGATAGGACCACCACAAGTTGTAGTGAGGCTTTCTAGCTCAGTAGGTTCCCTCAAATTAGGAAGCAATATCCTGTTAGTGACTTTCTCTTGTCCAAATTCGCTACATAGTCAGAGTCTACAAAACCATAAAACTCAAACAGTTTTTTAGGACATATTTTGTAGATTAGTTGAGCATTCATAGATCCCTTTAGGTACCTAAGGACCCATTTGGCTGCTTCCCAATGCCTTTTGCCTGGGTTAGCCATGTACCTGCTAATTAAACTAGAAGAGTAAGATAAATCATGCCTAGTAGAAATCATTAGGTACATTATGCTCCCTATCACTTGTGAGTAAGGGATGTTTGCCATGTATTTAACATGGTTGAGATCTTCTGGGTTTGGACAATTAGCAGCTGACAGTTTGAAGTGTTGTGCAAGAGGAATTACCACTTGCTTAGCATCTAACATATTAAATCTTTTACATACCTTATAACAGTAGTTACTTTGGTTAATTGTTAGAAGCCTCTTTGTTCTTTCTCTTGTGATGTCAATGCCTATAATTCTCTTAGATTCTCCAAGTTCATTCATATCAAATTCTTCCTTCAAGGCCGTCTTTACTCTTTTAATATCAATTTTAGATTTTCCTGCAAGTAGCATATCATCTACATACAAGAGTAAGTAAACCTTAGAAGAATAGGAATTTGAATTTATAAATGCACAGCTGTTATATGAACTTTTATTAAAACCAAGTTTAGAGATGAAATCATCAAACCTTTTAATCCAACATCTTGGTGATTGTTTTAGACCATAGATGGATTTTTTAAGATAACATACCTGATCTTCTTTACCCTTTTCAATGTATCCTTATGGTTGATTCATGTATATGTCTTCTGTCAAGTCAGCATGTAAGAATGCTGTTTTAACATCAAGTTGTTCAAGTTCTAAATCTTCTTGAACAACTAATGAAATGAGCATCCTTATGGAGGTTTGTTTTACAACCGGTGATCATTGTAGTCAATTCCCTCCCTTTGTGTAAAGTCTTTGGCTACAAGCCTAGCTTTATATCTGGGAGGTTGAAGACCGGGAACTCCTTCTTTAAGTTTATAAATCCATTTGCAAGATATGGTCTTACAATTTCTAGGTAGTGTTACCAAGTTCCATGTATTATTGATAGTGAGTGATTCTATTTCATCATTCATGGCATTTATTCAGTGTCTAGCATTAGGGCAGCTCACTGCCTCATCAAAAGTTTTTGGTTCATCATCATTTAGATGATTCATATCATTCAGGGCAAAGTTTACACAATCTGCTTCACTATATCTAGAAGGAGGAACAGTAGTCTTTCTTTGTCTATCTCTAGCCAAAGAATAGTTTGATAAATCTTCTTCTTCTTGAGTAGCTTCTTCTAGAGTAGGTGGTAGATTGATACTAGATTATGTTTCTTCCTCAATGGTACTAGGAAGTTTATTTGATTCATGGTTTGGTGGGTGCTCCACCTCAATCTCATTTGGTTTATAATTTGAATCAAGTGTTTTAATAGGTTTATCAAGCATAAACATAGTATCTTCCTTAAAAATCATATCTCTACTTGTTATACATTTTGTTTCTATAGGATGTCACATTCTAAACTCTTTAACTCCCTCTGTAAAACCTAGGAACATACATTTTACAGCTCTATTAATTTTCTCTGACTTTGATGGACAAATCCTATACAACCAAAGATTCTAAGGTTTTGTAAATTAGGAGAATGTTTAAACCATTTTTCTTCAGGTGTTAGGAAGTTGGTAGAGTGATGAGGGCACCTATTAAGGGTGTAAACAGTGTAAGAAACAGCTTCTGCCCAAAATTTTTCTGGAATTAAACCATTAGACATTTGACATCTAACCCTATCCATTATGGTTCTATTTAACCTTTCAGCAACACCATTTTGTTGAGGGGTATATCTAAGAGTCATATGCCTCATTATTCCATGTTCTTTACAAAAGTTATTAAATTTCTCATTACAAAATTCTAAACCATTATCAGTTCTTAAGCATTTAACTTGTTTAAAAGTTTGTTTTTCTATCATGGTTTTCCATTCTATAAATTTTCCTAGAGTTTGATCTTTAGACTTTAAGAAATAAACCTAACTCTTTCTAGAGTAATCATTAGTAAAGGTTAGAAAATACCTGAAACTATTTAAAGATGGTATTTGTGAGGGTCCCCATAGGTCGAAATCAATGCAATCTAGGATAGCTTTGGTGTTGTGATTAGCCTTTTGAAAACTTTGTTTTGTAGACTTGCCAACTACCCAATGCTCACAGAAAGAAAGCTTTTCAGCCACTCCTTTAGGAAGAATCCCCTGTTCTGACAACATTTTCAATCTCTTTCCACTTATATGGAAAAGTCTTCTATGCCACAAATCCCCTTCAGTTAGCATATCATTAGAAACAATTAGGGCAGCATGATTCATGGACACTTCTTTGATGAGAAAGAGTCCATTGATTCTTAAACCAACAAGAACAACCTTGGAGTCTTTTAATATTTCAAACCTTCCAGCAGAGCCCTTGTATTCACAACCTATGAAGTCTAGCATGCCAAAAAAAATTAGGTTTCTTTTCAAGGATGGAACATGCCTCACATTCCTTAGTAGTGTTGTTGTCTCATCTTTAAACTTAAGTGTAACAGATCCAATGTCTACTATCTTGCAAGCATTTTCATGTCTCATGTATACTAGGCCTCCATTCCACAATTTATATATTGTAAACCATCCCTTTAATGGTGTCATATGGAATGAACACCCCGAATCAAGTACCCAATCATGAGTATCTTTATTACCTTCTATTTGAATTGAATTTTCTGAGATAGTCAAGGCATCTGAATACACAAACGGGGCTTGTTCTACTACTGATGCTTATGCCTTAGGTTCTTCTTGCTGTTTTTCTTTTTGTTTCTTTTGATTTTGCTTTTTCTTTAGGAAGAAACAATCTTGTCTGAGATGTCCCTTCTTGTGGCAAAATGTGCATTCAAGCTTTGATTTATTTTTTCTGATTCTTGTGTTCTTTTGAGTTGCTTTTGCTCTTCCCTTTTGAGAACAAACCTTTATCAGTTGCTTGATCTCTTTTCTGTGAATTAAGTTCCAATTCTCTGGTTTTTACTGCTGAAATAACATCATATGTGGTGATTTTTTGTCTTCCATATTTGAGAGTCATCTTTACTTCTTTGTAAGCTTCTGGAAGTGAGTTGAGTAGAATAAATGATTCATTTTCATCACCAATCTTGTCTCCCAATTCTTTGAAATCTGAATCAGCTTCTTGAATTCTCCAAGATTTTCTGTCTAAGATTTGTTTCCATCCATCTTGAAGGTAAAGAACCTCTCCCTTACGAATGCACGGTGGTTAGGTAGATCTTTGGACTTGTAGATTTCATCCAACTTTGTTCACATTCCATAAGTTGTTTCTTCACCAATGACCTCCCTAAGAACATTGTCACTTAGGTTTAAAACTATGGCACCATAGGCTGCATTCTCCATAGTTTCTTTGTCTTCTTGAGTCATTGTTTTAGGTAGCTTTTCTGGATCCGTGAGGGCTTTCAATGCCTTTTGCTGGCTGACTATAACTTTGATCTTGGCTTTCCATAAGGTAAAATCTCCCTTACTATCAAACTTCTCAATATCATAACTTGCTACTGCCATCTTTGAGTTTCTTGAAATCAAGAATGTGATTCTTGGAGCTTTCTTGAATATTTCTGCAAGGTCTAATACCAATTTGAAGGGGTTGCCACTTGTATGGACACAAAAAGGCCACTTATTTGCATGTAATACTACTCTCTCTTACCTTACTTGTGTTTTACTTTCCCTTTCCTTTCACTTCCATGTAGATCTGTGTTTACAGAAGATTAAAGGAGCTCTCAAGAATTTTCTTCTTCTTTATTTCTTTACCTTTGTTTTTGTTACGTTGTTATGAAACTCAAAGTGATACAAGGTATTTATAGACTTTCCTATGTCTCTTAGTTAAAACTCTAGTTAGATCAGAAGTTAAAACTAACAAATTTAGCTATATGTCTTTTACAATGAGAGATAACTATTTTAGTTAAATGTTTTCCACGTATATTTTTTTATGATTTATTTAAATTTGTTTACTTTATTTCAGAGTCCAATCACACCATAATAAAGATTGGTGGCGACTCTTACTTTTATTTTAAAACTATTCCATTTTGAAGATGCTGACCGTTCTGCATCGTCTTGAGTACATGGCGCCATACAGAAAACCAATGAAAATGAATTTGTATATATCTAAGTACCTTTACTTTGTTTTCATCACACACACGTGTGTGTATATATATATGTTATAGTTTGATTCCCCTGTCATATTCGAAGAAATGAAAACAATAGAAAATACTTAAATCTTATTTGATATAATAACCACTTGATTCTTGAAAAGTAAACTTATAAACCACAGGCAATAAGTTTTATCTTGTTATTCATTGTTCTTTCATATTATTTAAAAGAAGAAGAAAAAACTCAAGTTCAAGTTTCAAAAACCAAAACAAAGGAAAGGTTTAAAATTCGATAAAGAATTCAAATAATTCATTTTAAAAAAAGTGTAAAAATTAATAGAAAACAGACATAAAATTTTTTAAATAGAAAACTAAAAAAAAATCAGAATTACCAAATCCAACTTTAGGTAGTGAAGTATTAATTGTGTCACACGCTAATTGAATTAGGTTAAAAATGTCAAATCCACATAATAAAGTCCATTGGTAAGTTTGAACTTTACTTTTTCTAATTCCATTTTGCTTTATTAAAAAAAAGAAAAGGTATTTTTTGTTTAATTATTTGGTCATACATACTTTTTTTTTTAATTTTTGAATTCTAGAAGCAAAGGTACAAATATCAAAGAAGCTTTTGTAATGAGGGGCAGAATGATGGAGAAATGGGGCCTCCCATGCTTCTGACTGACTTTGCTCCTCCCAAAAACATTATCATTTCCTCTCAAAAGAGGCAGACATACACCAAATTGGTCACACAACACTAAAACGAAAATGAAAAGAAAAAAAAAATTAATTAACCATAAGATTCAATTTCCTCCTCAAAATATTCATTGTTGAATCAAATTCCAACATTAAACTTTCACGCATTTATTTTATTAATGCTTTATGTATATATATACTGATTAATTTTTGTTGGGTGTGTTTAACATTAATATTAGTTAATCCCAAATTTCGATTTGAGTACTGGATGCTATGATCAAAATTCATGTTTTTTTTTATATATATTCAAGAGTGTCCATGTTGATTTATATGTACATCAACTAATCTTATAAGATAGCGTATTTGATCCTACAAATATTTTGAATGTTAAGAAAATTTGTGATATATAGTAATTAAATTGTAAACGGTTAAAAAAGTAACAAAAGACAAAAAGGTCGTTATTTGGAATGTGTTCAATTGTTAAGGAAGGAGAGAAGTTTCACATTTTGCACTGGTCAGGTTGAAGAGGCTTAAGGGGCCAAAAGATTAATTTAGAAATTTAACTGATCGTATACAAATTATAAGTTAATCTTATATTTTTCAAATGAAATTCAATCAAAAATATAAATTGATACACTCAAAATAAAAGGTTAATGAGTGTTTGCAATTCACATTGATTAAGAGTTATAAATTTTAAATCATAAAATTTATTAATTAACATAAAACTAACAAGTCAAATTCTCTTCCATTTTATCTATGTTTCATTATATAAAATTTGTCAAAGTAAGTTCAACCGTAATTAACATGATTTTTTTTTTCTTAAAATATTTGAGATTTGTATCTTAAACTTAGACTAGAGTTTTTATGAAATAATGCCCATAGTTTATAACCACATGATAAAATAATATAAAGGAATGTGTGTTTAGTTTAACAAAATACTGATATTAATCATTCAATACTTTCTTTTCAAATTTTTTCATGACACATGTCAATAATTAACATAACAGTAATTGATATGAACTCCTTTTTTTATCTCTTACAGTCTTAGCAGTTATATTTTATTTCAAACAAAAATAAATAAATAAATGAACTCATGAGCATGTGCCAACTTGAATATTATTAATGAGGAATAACTTGTACATATTTCTTGGCTTTCAAGTTGGAGATTCAAGTTATGATGACCCACACATTATTCTACTACAAGAGCAACCGTTTTGAAGATAATTAAGCAACCTTGGGTGAGGGGATTATATGATAATTAAAAATATATGTTCAATATACAAATACATGGATTTCATTAGATGGATTTAATTAGATGAGACATTACATTAATAGCATAAAGGAAACTTCTCCCAATGAAGGAAAGAGAGAAGAACTATGGGTTTTTTTTTAAAGAAAACTGTAGGGTTATTGTATATTTATTTTCTTGTACATATATAATTTTTATGATAAGGTTTAAATTTGGAGGGAAATTCCAAAAAAAAAAAAACAGAGGGGTCCTCTCCTAAATATTTTTAAGAAAGCCTTTCTCATATACATAAAAAATAAGATATATGAAAATGGAAATACAAAATCAGACTTTGGGGTTTTGGTTTGGATGTTTTTATGTATCTTGAAACTTTGTGTATTTCAATAGGTGAGACATTCTTTTTCAATTTATTGCTCTCATATTCCATGTGGGATGGGACAAAATTAATTATGGCACTACTAAATTACTAACTCTCAAATGTCCCAAAAAGTAGTATTTAATTTAATTTCCTTTTAATCCTTGGACCAAACAAAACCGTCTCTTCACATTGTGTCTCCATGAATGTATTGAAAGATTTATGGCAGATTAAACTAGATTCAAAATATATAATTCCAAATAAAAATTTTGAAACTCAATAAAAACAAAAAAAAAAAAAACAAAGAAGAGTGCAAATTACAAACTAGTTCATTTACTCGAAACTAGAAAACAAATACTAGATAATATGTAGCGCTAACTTTTGGAAACTTACTCGAGAACTATATATTATCAAATGGGACCTTAATCAAATATATACACCGTTATGAATGTTATGCTTTTGGATTGGGCGTATGTTGAGAATACTCTAATATTTCGTTGAAGGAAAATGAGACAAGCGTGCATTTACCAATTTTATATCTTGGATACGCATTTCCTTCATTAATGTTGCACATGTAAGAGTAAATTATTGAAGAGATAATGTATAGAGAAGAAGAGAATAGTAAAAGGTGGGGTGGCCATGTGATTAAAGGGATTAAATAGGGAAGAGAAGAGACCATGTATGAAATATGAGAGAGTTGAGGGGTCATGTGCTTTAAAACAAGAGATCAAAAGAGCCTTTTGATCTTTTTCTTAGATGTATATTACAAAACAGCATAATAGTTTGCTTAAAAGGACTTTTTTCAAGGGCTCCCCATCACATGTTTATGGTATAGGATTCCCTTTATTTTTGCCTTTAAAGACAAGACAACAAAGCCAAGGCACCTTAATTATATATAAAAAAAATCCATTATCTTTGTAGTTGTTTTGACTAATTAATTTATATATGATGATCATGGGGAATAATGGTAATTAATAATCCCTTTTTTTCCCTTAAAATTTTTACTTTTTTTGGAAGCTTTTAACTATCAAAATCTTCTAAAAACAAAAATATAGGTCAAAAGACTCTAAACTTAAATTAACCTTATAGATGTAAAATGAGATAAACAAAAAAGACTTAATTATAGTAATTGTAAAAAGTAAAAGGAAAATATGAAAAAAGACAGACAAGATTTGATTTAATTTGTTCTCATGTTTTTCAACCAATGTTTCATCTACAAAATTGTACTCAATTACCAGCCTTCCACTATGTTGTCTGCTAATGATGGTTCATCAATACCATACAACACACCAATTTTAAAATAATAATAAAATAAAAAAAAGAAGAAGAAGAAAGATAGCATTTATGCTCCTTTTTTACTTTCATTCTCCAAAAAAAAAAAAAAAAACCTAACTTTGTGTCAAAAGAAAAACAAAAAAAAGGTACTTGTTTTTGTTATTGAATATTATTTGATGAAAAATTTAACATCTTTCTAAGGACACTTAAAATCAATACATCTTTCTAAGGACACTTAAAATCAATAAATTTGAACTGAAACTTAATGTTTAGAAGATGGGGTTATATATATATATATCTTAGCAAACTTGAGAACAACCCTTTTGACTTTTGGGTTATTTTTTTCTTTTGAATAACAAATTCAATAAAACACATCGAATATCAGTTTCACTTGAAATTTATATTAATTATAACTTAATTTTAAAAAATTGTTTAAATTTTCCATCAAATAATATCAATAACAAAACAAGTTCTCTTTTAAGAACATGTTAGAAGTTGTTTAAAAACTAAATAAGATAAGAAACTGACATGAACTTAGTTTTCAAAAGAGCAAACACCAACAACAAAAGGTTTGGATCCTCTATTGTGATAACCATTTGTTATTTATTATTTTTTGTTTTGAAAATTAACACTATTTCTCTGTATTTATTTGTTTGGTATGTTACCTATTTTTTAGAAGTGTTTTTAAAAAATAAAACTGAGTTTTGAAATGTAAAAAAAATAATTTCAATTTTAGAATTTTAATTAGAATTTAAGTGGGTTAGCTAAAAAAGGTGAAAGTTATGGAAAAAAAGTTCGTGAAAAAAAAATAAGTTTACAAATTATAAAAATCTAAAAATAAAACATAAGGTTATTTATCAAATGAGTCATTCGATATCAAAAACACTTGAATGATCTCATAATTGAGAACATACATATAAATTCTAAAACGGTTTTTGAAGAATGATATATCTTCGTACAAAAGATTAAAGGTATTCCCAAATTCTCATCCAACCTAACAAAATTGTGTTTTAACGTTTGGTGAAGAAATCAGATTTAGAAAAATGTAATAGTTTTGTTGTCATTATCAAAACAGATGAATCCAATTTAGAAACCCAAAGAAAACAGAAATGCAAAGTTAATGTAATGGAATTAAAGGGGAAATGAGAAACACATACTTGAGATGCAAAAGCTTAATTTTGTGGGGTTAGCCTGAAAGCTAAGTTAGAGATGATGGGAAGAGCGGCGGCGGAGGGCGGTGGCCGGAGAAGTGGAGGGTATAGATTGGGGGTTTAAATTGAAAGGAGAAATTGTAGCTAAAGGAGGAATCCGAAGGGATAGCATGATCCAAAATTATGTAGAAGAAAAAAATGAGAAGAAAATTGTAAATATATAAGTTGGGATCAATGCGATCCCTTTGGATTCTTCCTCTAGTTGCACACAAATATTGTACATCGGAGAAGAACTTCCATTTATGAATAAATATATATTCTGCTTTTCTCTCTTCTTCTCCAGATCTTGAAGCTTGAAACTCTTTCGAAGGAGGAGACTTCAATATAAAAGAATGACTTAAGTGCTTTAACAACGACATTTTTCCTTTTTCTATAAAAAAATAAAAATCATTTTTTTCTCTCCCTTCAATTATAATTAAATTTAACGTGAAAAACATCAAATTGAAAAGTTATAAAAAAAAATTACTATGATAATAAATTATTACAATCACATGTAAATCATTCTCCAACCCTAATTTCAAGCAAGCCACTCCAACTATTATACCACCCACACATTTAGTCAGTATATCGAATTTAAAGTGTTTTAAATGGATGACTTAAAACCATAAGATATCAATTCTTTTTAAATTTCTTCGAGTTGATCATTACTTTCGTGAAAATCTATTCGAAATGGGACAACTACTCTTTTAATATTTGTCAAAATAGAGTTATTTAGACAATAATGAATAATTTTATTCCACGTACTCTTCCAAATGATTTGGAAAAAGAAAAAAAAATCCTTCTTTATTCGAATGGTGGAAAAAAGCATGGATATAAGTATTGTAATTTTAAACCTATAATGAGTTATCGCCCCAAATATTATTTAATAAATTATAAAACATATATAATATATGAAGTTTATAAAATTTTAGGGGAAAATGAATAACATTATAGTTATAATTGAGAAATTTATGAATTTTTACAAAGTTATTCAATAGTTAAATTAAGAAGGTATTTTTTTTCCATTTGTTTGGGTTACAATTAAGGGTGTAGTGTAGCTGAAATTGAATTGAGTTTAATAACTACAACGTTTATTTAAGTTTCAAATTGATATATAACTAACAAGTTTAGAGTGAAACTATAAAACAACATCTTAGACAAAGTTAAAAGTAAACCAAATTTCTTTTATCAAATGTTATAATCCTCCTTGGTAATTATGTTTAGTTGTTTTTAGATTTTGAAAATTAAGTATATTTTCTTTTCAATTTATCATCTTTCTTAACTTTCTTAACTAAACAAGTTGAATTCTTAGATAAATTTTTAAACTAAAAATTATTTTTATTTATTTATTTATATTTTTATAGAAAGTAGATAGAAAAAAGTAGAAGGGGTGTTTATTTGCTAATTTTTAAAAAACTAAAAACCAAAATCTTCCTTTGCTACGATTTGGTTGTTGAGTTATTGTTTTCAAAAACTAATCCTATATATACTACTTTTACCTCCAAATTTATTTTTTTGTTATCTACTTTTTCACAAATAGTTTAGAAAACCAAGTCGATTTTTTAAAACTAAAAGAAATAGCTATTAAAAACTTTATTTTTTTTTGTTTTCAACATATAATCAAGAATTTGATCCTTATATTTAAAAAAGATAAGAATAACAATCTTGGTAAGAAATGATGAAGAAATGTTTCAGTGTAGATGTTTTGGTGCATCTTGGATCATTTTGTCTTGTTTTAAGAATATTGTCAAAAATATAATAAAAAGATAACATATTAAATTTTTTGAAAGAAAAAAAAGCAAAAATGACTACCAAAACACTTCACTAGATCAATCTTTGTTTCGATTCTCAATTTTTTTTTATCGAAGTGTACATGTTAAAATTTGATAAGTGTAGCGTTTGGATTTTTGTTTCAATAAAATTAATTAGTTTCATGTGCATTTAATGAATATAATATAGTAATTACATTAATTAATTAAGCTAAACAAATTTAAAATCCACCTTTAGCTGGCTTTTTTTTTTTTTTTTTTGCAAAATTTCTTTTTGAGTTTTTTTTGATGTTGAAATTTTCTTTTTGTTAAAATTATTGATTGAATTTAGTGAAAATTAAACATAGGAAACTCCTAAATGTAACATTTAATTTAAGGAAATTGAAACTTTTGTGCGAAAATTTGATATGGTCTACAAATTTTGAAATGTATATTTTATTGTGAAATTGAGAAGCACAACTACGTTCAACCGAAGTATAGATATGAATATAAATATAATATAATGATAATAATACAATACATATATATATAATAAATAACAAAATTACTAAAAATTACTAAAATGATATTCTTAAAAACACTTAAACAAATTTCACTATCACCAAAGTTGTAGGATTTTTTACTAATGTTGTTTGTCTTGCAAGATCCATTAAAGACCTTTAAATATAGACAAAATAAAATGACAAGTACGTGGCCGATTACATGGACGGTGATAATATATTATCTTGAGACATGTGGACAACAAATGAGATAATTATATCTTAAGTGACAATTAACCACCTAAACTAAGGGATGAACCTATCTATTCAGTATATTTGTAATATTTATAATATGTGTATTTTCAAAGATGTGTTAGTATACATCTTCAAAACTACAATATAATAGAATTTACCCCTTAAATTCCAAACAAGCTGCAAAGCAAACATTTACGAGGGAAATATGTATATATGTATATATATAAAATTGAAAATGTTGAATTTGTGTATGTTCATTATATATAAATTAAATTTGTAGAAAAGAGGATTTAAGTGTGGTCCAATATGGTTCCTTATTAGCATACCCACACCCACAAGTTGTGTTTCTTTTTCTTTGTTTTTAGTTTTTTTGCTTTCATATTAGTCCTCACAAGGGGAAACCACATTCCCCCATAGTACACCTTTTTGGGTGATCCAAAGGTATAGTTGAGAGAGACAAGTAGAATCTAAATTCAAAACCATATATGAAAGAGTAGGTGTATGTAAATTATTTACATTTAAGTTCACAATAAATGATTAGTTACCTTTGTGACTCAAATGTTGAAAGTAATTTAAGGCATGTGCTTCTTTGGTTCTTATTTTGTTGCCAGTCGAAGTCCTGTGTTTGTTTGGTTTTTTATTAGAAAAAAAGAAGAAAATTTGCAGTTAGATTAAGTCTTTGGGTGCATATTGATATTATTTTAAACACTAAAAATAATATAACTTGGAAATCTAATAAATAAAATAACATTTAAATATTTAGGACATGGTAACTCTTTGTATTTTTACCTTTTTTTTATGTTTATTTTAGAAAATTGTTGGAGAAGTAGTTGGTGACATTTTCAAAAATAACAAAATATTAAAACAGTTTATAATATATAGAAAAGTACGTTAAACTTTCTTGAAGTTTTTGCTGTACTTTATAAATAGTTTTAATATCTTAGTATTGATGACAATTTTCGTGAAACAAGATTGAAGTTTAAACGACAATGCAAACTTTCTCTAAAATCTTCATGTTTATTGCACATTTATTTTTAAGTTTAAAAATTAAATAATTTTCTAAATGTGATTCTCTTTAATAATTATTAAATCTAAAGAAATTTTTATAAATATAACAAATCGGTAAAAAAAAATTTCTCAAACTGTTACTTGCTTGTTTTTCTTTTCTTTTCATCGTCTTTTTCTCTCATTTTGTAATTTTTTTAAATTTTTTTCAAACTCTTATTTGGTTGTTTAAGATCGCGTGCCAAATGTAAAAAATCGTGAAAAAAAAATCGTTGGATGGGAAAATGTAAACGATCATATACCAAAAATAGCCAAATGTAAACGATCGTTTTTCAAATATAAACGATTATATACCAAAAAATCTTAAAAAGAATTGTTGAGATTTGGCTACCCAAATTTAAACGGTACCTACAAAGAATCTTGAAAAAAATTGTTTAGATTTGGATACGATTAAATCAACGATCGTGTAGGAACAAATAGCCAAATCTAAACGATCGTTTCCGAAATATATTACGTGTTGGATGTCAATTAGTCACGAAAAATTATTGGTATTTTCTACCGTAAGCTTAGTTCTATTTTTTAAAAGATCCCTTAAATCTTTTTCTCTAGAGACAAACTTTTATTTATTTTTCTCATTTATTTAATCTATCATTTACTCATAAATTTTTTCTCTTTCTTTTACTAAAATTTATTTGTTTTCACTTTTCATATATTTTTCTAGCCAATAGTTTTATACAACAAAAAGAAAGAAAAACATGATTTATGAAAAGCCTTAAATTTGAAGGACAGACTGACAGTATGCTTTGATTGTTCGCCAAATCAGAAATTATATAATAATGCTGAAAATGGAATGCTTTTGAAGAAAAATAATAATAAATAAATAAATAAAAGTAAATTGTAATGAGAATGTTTTTTCTTATCTTTTCTTTTCCCTCTTTTATTTGTACAACTTGTTGGTCAAATTTATTGCCTTAAGAAAAAAGCATTCCAATTTTGGGCAATTTGAGTTTCGTTTTCCCCAAACTTATTCCCATTCCCTTTTAACAAAAAAAAAAAAAAAAAAAAAAAAAAAAAAAAAAAAAAAAAAAAAAATTAGAAAAACCGTAAATTCTAATTATTTTCATTTATTAAATTATAACCTAAAAAAATTATTTTTAAATATAATAAAATAAACCAAAATAAACCAAAAACATATCAAAGTTTCATTTTCTATCCTCAATAGAAATTTAATATATATTAAAATTTCATTATATTTAATAAATATTTTAAACATATTTACGATAATATTTCATCTATATATATATAAAAACTATAATCTAATTAAAAAGATTCTCAATCTTCTATAATTAAATTTGATAATTTTTACCTTACAAAAAAGAAAAACTTCACATTTCTTTTGGTGAAAAATAAAGAACATTTTTTTGCTTCAAGTTTAGGGATACAATTGAACGACTAATCTTGATTCTTAATATGTACCTATACGATTTGATGTAAGGTAATATTGGTTTAAAAAACAAACCATGGTTGGTTTCATAATCCATATAAATGTAGCAAAAAAATTATAAACTTTTATATTATATATAAAAAAATTAAGATAATACTAATTATTTTATTATCTCAATCGTGAATGCTTCCACCTGAACTTTAGAAGAAAAAATAATCATTTTACCGTGACTTAGTTTATTACCTTAATTTTGGGGAAATTATTCAATTTGACTACTTTTCTTGACACTCCCTAATCATTAGCTATATGGTCAAACAAATATATAGATTTTTAAAATTTCTATTACATACATACAATAATGAAGATCGACTATGACATCACACCAAATCATATATTATTATATACTTATACAATTTTAGCTCTAAACCATTTTATTTACTTACCCACAATTTCAGGAATATTGTTTTCTTTTTTAATTCATCAAATAAAATTGGAGAGATTCGAAATGTGTGCTTCAAGTAGTTGAGATTTGCAATTTTAGAAATGGTGTTAAGAAAATAACAAAAATATAAATATTTTCTCAATGAATGATTTTTTTTTTTTGTTACATATGAATATTTTGCTTCTGTTTGCAGGCTGTATATATATAATTTTCTTTCAAAGTCATTGTATTAAATACAAGTTGGGTGGAAAATCGAGGTTCATAATACTGTTAAATTATACTCACTTTGGTTGTATACTATATATATATATATGGGCATTAATAGTGGAATTTATTTTGACAAGTAAAAAGAAATAAATAAATAAATAGTAGAGTTAAGAAGGTGACATAAAAATGGTGGTGATGGGTTTTTGAAGACTTCTCTCATAATGCAGAATGGTGGGTACCTTATAAATGGTGCACATGGAAAGGTACCGCCCCAGAAAAAGACTGTCTCCCCTCCTCCCCCTTAATTAATTACATTTTAATCTTTCGCCACCTATATAAATTTAGATTTCCTTTCATTGTACAAAATTCATAGGTCACGTCTTTGGTACATACAAATATGAAAAGGTAGCTCAAACGCATCACGACTAATTCTATAGAACAATCTGCTTGATTCATAAACATTGTGTGTAAAATAGCACTTCGATGGAGTTGTACGTTGGAATTATAACATGTGGAGATATTGATAAAGTCACATTTGCCTATCTCCTCACACTCTAAAACTTGGTTACCCCTTGGGGTTCAAACGCACAAGTCAAAGTAAAGGGAGCTTCATCTTTGCTTCCTAAGCAATGTGGGAATCCATTTTTTAATAAAATAATAATATTTAAACAAATTTTCATCAACAATCTCCTACTTGAATTTTTTTTACTAACCAGTTTCCCACTTGATTTTTTTTTAAATCATTTTCATCGAGCTATATCTATCTGTGTTGTCACACCCCGCCCTGAAAGTTACTTCGTGCGACCAGATGGAGGGGTGCCGCCTAGACGCTCACACCTATCACTCCGCATGATAAACATTGAACGCCTAGTAAGCGAAACAACTTCTTAAACCAGTCTCAACACAGAACTTCAACCTCGAACTCCAGAAACTCTTTTTCCAATGCAGAAAAAAAATAAGTTAAACAATCGACTTAACTCCCATAAGCTTAGCTTTATCGCCTCGTCTTCAATACTTAGCTCAACTTAAACTCTTAAACCACTAAAAGATAAGCATAATACAATGCAGCGAAAAGTACATAAATACAACATCCTTTATTACCTGGACCAATTCTTTACAATTACATTTTCCTTTCTTCCTTAGTACAGAGGTAAATCTTAGCTAGGCAAGAACGCTTTCCCTAACTTTCACAAAATTAAGATGTTGCTATCTACGTTCAAGGTGTACTCTTACTCACTACAAGAAAATACAAAATAGAAGAGCACAACTTGCTTAGCTTCCACGCGTAGCAGCTGCCTCAACGCCTGAATATCTGGGGAATGGAAAGCTCAACATGTAAATCAAATACTTAGTGAGTAAAGCTTTTAAGAAACCTTTTTTTGTGGAATACAATACAACCACTTAAATTCATTTTTATTTCATAAACACACAGGCTCTCAACGCCTCTTTTTACAAATCACATATTAGTTTCTTATTCCTTTCCACATAGAACATAAATTGTTCCTTGCGCCAAGTCTAGATTCACCCTTGCCAACATTCTGCGTTTAGACTACTATGATGTTCATTCCATCCACAAGGTTCGAAAATTTTCCTAATTCCTTTCTCGTTGCATAGGTCATCTACATGACCCCTTTACACATTATGTGTACACCACATAACAATAGTTCACTTGATTGGAATAAGGCTAATAGTTTACGCACACATAAACATCACAATCATCACTTAGAAATTAATAGTTTTCTCTTTTCAAATAACAACATCAATACAACACCACAATATACAGGTAGATACACATCACGAGTTATGCATAACCATAGACTTAGAAAGAATATTTTCAAACACATTTCTTCAAGAGAATGGCATTCACAAAATACTTTTTTTGCTTATAATATATACATATATCACTCACGAAATATTTAGCTTCCTTCTTTCCAGTCACCTAACTTACTTCCTCTTCTCACCTAGCTTCTTCAGCAACAACTCAACTCTTAGCTCTTTCTCGACAACTTCTCCAAATAACCACACTTCTCCTTTGATCCTTGGAGTTTTATTTATACTAGTCCTTTGGTCCGGTTAATCACCATCGAAACTCTCTTTACCTGCCAATTCCAACTTATAACATTACACGCGTCGTCCTACTGCTTGTCGGATCATGCAACCAATTTAAGCTCAACACTTAACCAATTATCCACTCAAGATTGGACGTTTCCTTGAGATGCTAACCTTATCTCCTGGGGAAACTAAACTCTTCCTCGCCTTCTGCTCTTCCCAGTAGTCTACAAATTCCAAATTTTCCCTGACTTCACTTTGCGTTATCGCAACAGAACACCTAACCTCTCTTGCAACAGAATGCTCACTTCACTGTCACAAAATTTAACAAAAACTCCTACATTGCCTTTTCTTAAAACACAACTTTTCTTCTCAAAATGCCTCATACTTAGTCACTCTAATCCTTTTAGCAAGCTCTTCTTCAAGAAAATTCAGAATTAAAGTGCTTCCATCCCTCTACATCAGCTGGATGTTTCAACACATCCTCCATTTTCATTCATTTATCCTTATGTTATCTCATGTCTGCCAAGCTTTCTTGCGATACAAACAAGCGTTGTAATCTCGACACCAACGAAAAGTATAGCGCATGAACTTTTTTCCCTAATCTCTTAAAACTAATCTTGTATCGAGACTCACCACAAGTCGGACACAGTTACAAATCTTCGAACTTCTTTCAGAACAATACACAGTCATACTTACAGGCATGAATAGTCTAGTATCCTAGACACAACTCACATAATTTTCATTTGGCTTCATAGAATGAACTAGAAATATTGGTACCACACATTGAAAACACACGTTTTATTATCTCTAACATCATGTAGAAGGACTTGTTGCTTCAACCATTGAGGACCTTCACATGCATCATTGTAACCAAAAGGTTAGTGATGAAAATTATGAACAGCCAAGATATAGATCACGACTTGCATGGTTTAATAACTCCTTAAATACCACATTTGTTCTATCTTATTCTAAATCTACCCCATTGTTAAACGACATTTCATTATCTAAACCTTCCTCCATCTCTTTTACGTGGTCAATACCAACTTGTAAATCATGCAACATACCCAACATTTCATTTTCTTGAGGAAATGAGTTACTGCTTGTTCATTCATTAAAAGGATTACTATTACAACTCTTTCCTTCATCAAGTATTTGCATACCTCTGTGCAAGTCCACAAGCTCTCCAAGATACACCCAATGTATATAGGAGGAGGTTATTCCAGTGGTTAATAGATGTCGCTTCACACCCTCTAATGAGTTCCAATTTAAATTCATACATCTCTTACATGGACACCTTATTTGTCCATAATTATTGATGTGATATTTTACAACCTCTAAAAATTGAAAAACTCCTTTTCTATACTCAATCAAAAACCCATCCCTATGTTTCATCCAACTTTTGTCCATCTCGTTAAAAGCCCTAAAACATAAATAGGTTGGATTGGTTTTATATCTCTCCTCTCAAATAGTCCAACTTTACTTCAATATATATTGTCCAATCTTCCATCTTGCACTAAAATTAAGTTTAAATCTAAACTAAGTTGAAATCTACCTAAAACTTCATACATGCTTAATTAAAACCTACCTAAGAATCCCCAACACTACTAATAGATTAGAAACTAATTTTGACATAAAAACTAGACTATTATAACTACAGGATAACCATAAAATAAATCAAACATTTTTAATTAAATATCTAACACTTTCAACATTCAAATTCAAATTTATATGAAATTTGTTCATCAATATCAAATTCTAAAAACATACATTACACATACATTATATTATATAAATTTGAATATGAGTTTACACATACAATCTCAAATTTACTCATACAAATATGAAATTTACACATAAATTACACATACATAAATTTACACATAAATTACACATACAATTTCAAATTTCCACATAAGTTACACATACAATTTTCACATAAATTTCATATACATAAATTTACACATACATACATTACACATACAATCTAAAATTCAAATAACGCATAATATCAATACACACATTACACATACATTTTGTAATACATACATTATACAATATATACATACATTTCCATAATTTCAAAACAAAAAAAAAAAGAAGGAAAACTTATACCTTGCGATCAGCGATGAGGTTGGACGAGGGAGGGAGAACGACGGTGGGCAACGGACGGGGGTGGACGATAGACGGCACGAACAACGATGAACGCGACGAACCTCCTTTCTTTCTCTCTGTTTTCTATCTATTTTCTTCCTTTCTTTGTCTGTTCTGTGTTCTGTGAACACAAAACAAATAGGGTCAGGAATTGCCAACACAGTTCAAATTTGTCAACAGATAGGACTTTTCCCAATGCCATAAATTGACACATTGGCATTAGTATAACCAATGCCAATGTTTCACTTATGGTGTCAGGAAAAATTAATTCATGAAATTTATTATTTACACATTTTCCGACGCGGACAACGTGCATGTTGGCCTTACTTTAAAGAACTACCGACGCACTATAGAAATGTCGAAAAAAGTGTAAAATTTATATCATTATTTAAACATTCTCCGATGTCTTGGTCCACTGCGTCGAGGATAGTTCACGATCTCATAATTATGTCAACCTTCCTCGACATGCTTCTCCATTCTGTCGGGGATGGTCACGAATTAAAATAACCTATTCAACCTTCCTCGACTTTCTTTTCTCCACTACGTCGGAGAAAAGTTTAATGATAAATTTAAAAAATGAAAATGGCGGACAAAGCCCGACGTGATGGGTTACGACGTCAGTCTTGCGTGTCTAAGCTGACGCTACGTGACCTGCATCAGAATTGGTCTACTTTCTCGACGTGTTGTTTGCCAACCATCCGTCACGACGTCGAGAAATTCTTATAGTGCCTTGTAGTGCCTTTCGTCAAAAGATTAGCCAAGTTATCATCAGTTCATATATGATTCACTATTATTGTACCAGTAATGAGAAATTCTCTAATGGTATTGTGCTTACGACGCATCTGTCATCTTTTGCCATTGTAATAATGGTTTTGAACTTTTATGATAGTTACAGTACTATCGCATTGGACTAGTATAGCTGGTACCAGACTTTTCCATATCAGATCTCTGATAGCAAGCTTTGAAGCCAACTTACTTCTTCACTAGCAGTAGCTAGACAATCATTTCTGACTCCATCGTAGACTAGGCTAAAATAGTATGTTTGTAACGCCCTAAAAAAAAAAAAAAAAAAAA
>CM046892.1:10887703-10928762 GCA_025688845.1 Cucumis hystrix | reverse complement strand
ACGCCCCCCCCCCTTCTTCTTCTTCCGTTTTCTTCTCCTTCTCCTTGCCCAGCCCTAGCCGCCCCTCTCCTTCCGTCCGACAGGTGAAGCCAGCCGCACCGGCCGCCACCCCTTTCCTCTTCTCCCTTCCGCACGCCGACGCTTAGACCAGCACACAGCCGTCCGTCACAGACGCGAAGTCCAGCCGCCCAGATCTGCCCCTCCCCTGTTCCGCCCGTCCGACGAAGCCAGACCCAGCCGAGCCCGACGATCCGTCCGAGCCTGTCTTTGTCCGTCCCAGCCGTCGTCCTGTTCGATAGTCGCCGCCGATCGGTTGCCCCGGATTCCAGCCGAGACCGCCCCCTCTTTCTTCCCTTTTCCTTTCTTCTTTCCGTTTCCGTCCAACCGAGCCACCCCCAGACTCACACGTGGGGTTTCCGTGGACCGGCAGCCGTGCGCCGTGGAGTGCCGCTGCCTCTGTTTTACGGTAAATTGTCGAAATGGTTTTGTTGGTAACGAATTTAAAGTTGTGAACTGTAGTTGTTTCAAAACAAATTAGAGTTATTGGTTGGATTAATTGTTGACCGTTGTTCAATCTTAGGTTGAAGGTAACGCCTAATTTCCTTGGGCTCACAACAAATATTGGATTTAATTAGAGCTTCGTTCGTGAACTTGGGTAAGTTGTGAAACATCACATTGGGTTAATTTTAAGTGAATGATGTTGTTGGAGAAAATGTTGAGTTTTGTTGTGGTGTTTAGGTTTGTTTCGTGGAATTCGGTTCGACTAAGAAGCTTACCCAACGCGAAAGTAAGGGACTTTCTACTAGACTCAATAAATATTATTTGGATGTATTGACTGCATAAATCGTACCGTTGTACTGAGTAGGGATAACAATTATGATGTGTATGTTTGAATGTGAACTTGTGGTTGAATGCATGCTATGACTGTCTGGTTATGTATATGTACAAATATAAGGATGTGGGCATGTCGGAATCTCGTAGACTTTACTTAGATAAAGTGTGGCTGGAATGGATAAATTGTTGCGTAAACCAAATGAAGGATATGCAACTATGGTAGTGTTGTTATGAATGGAAGGGATATCATGGTTGCGCCGTTATAGACTAAGGTGAATGTTATGGTTATTTATGTTGATGACTGATGTATGGATATGTTGATGACTGAGGTATGGATATGTTTTGATTGTATCGGGGTGAAATTAGGATGATATGGTGGTTGAGGTTAAATTGGAAGTTTATGTGATAAGGAAATTTGACTGTATTGAGCATGACTGTTAAGATGTTTAGAAGGGACTGAGGGGATAAATTATTAGTTTCCTAGTGGATAGTTACCCTGCGGGTGTCCTTCGGGATCATCCCTTTATGTGCATCCTTCGGGAGCACTAGACTGATATGTGCATCCTTCGGGAGCACTAGACTGATATTTGCATCCTTCGGGAGCACTAGACTGATATGTGCATCCTTCGGGAGCACTAGACTTATATGTGCATCCTTCGGGAGCACTAGACTTATATGTGCATCCTTCGGGAGCACTAGACTGTGACTGTGCAGGGTACACTATAGGATGCTAATAATTTATTGTTCCCCTGACGGGACCAGTAGCGGGTCCCTTACTGAGTATATTAATACTCACCCTTTTTATGTTTAACTTTTCAGGCAAAGGTAACACAAGAGGCAGACCGACGAGGGACAAGAAGGACTCGTGAATTTGCCATAGGGGTCTGTCTTTAAAACTGCTTCCGCTGACGGTTTGAAAAATATTTTGATTTAACTAAGTCTACAATAGTTAAATTTTTTTGTAAATAGCACATTGTAAATTTTGTATTTTGGAAATAGGGCCCGATTAAATTTTCCTTCGTTTTCTTACGGTTTCAACTGAATATTCTTATGTCTTTTGTCAACAAACGATTTTGTGTCAAATTGATGACTTAGACGGTCAGTCCGAAAAGTCCGGGTCGTCACAATGTTTCTTGGATTTTTAAAGAAACGCCCCTCTTACTTTATTGAAGATATATCCACTTGTAGCCTTTGAGTCATTCGAGAGAGAGTTTCAATCAACATTGTTGTAACCTTCTAGAACAACGAAAAACTTTTGGTAATGTAATTCTTATTTTTGGGTTTTCTTAAGGCATCTCATGACTCTTTCAACAACATTGACTACAAGAAGGAGGGGTTCTGCCAACGCATGTGTGCATCGGCAAAAATCACAAAATGCATCAGGATAGGCTATCCTTACCTAGAAAACCACTTTGGCAAGTTTGTCGGCATTATTATTTTGGGATAGGCTACATCGATGCATGAACAACACGACGTCGACGAAAGGTCTTGCAAACTCATACTTCGCTCTCTCGACTTGTTGATTAGACGTCGACAATACATATACCGACGTCGTCTTGTATGCCGGGGAAGGGAAAAACCGACGTGACCTTGGGTTACCTTCGACCAACACTGTATCAGTATAGGGTCCATGCCTGATACATTTTGTGCGTCGAACAAACCTGTCTATAACTTTTTTTAAAATTTATTATTATATATATAATTTCTTTTTGGTATTGAGAATGAATTCGATTTATAAATTCAATCAAATTCTAAAAATAATTAATATAAAATGAAGAACATGCCAAAATCAAATCTATATTCATATTAATTCAAATATTAAAAAAATACACGTGTTTAAGTTCAGAAATTACATGAAAACTTAAAACTAAAAGCTTGAAAACATAATTCTAAACGTTGTGGACATCAGTTCTCTCATGCCTCCCAACCTACAATGACAAAAAGTTAAATATCAAACATACATACAATATAAAATCTAAAAAATTCATATAAATTTTAATTAAAAAACATTCAAAATTTTCAATATATACAATATACAATCTACCATCTACAATATGCAATACACATACAACCGAATATACAATATACATTTATTTAGAAAAAAATAAATACAACTCTTTACCGAAATGTAGAGACTGCGAAGTAACTCAACGACGAAAGGAGGACGGCGGGCTGCGGACGGTGATGGGGGCGAGCATGGACTCGACGAACGGCGACTCACGGTGGACGATAGACAGCGACACTCCCTCTTCTCTCTTTCATTTTTCTCTTTCGTTTTTGTTCTCTCGTGTGTTTTGTGTTCTATGAACACATAAAATTTTATAATAAGGGGTTCTTGCGACACAACATGAATACGTCGCGAGAACCACCTATTCATGAGCCATAAGTGACCACGTTTGAAGTTTTTTCCAAAATTTTCGAATGTCACACTTTCTCCCGACGTTTTCAGATCCTACGTCGGCAAAAAGTAGGCCAATTCTAACGTAGTCACTTTTAGCCTTGTGACAAGTTACAATAATTACTTAAAGGTTAAACCTTGGTCGAAGTGGTCAATGCCAACGTCGGCATTGGTGAAGCAATTGCCGATGTCATGTAGGTATGCATCAGAATTGTTCTAAATTAAAATAATAATTTCAACTTTTCTCGACGTCATTGTGCTTGGCGTCGACAAAGATCTTAATTGGTGATGCCCTTTTCACGGCGTCAGGAAAAGATTATTTTCTCGATGTCGTTTATCCCAACGCTTGTGTCTGCATCACGAGAACCCTTTTTTCTTGTAGTGATTCCAGTGTTCTAAACTAGGTCTGCTAGTAAACCTACAACATAAGCTATATCTATCCTAGTGCAATTAGCACCATATCTCAAACTGCCAATGATGCTCACATATTCTGATTGGTTAACACTGTCATCAGTGTTCTTTAACAACTTAACACTAGGATCGTACGGTGTACAACCTGGTTTTGCTATCAATGTAATTATATTTCTTTAGAACCTTCTTTATGAAACGAAACTAATCTAAACAAATTCTCTTTTCAGACCTAGTGATTTTGATACCTAAGATTATATTAGCCTCTCCTAAGTCTTTCATGTCAAAATTTGCACATAGAATTATTTTATATCATTTTTGACCTGTGAATTTGATCAAAAGATTAACATGTCATTTACATCTAATTGAGGTGATTCTCATTGTGTAAAAAAAAATCTATGTTTTCCGTTAGTGTAAAGCCATTTTCTACCGGTCTATATTTATACTTGTCTATTGATCCATCGGATTTGAATATCTTCTGTAGAACTCATTTACAACCTATTGTTTTGCAGCCAAGGGGTAGGTCAACTAGGTGTCAAGTATTATTTGTCTCAATAGAATCCATTTCATCATAATAGCTTCTTGCCATAAGTTGGCATCTACTGATGAGAAGGCTTCTTTTAGATCTTTGATCTTTTCTACATTGTACATTTTGAAGTCTTCTCCTAAGTTTCTAGTGGTTCTCACTCTCTTGCTTCTTCTTAGGTTTAGAATCTACTTCTTTATCTTGATTTTTGGATCCTAATTGAAGGAAAACTACTAGAACTTGAGCCCCCACTAGTTAATTTACTATTAAGGCCCTCACTATTTCTAGATTTAAAAGGGAACCTATCTTAAAAGAAATCGACACATTGTTCGATTATCTAATTTTCTAAGTCAATGAATGTACAAACTTTACTGTTTTCAGCGTATTTTATAAAGACACACTCATATGCTTGACTAACTAGTTTTCTTCATTTAGGATAAGAAATTCTAACATAAGTTAGCCAACCCAAAGTTTTGAGATAAAACAAGTTTTGTGTTTTATTCTTAAGGACTTCGTAAGATGAAATTGTGTTATTTGTTTTAGGAATCTTATCAAGGACATAACTAGCTGCCTTAACTATTTTACCCCACCAAGATGGTGCTGCTTCTGAATCTAATAAAATAGCAACTACTATCTCAATTAGAGTTCTATTTTTTCTTTCAGTTTTTCCATTCATTTTAGGTGAGCAATGTGCAATTTGAAATGAGTGCAAGGTGAAATTTCAGCTTTTCCATTCATTTCAGGTGAGCAAGGTGTAATATGAAATGAGAGTAGGATGCAGTTTTTTCATCTATTATTCCTTTTGAGTTGTAAAACTCAAAAAAGACAACATAATCATATTGTGTTCCTCTATTTCAAAATCTCTTAATTATCTTATTAAACCGATTTTCTATGGTTACAAACACTTTAAATATGTCTAGCTAATGACAACAACATGGACATTTATCAAATTCTTTGTGACGAATATTAAAATGTTGCTAAACCACCAAACCAAGAATTCTTCTGGTTGTTGGAATCACCTTTTTTGTGGAGGATATTGACAAAGAAACATTATCCTATCTCTTCACCTTCTCTAAAATTAAGGTACCTCTTGGGGACAAACCACAACTCAAAGTATGCGTATTTAAGGGAGCTTTCAATTTGCTTTCTAGGCAATGTGGGAATGCATTTTTTAAACAAAATAATAATATTTAAACAATTTTTCATAAACATTATGTCATGTTTCTAAGTCAATCCATGATCGTTAAAAAGACTAAATTTTATGACACCCTTGTAGAATTACTTGGAATTGAAAGGGAAGAAAAGTGGGGAAAGATGGACTTTGAGAGTGGGTGTAGGAAGGTTGAGTTTTCACAATCAGAAACACAGTTTCAAAAGATGAGACTTTGAAAGAACAAAAAAAGAAAAATAAATGAGGAGCGTTGGATTAGTGGGGCATAGGATAGAGAATCCTATGATGAATGAATGGATGATAAGAGGTTGTTATTTCTTCTTCAGTTTTTTATTTCAATTTGGGTTTTGGTTTCTGTTTCTAATGTTTTTTTCCTCTCTTTGGAGAGATCATGATGTATGGTGTTAGATCTTGTCCACACTAGTGAAGCACAATGAAGCAAAGAAGGCACAAGTGAAGAGTTTTTAGAAACAAATGGGTGGTATTAAGACCCCACGCCCCACATAATAAATAATAATAATAATGCAAGAAAAAGGAACTTGTGGGGTAAGTTTTGTGGTTGGCTTATGTATACTGCCTTCTCTGTGATGAGAAATGAAAACTAGGGTTTTGGTCTCTGCTCTGATTAATTGGCCCATTCATGTTCCTCATACTTGGGACAACAATTGTTATTTCTTCTCAGGCTTTGTAACCCAGTTGGTGGTGCATAAAGGACCTTTAATATTTGAACCCCTCCCCACTAATCATTTTTTTCTTTTTCTAATTCATTTTTTTGCTTTCTTTTTTAAATTGTAAAATAAAGTCAGCAGTTGGCTAAGAAAAGAAAAAATGTCTAATAATGGGAAATATATAAATGATCAGAGATAATTATATCTCCATTAGTATGAGTACTCTATTTTAATTTGATGTACTAAATCCTCTCTCTTTGTACAATCCAATGGCCTCTTCTTGGTGCACTAAATTCTCTCTTACAATTATGATAATCAAATGATGTCGCTAAATTGAAAGGTTTTCCTTTTAACCCCTTTCTTTCTTTTTAAATTGCATATCTCCTTTTTACTTATCTCATATTTTGGAATTAATTGAGGTTTGGGTTTGGGATGTGATAAACGAGAGTGCGACGTTTGTGTCAATCTAATGATATGTTTGAGTACACCTTTCTAATTTCTTGAGTATTCGGTATAAATAAAAAAAAATAAAGATTTTTTTGGAATGAAAATTGAAAGTGACAAAATTATGAGAGTAAATTTATAGAGTGAAGAATATCACATCATTATAGAATAATACGTGTAAAGTTTAACAAATTCACCATGCAAAGTACAATAAATAACGTGATCTCTTTGGCAGGAGAGAAGCTAATTTTTGGTGTTCATGGTAGCTGTGTTTTTAAGGAAACTTGGTCTGATCTATAGCTAGCTCTTGGGAGCTTTCACATTGTCCAACAGTTTCTTTTTCTCATTGTCCAACAGTTCTTTTCTCTCTCACATTGTCCAATAGTTCATATTGTAGAGGGTACTTCCAATTTCATAATTCATCTTTTAATCTCTCTCTCATTTTTTCATCTTCATTCTTTTCAATATTTTTTAGAATCAGAAAGAAATCAGTGCAAATTTTGAAATCTTAGGCTGGAAATTTGGCACTTTAGTTTACTTAGTTTTTCAGGAAGAAAGTAACATAATTTATGGATACTAATTATTTTTGAAATAGAAATACAACAACTACAAAAATAGAGAAGCAAACCTTCATTTTGTAAGGAGATAGTCGACGTCAGTTAATGTTAAGCTAGCGTACTAAATTAAATCAGATCATTAAGCTATATAAAAACCATACGGATGAAACATGTGTTTTTCTTTTATTCATATTTTATCTGTGTGGTTTAAAAAATCAAGAAATAGAGTAATTAAGTGAAATTTCGTAGTTGATGAATAACCTAAACTCATGTTATGACATTGTGTTTTTAGCCCCAATCTTGTTTATTTTACTAAATATTATAACAAATAGTACCATCTAGAAAATAAATTAAAATAAAACATAGGAATAAAATATTAATTGCAACTGATATCACATTTTTTAAATTAAAAACTATCACTTATAACAATTTATAGCTATCAATTCCATTTATTGCATGATAATAATTGATAACAACAATCAACGATAACATCTTTTTATCAATGATATATCGAGTAAACAACTTTTAATTTGACAAATTAAAAAAGAAGCATCCAAAATAGCAGTTACACAGGATTCTTTTTAGTTTTTTACTAGTTTTGTATTTTATATATATTTATAATATATACACAATTAGTGTTATTATTTTTTACTTAAATGCTATTCATATCCAAGTGGTCTTTCCATATATTTTTTTAAAATTTAATTATGCATGTGTAAGTTCATGAAATCTATTTAATTATCATCCAAAGATAAAAGTATCCCATATACGACTATGAGATTGCAATGTTATTATCGAAGATATAGACTTTTTTTTTTCCTTGGGATAAATGAATAAGAGATAGTAAAATACTCATAAAATAAATAATCTTTTGTTTAATATAAATCAATCTTAGTTTTTTATGTTCTTATATATGTGTGTGTATAGGTTACCAAGTTTTTATTTGATAGTTATTATTTTAAAATTAAACTTATAAACTGCTGCGGTGCAATCTGTTCGGCTTGCTACATCTATTCTCTTTCTTTATTATTATTTTTTAAACTATAATGTTTGTTGTTTATCTTCTTCAATTGAAAGGTTTTCTTCCAGGCTTCTCCTCTGCTTTTCTGTGTTGACTTAATACTAAGCTTGTCTTTACCTCTCTCTTTGTACGTATTGTTTATGAATGCATCACTCTTCTTGAACTAAGGGTGCTTGATGAGTGTTACGGATGCGTGAACCTATTTGAGATTCTTTTGAATATGCTTAATTCTTCAAACTCTAGTTTCTTGGGTAAGAATAAGTAAATATATATGAAACTTTTACCTATAAATTTCTTTATTTATTATCTACTAATTTCTTTCAAAATTTTCAAAAATTAACCAAACCTGTTTTGTATTCAGAATTCAACTAAGAAAGCAAGTGATTCTGCAAAGAAATGTGAAAATTAAATATTAAAGCATCGTGTGAAGTTTTAGGAGAAAACCATTATTGTAAAATTTTGAAATTGTTATCCAATGAAAACCTAAATTATAATAATAATTTGTTTAATCAAATCTAATAGTTTAAGGAAAACCTAGAAATTAAACAAAAAATCACATATGTATTTGATACAATAATCCAAATACAAATATTTGTTATCTCTAACATTTAAATTTTAGTCATCCAACTGCTGTATATATATTTATAAGCATCAAATAATTTTCACAATCCAAATGAGTGGTAACAATACACACACGCACCACACAAGTCACAACTAGTTGTCAATCATATATTTGGGATGTGGGATATAATGAGAATGTTACTATTGTGCAAATTTAATTTGGAATAATTCAGTGCACCTGTTAATCTATACTCCTATATATCTTTTTTAAAAAAGAAAAAAGGAAAAAAACTAGTTGACATTCACATCTTTTGGACGAGACATAATGAAAGTATTATGATATTTGGAATCCTTCGGCATTCTTGTTTAATTGTATGAAAAGAAATTAAAAGTTTAACCATATAAAAATCATAACACAAATCCTGATAAAGGTTCAATGAACAAAAATTGGAATGAAGAATCAATACACAGCTACACAAAATCAATTAATGTGTGATTAAGTAATTGAATAATTGCTGATTTAGTGGTCCAATGTGACAATTTAATTCCACTGTTGAGGTTTTAATATTTGGATGGCAAATGATTTGGACCACAGAGTTATATTGGTTTGGGGTAGGAGAGCATCATATTGAGAGTGTCAGGCAGTTTAATTTGTACTTAATATATACATATATACACTACTTGCTAAGCTATGATTCCCCAACGTTCATATATATCTTTCTGTGAGTACCATTTTCTGCCTCCAAAACTCATTGCGAAACCAATAAACCACTTTTCATTGTCTTTTACATCATTACAAATTCATGAAACCTTGAGCTTCATAACGTAATGTTCCGTCCCTCTAATATTACCTTTCTAAAATAACTTCTCTCATGTTGTACCTATTTTGTTTTTTAAAATTATGTTTCCTTCTTATTAATTTGTTTTATCAACTCTCAATACCTATACCAAACAATATATTAAAAAATGTTTTAAAACTTTTATGTAGATTTTGTTTTAAAAACAATGTCAGAAAGTAGCTAGATATAATACATGGAGAAAATGGAGAAAATGTAGGAGTAGAAGATAGTATTTATAGAACTTATCTTTATACAACCAAAAACTAAGTTTGTATTTTTGGTAGCCAAACATTAAACTTAATTTCTCTTCATTTTTATTATAGTTTTCGATCTTTCCTAAGTAAAAGACTAAAAAGTTGAACTTTTAGCTAAAATTTCAAAAACAAAAACAAGTCTTTAAAAACTATTTTTTGGTTTGATTTTTTAAAATATTAATATCAATATATAACAAAGTAATAAATGTAGACGTAGAAGTGGAATTTAGACTGAATTTTTAAAAACTAAAATTAAAAAATCAAATGGTTATAAAAGTGATCTTAAAAAACTTCGCATTCACTTTTGTTTGTAGCTTTACAAATTTGAGACCAAGTTTTCTTCCAAAGATTTATTTTCTTTAATTCTTATATGAAAGTAATTTCTTCCTTTAAAAAAACATATAAGCAACAATTTAGCTTTTAAACGTTAAAAAATAAAAAAAATTAATTTGATTCATATACTTTTAAATTTCCATCTATTTAGTTGCTTGTGAAAACTTACGGTACAAGAAATCGGGGGTTTCCTGATGCAGGAAAATCATCGGGAAACATAGCGTCGGTAGACGACGCTGTTTCTCGACGCCACTTGGACCGCGTAGGGAGAAGGCCTTTCATCCGACGCATGAATATGAGCGTCGGAATTTTTCTGCCCTTCCTCCGACGCGGTGCTAGATACATCGGGCAATGGCCACCTATTCCCGACGTACACCATGTTGCGTCGAAAGATGATGAACAATTAAATGTATCGTTTGACCTTCCTCCGTCGTGGTAACAGGTGCGTCGGAGAATGGGCCACTCTTCCCGACGTCTACAATGTCGCTTCGGAGGAAGGGAGGATAATTAATTGTTCGTGATGCCTTCCTCCGACGATGTGTCAGTCACATAGGGAATAGGTCAGGGATTCCCGACGCCATAAGTGACACGTCGGGATTATTGTTTAGGTATTTTCGACGTGTCCTTAAATGCGTCGGGAATACCTAACAATTTTCGACGTTTTCGATGTGCGTCGGGAATTCTCTGTCTTTTTAATCCATTCTTCACAGAATGGAAACAGAAAAGAGAAAGAAAAAGACACCGAGAGGGAGACCGAGGGAGAGACCGAGAGGGAGATCGTGAAGTTGTCGCCGTTGCCGTCCCCGTTGCCGCTTCCATCATCATTGCATATCGGTATACCTTTTTTATGTGTTTTTTGTTTTATTTACATAACAAATTCGGATTTTGAATTAGTTTTTAGTTTAGGAATTGAATTTTGAATTATGTTTTAGTTTTTTGGAATTTATGACTTGGATGTTGTATATTTGTATTTTAGATATTGAATTGTGTGAATTGAGCGTTTGATTAATGTAAATAAATGTTAATGTAACTGTAAGTTTGTGGTTGTATATATGAATTAATAAATAATGTATAAATAATGTATAAATAAATAAATAAATGTATAAATATTTATTGTAATTTTATTAATTTATAAGGTTAGTTTGTTAATATATAAATATTTATTGTAAGTTTGTTAATGTATAAGGTTAGTTTGTTCTGGATTGAGTGTTTGATTAATGTAAATAAAACAAATGTTGTATGAATAAAATTGAGTGTTTTATGAAATTCAAACGTATGAATTATGTTTTGGTTCTGCTAGTAGATATAGTGTTTGGTTAATTTGTTTGTTTTGGCTATCCTGCAGTTATGGTAGCCTTTTGTATAGTTTGAACTTAGCTTTCAAATAAAAGAGAGGGATGATTTGCCATAATTTATTCATGGAGTAATTAAGTTTAGGGTTTGGGATTAATAATATATAGGACTAATGATCAAACTTCTTCACATTCTACAGCGGTCGAAGAAGCTAATGCAATCCTCATTGAGCAACAACGACTAGAGATTCAAGAAACTAGACGCATGATTGAAGTGCAGAAAAAGTTATCCGAGATGCAGTCTAGACAAATGAAAGAAATGATGAAGAAGATTGAAGAATTGTGTAACGACCCAACTTTTCTAACTAAGTCGGAGCCATTAGTTTTGACAAAGAGACCTTGATTGACTAAAAAATATACCAAAATTCATTGAAATCGTACTGTCAAAGAAAAACAACTCAAGTTCGGGCCCTAATTCAAATAAACAAAACCTTTTAAAATAAAGCTTACAAAACAACGGTTCTTAAACTCAGATAAAACACGAATTTTCAAAGCAGTCACATGAACTAAAGAAAACGAGAGAAAACATTAAGCGGAAGCTTTTGAAGATATTTTCCTATGGCGATCACGTCTCCTATCTGTCCCTCGTCGGTCTGCCCCTCGAGTTATCTTTGCCTGAAAAGTTCATCAAGAAAAGGGTGAGTATAAACATACCCAGTAAGAGACCCACTATTGGTCCCGTTAGGGGAAAAGTTAACTGTTAACTTCCTAATGGGGTACCTTGCACAGTCACAGTTTTGTGATCCAGAAGGACACATTATCGGTCTAACGCCCTGAAGGACGCACATATCAGTCTAGTGTTCTGAAGAAACTCAATTCAATCAAATGCTCTCGAAGGATGCACAATAAGTGGTGATCCCGTAGGACACTTGCAAGGCACACATTCCAACAGAAAACTAACAATTTTCCCCTCTATCCATTCTAAGCATCTTATCAGTCAATCATAGTACAGTCAAACTTTCTCAACATATATTTCCTTTTCTTAACAGTCATCTTATTCTAATTTAGGCCAAAGTCAGTCAGTAACATATCAACACATCAGTAAAATAAGCTAAATAAGCATAACATCACTTCAATTCACAAGTACACAGCCAGTTCACATATTATATAAGCTCCACTCCACAAGTTTTAGTCATTTTCACATTCATAAAAAAAATTCCTATATATAGTTCCAGTCATCACAACATACATCAAATCACGAGTCTACTCCGATATTCATATATCATATCTGACTTCCATCATCAGTTTAGAGACAACATACAGTTGACTTATTCTACTTTAAAGGTGAGTCCAGTAGAAAGTCCCGTACCTTAAAGTTAGGTAAGCTCCTAAACCGCGCAAAGGTCTGTGAAGACGAACCTAAACATTAAGATAAATACTCAATATCTTTCTCCAACGCATCATTCATTTAAAATCAACCCAATGTGATGTTTCACAACTTATCCAAATTCAAGAAACAAGCTCCAACTAAAACTAATGTTTGTTGTGAACCGAAGGAACTCAACGCTACCTTCAAGAATGTCAATTTAACAAATCAATCGGCATTACACTCAACCAATATATATATATTTTTTCCAAGTAGAACATAAAGCCCTCAATTCATTCTTACCAAACGCACCCAAAAGTTCACAGCAAGGCAGAAGCCTCTTCGAATAGGTGAAATCAAAGTGTGCAAAAAAAATCTAGACGACAACCAAGGAGGACGACAACTTGCAACCCACGGCTGGACGATGGGGAGTCGCGCGGCGATGCTTCGAGGACGAAGGTTGGGCGCGTGCTCGACTTTGACTCGATCGACGCAGGGCCGCAACCAAGATTCAACGGACGGTACCAGGCAGCGGCGGACAGAGACGCAAGGACGGAGGAGCGACGGTTGCGGACGGAGACAGGCGCGAACGGATTGACGGACGAAGGCGCGGCAGAGAAACAGCTTACGGCGTGCAGCTGACGGAGACGGTTGGCGGCTGGCTTCGTCGGAACGGAAAAGAGAAAGGGGAAGGAGGGTGGGCGGCAGCTAGGGCAAGGAGAAGGAGAATCGATGAAAGTGAGGGGGTGGTGTTCGCGGGCGAGGAAGAAGAAGAAAATAAAATAAAAAAAAAAAAATTTAACAAAATATAATAATAATAATAATAATAATAATAATATATTATTATTATTATTATTACATTTTCTTCCTTCACTTCTTTTCTTTCCCATTTATTAAATTTCTCTTCCAAGCCAAAAGAAATAAAATAACACCCAACTAAAACAAAAAATCCTAAAAATAGAGCAATTTGATTAAAATCAATTACCTTAGAGTTCGGGGTGTTACAAATTGAGTCGGACACATGGAGGATCGTGAGGTGTTCGCGGCTTTCATGCTTTCTTGCTTTCTTGTTTTATTGCTTTCTTGCTTTAATTTCATTTTTCGAATTTAAGACTATGTTCTTCTGATATTTATGTCATTATAATACAATTTCAATTTCGATGTTTTGGTTGTTCAGTTTTAATTTTAATTACAAAGGAAACAAAAAAAAACTAAAAAATAAATTAATAATAATAATAATAATAATAATAATATTCATAAATAAAAAGCTATTCCTGACGCAGAACATGTGTCGGGAAAAAGGTCAGAAAAAATGTCTATTTTCGACGCATACAAATTCTGTCGGAGGATCGTTTCCCGACACGCTGTCTCCTGTCGCAAGGACAACGTCGGAAAATCCCAGTGGGTAAGCCGGCGAATAAAATACGTCATTGGAAACGACATCGGGAAATATGAACCACCGACGTAAGTTTGTGGTGCGTCGGAGATGGGTCTCCCGACACGGTTGTCCCGACGCATCGCCCGATGTTGCAAAATACGTCGGGAGACCCTTCCCCGACGTTTCGGGCATTATTTTCCGACACTGTAGCCCGTCGGAAAAACCCCTCTCTTGTAATGTTATATGATGTAAATATTTTATCTCAACAAATAATCATAGTTGGTTGTTAGGTGAGTTATCATTCTACATGTAAGACTTTTTTTTAAAACAAATAAGAAATGAGAGATTTGAATCACAAACTTCATAGCATCAACCCATATTAAATGACAGTTGAGTTAAATTTTTATTAGTATCTACAACTTTTTATACATGCAGTTGTGCGTAGAGAGAGAATGGCTTTGTCCGAATGAATGAATAGTCGATGACATTGAATATAGGCAACCACAAAAGAGATTAAGGATAGGCCAAAATTTGAAAACCTATGCACCATAAATATATTAATTCATTTTTCTACCTCTCACAATAGAAAGTGATAGAAAAGACCCTAAATGAGAAGTCTTCTCCAAGAAGGGAGAATCAATTTTGCAAGTTATTCTTCATTAGAGCTAATACCTATCATCCAAATTATGAGATATCATATAGCCAGACAATTTCTTTATAAAGGCCATGCAATAATATCAATGATTTTGATGTTTTGATAAATTTGTTCATCTATTCCCTATTCTTGAATTATAAATCATGCCAAAGTTCGCTAAAAGAAAAGGATAGAGAGAAAAAGTATTAAGAAGGAAAATATATATATATATATACCTTCTTTCTCCCAAACCATTTCACATCTTGAATTGAGTAATTATAGGCTATGATACGACTTGATAGGTTAGTTTGTATTTCCAAAATTAATATAATAATTCAATCATCTCACAAGGCTGCATCTGATTCCACAAAGGGTTTGGTTTTAGTATATATTGTTGGGATGAAAACAATCCACAAAAAAAAAAAAAAAATCGAACAAAAAGAAATTAGACACATAGATGTTAACTATGTGTGTTAATTAGTTACATATCCATAAGTTGGAATAGAAAATATTTTATATCTTGAAGAGCAACATATATAGTCCAAAATACATAGATATATAATGTGATTATCTTGATGGTTTATATATATATATAGCATCATCTCTTAGACCTTAAATAAAATAGGCCAAAAATGAAAACGGAATAATATAATCTCAAGACTTGGTGATTGGTCATTTAGAGATAGTTTCAAAGTATTTCAATATTATATTTTCGAAATTTGAAATGGGTAATTTGAAAATTTAATTGAACAAAAGCATAAACTCTTTATTATGTAAAAGGGTACAAACAAAAGCATATGAAAAGATGAAGAGCTAGCCTAGCACATGGATTTTCATTGTGTGAAACAATGAAACAATAAGGAAAAAAAAGGGAGGCCGGGGGGGTCTCTCTGTTGAAGGACAAACTCAACTCAATCAATCCCATGTAAGGACACCCTCTCCTACCCCACAACTTCATTTATTTTTGGCCAACAAACTTCTTCAGAACTTTTCAATTTTTGTCTGTGAAGCAGAGAAGTTGGAGATGTGTGTGAACACAACTGAATGTTGAAGAATATTAGGGCTTCGATCTTTTCACCATATATATGGACCCTCACCTTGTAATGGATTCAACAACACTTCCCCTAATTTACCTAACCACTGTAACAAGTTTTAGACTTTGGGTCCAATTTCTTTTCAAAATGCTTGCTTTTTTAGTGGGGCCTTCAGGAAACAACTACTATAGTTATCCATTAACCCAAAACTTGTGGTTTGTGTTAAAAGAAAACGACAATAAATATATATATATATATATATATATAATGAAAAAAATAAACGTAAAAAAAAGAAGATAATCAACGTACAAATTCACATGGTTCATTAGCAATGTAATAGTTGTAGTTATGTTCAAAGCTTCAGGCAAAGTACGAAAATAATTCAAATTATATATTTAGAGTATTTATATTACGAATTCTCTAAACCCAAAATCAAAATTGTAAATAACATAAAATATGAAAAATATGAAATTCCACATGTTTGGTGGTTTAAAACACCAGTTTGAACTTTTGTATTTATGATGATTTTTAAATCAAAGGTATATGCTCCATTTATATGTTTGAAGTCTATCACTTGAACTTCTTCAGTGTAGGCCGATTGAGTACATTTCTAATATTACTTTGTCAAAACTCAACAAACTTCAATTTGATATAAGATATTTGAAATTCCACATCTTCTACTACATCATTCTCTTCACTGACAATCATATAATTCATAGAAGTATATACAGATCACTCTATCATAAAGAGTACACTGCCTTAGAATATTCCACCTTCCAAGATTTCACTTTTATCGTCACATGTTGATAAACATTGTTGAGATTTATAGTGCAACTTCTCTCTTCTTAGCTCATCCGAAACTTCTTCAACCATCGACACGATTTCCACTATGCCACATCCTCCGATCCTGACAGTATTACCATCCGAGCCAAAGGCAATTGACAAATCTGTTTTTATGTGTGGTGTTTTAATTAATTTTTCCTTTTAAAAAAGAACTTGGATAAGGAAGGGCAACAAAAGCATTTTGTGAGGAGGAATATATTATGCTTTAGAATACGTTACTCCAAGGTAAATATATATGTAATTAAAGAAAATGTGTGTAACAAATAATTTGCTTTTGCCCTTGCCCATTTTCCACCCAATTACAAAACCTCCAACAAACTATTTTAGGCAACTTCGTTTCTTATGAATAATTCTTTTATATGTATTCTTGAAAAAACAGTAGTGGATCAGACAACTAACACTATGTCAAGCACGATGTCACGATAATATATCCGACAAGATCATAACTGTTACAAAAACAAGCAGAAAAAGTAATGACACAAAGATTGATAACCCAATTCGATGCAAAATCACTTACGTTTGGGAGGCTGGAATGAAACTTCACTGTATAAAGAGTAGCAATTACAACAAAAGTACTTATCTGATAGACTTTCTCTTTAGTAACTCTCATATAACTTGCTCTTCAATGATACAAATTTAGGCTCCCCTCACTTCCACGATACGTTTCTTCAAGCTTTGAATAAGTTGGTTACATCTATACAATTTGCTTAGGCTTCCCTTAAGAGGGAGAGATTCTTTCTCACATTCACTGTACTTAGGCTTCCCCTAAATACAATATGATCAATATCAAACACCTCCCAAATCGTTATACAAGTTCTACGATAGTTTATATAGATTGATATTCGTATAGTTGTTTGAGACGCTAAATCATAGAGTCAAGGCATTTCAACACTTAGCATGCCATAATGAGTATACCTATTCCAAGATAGACTACACTCCCTATGAGAAAGTGTTTAATTTCTCATTCCAAGATATGCACACACTCATCTGGGCAGAAGAAGATTCAAACTTTTGATCTGACCTCTTGGTCAAAGATAAATGCATTATTGACCGATTAAATAGGGTTATATTCTTATATATACCCATACCAGTCGTGTCGATCACGTCTCTTAACTTTCCTCCATATCTGTTAAATCATAACATATTAACTAAAATAACTTAAACTAATGAGAGAAAAGATGTCATACTCCAACAATTTTATTATAAAACCTTCCATTCATGATATCAAGTTAATCGTTGAAGAAAGCAAGGTCCAAAAATCTTGAAATCTTATTAAAAGAAACACAATGTATTGGGGATCCAAGTCAGCTCATAAAATGGAAGGCCATAAATTTGGAGATGTTGTTTTGGATTGGCGTAATATCAAAGAAAGCAAAGCATATATGAGGGACATTCCATGTCGGTTTTGTTTTTTGAAAAAAAACAGTCTCTTCCATTCATATTGTCTCTCTCTCAGGTTTTGATCTCCACCAACTCTGATGTGTGTGTGTGTGTGTGTATATTATATATATACACATTTGTGGTCCTTTTTTAGGGCTGTAGACAGCCAAAGAAAACTTAAAAGCTTTTGTCCATAAACTTTGGGTTATTGGTTGGAAAGCTTTGCAAAATTCCTTTTTGTGTTGTCATTCCTCATCTAAAGCTTTCTCTATTTTTAATTTGTAGCTTACACGCACACACAAAATAAAAGGTGACAGCTACCTTCTTCTTCTTTTCCCTGCCTTGTCTTTTCCTCCCTTTTTCACAAAAGAAAAACAAAGACCTACTGAAATAATTGAATGACATGTATATTATAAAAAAGTGTCATTCCACTTTCTATTTTGTGTCAACAATATTTCTTAATTAGCTTTTAAGAGATTCAAAAATATATTTGAGTTTTTTAAATGAACGTTAAAATTTTCTTTTACAGTTAATTTTGGATGAAAAACATTCGAGGGTAGTCTTGAAACAAAACACTTATTGTAATCCATGATCAAAATTAACTGTAATAGTGTTCTTTTAATTCTTTTTGAGGCTTTAAAGAGTACTTTTCAAAATTTTAGAAAGTCAATTGGTATTTTTTTATGCAAAATACAAAATTCAGGAACATTTTAATAATTTAGCCTAGTTGAATTTACTGTAATCTATGATGGCACTGATAAGCAAAATACAAACTTTTCTTTTAATAAAAGTTAAAATTTGTAAGGTTAGCTTGAAAGGTTGAGATATAAGAAGCATTATATTTGCCAAACTGCAAATAGAAAAAAAGAAAAAAAAAAAAAAAAAACCTAGGATAAACATAGCAACGATGATAAATTTGTTTAGAAATAGAAAGAATGCAACCTACAAAATAAGATAAAATAAATGTACATCGATGTGGTAGTTACCATACACAAATAAAATTAAGTCAGGGAATCAACTTTCCTGGTATGGAGCTATAACCATTGTACTTAAATTAGTGTTTTGGAACAAAATGTAAGATAACTCTTCAGCTCATTGGGCCAAGGCATGCCCAATTGTACATTTTACTAGTGGCCAAGGCCGATAACTTTAGCTTGGGCCAAGGCCTATGTCAACCCTCTTTTACCCCATTTTGGTCATAGTGTTACTTTTGACTTTTTTTTTTTAAAGAGTCTTTAACTAAAATGGTATACCATGATATAAGATTAATCCAACTTGTCTAAATTTTTCAGAAATGTTCTAAATTGACTAATATTTTACACAAATATAAGACTCAAATGACTAATTTATTCATCTTTATTATTAATAATATATTAAAAAAATAGAAAAAGAAAAAAGAAAAGTGGACCATGATTAATATTTACATTTATTAAGTATCTTATGTAAATATGGTAAGTGATTAATTCTAAGTGAAGGATCTCCTGACAATCTTGGGTTGTGTTCGGTCAAGATTGGAAGTTCAGAGCGAGAGGTAAGGAAAACTCGGGCCTTCTCGGGGCTTTGTTCACTCGAGACTGAAAGCAGAGGATAATAAGGGTTCTTGGGCAACATCTCGGTGCTTGTCCAATCGAGAAAAGAAGCAAAACTCGGTGGATCTCAACTGAGATCACTTAATGGACGCGTGACAAACAATTTTTCAAAAATTTATGACGTGCAAGTTTTGCATTTTTTGGACGCAACGGGTGTTTGTAAAGGCATCATACCCTCTTTTCTCTCATTTCTCACCATTTTCAGCCCAAGAGAGAAGAATAGAGAGGAGTGTGGTAAGAGTTGAATGTTCTTGAACGTTTGAAAGCCACAGTAGAGAGTAGTTAGGTCAAGCATCAGTTGGATGTTCGAGCAAGAGACATCTGAGAAGTTGTTATCCTTGGTGAGTTAGAGCTCAAGAGGAGGGGTTTAGAGCCTAAGGTTTAGATCCAAGTAAGTTAAAGCTCTTTTTCATTGCTTAATTAAGACGATTTATAGTATGTTTACAAGTTCTGGTTTGTTCACCTAGAGTTTAAATCTGATTAAGAATTCATTGGAGCTAGGAAAATTAGCTTGGTAGAAGTAGTTCTAAGCAGGCCAAGGTTCTCGAGACTTTGAAAGAGTTCAAGATGAGTTTAAAAAAATAGGGTTTCCTTTAGAAGAAAGAATTAGGATAAAGGAAAAAGTTAAAGAGATTTTATCATGGTTGAAACCAAGTTTTAACTCGAGTTTTCTTTTTATTTTTAGGGCAAGGAGAAATTGATCTTTAAGCCAAGAATCTAGTCAAAAGTAGTGAGTGATAAAATGAACTTATAAAATGTTTTCAAAGCATGTTCTTCAAGTTAATGTTCTAAAGCTTATCTTTGAAGTAAATGTTTAAAGTGATGTTTGAGCTTTGTGTAAAGAAATATTTGAGTTGAATGTTAAGATTATAAGATTCTCTTACTTTTCCAAAGCAATTTAAATAAATTAGTGATTAAATTTTTTTAATAAATTTTTTATTATTTTTGTAAAATATAAACATATGTGCATATAACATTCAAGGACATTTCAAAATTATTTGATATTTTTAATGTTTTGAAAAAGGAGATTTCAGTGCATTGTCGGAAAAAAAATTGTTCAAATTTTGTGATTTCTCACCTTTGAAGATTATGTACATGCTTGTCTATTTTGTGCTCGGGACTTAATAGTTTTGTGTGTGTATAACACAATTACAATACGTCACTAAGTCAGATCATTGCGCGTAATGCGCTAATGGTCACTCTCTGTATAACATGCTTCAATTCCTAGCGATGAATTTGGGTCATAATCATAGCATGTAAGATGCTCACTATGCGCCTCTTCATCGCGTGATGCTTAAGTCTTTGTTGAGTACAAGTTTTCCAACTGCTTCCCCAAGTACTGCAAGCAAAACAGTAGGTTTATTTGGGTGATCCAAGGTCGAACATAGGGAATTTTTTACAGACATTAGTTTTAGGATCCACTTATCATTTAAGCGAATTGAAAGAATTAAATAATAACAAATGTAAGAATTTAGCTAATTACACAATGAAAGTCTGTAAGGCGACGTGAAGAGCAAGATAAAATAACACATCTAATTTGCACTAGGAAAGAGGGTAGGGATGTCCGCGAGGTATCATTTGGATAAGTAGAGAGATAGCCTTGACACGATATAACTTGCTAATTAGACACACTTGTGAATAAGGCATGCTTCTCTTGAATGCAAAAATGCCACACATGCTACTTTTCAGAGATCTATATGACCAAATATGTCTAAATGAGTTATGTCTATAAGAAAACCACTCATGCAACTTATAGTATTTCGTGATTAAGAACGGCTACTTCTCAGTAACCCCCATTACTACAAAACTGGCAATACTTGACCCTTGTAGCTACTTTCCCTCTCAGGTAATTAGCAACTTATGCTGGCCAAGCATTCACAAAAGTACAACGAACACGTTAAAATATATAAGCAACTCTTCTTACCATGATCTATTACTTAAACTATCGATAACACGTAGACTTGCAAAAGAGAAGGGATAATGGATTGAACGGCTATGTTTATATAAAATTATCAAAGAATGTGATTTTCAAATCTATGAACATTATGTACAATATAAAATGTAAGCTATACATGAAAACACGTGGAATACTATTACAAGTTAGCAAATCGACATAAATAATCTTTTTGTTCATCACAGCTACATGTTCTCCAGGTACCTCACTCGAGTTCTCTCTCTCTTTCTCTTTCTACACAGACTTTCTTTGGCCTCTTCGGGTCTCCCCCTCTATCCTTGGTGGAGACGAAGTGTTTGTATAGGTCGGGTGTCTTTTCGACGAGAAACTTCTATTCCTTTAAGCATGTCAGTACTGTCTTCTAGCCCTGTGAGGTCACATCGTTTCAATTACCATTCTTGTCTTCTTGTGAGCTTTACTCACGTTATGTTTTAGTCCCTCGCCTGGAGTTATTAATTGCTAAGCGAGGTTCATCGCATAGTCCTTGAGCGAGATGTCATGTATGAGTTGCTCTTTTCTTCTTTTCCCACTTGTCCTGCTTTTAAACTTGATAACTGCATAAAATAGGAATGACATTTATGTAAGATGTATGTTTAAATACTTATACATTTACAACATAAGTCATGATTTCTGATCATCTCCTTATCATTATTCTAATAAAAAAGGCTATATTAACAGTCATTTTTGTATATTATCAGTACACGACATGAAGGCATGAAAAAAATTATCTAGTGTTTGTAATTTGGTTTTGTAAGATTAAGAGCATGTTTGGGACTAAGCGTTAAGTGGAGTAGAGTGAACTATAATAGTTCACTCCTTGATTGGGCCAATGTTCTTTTTTAAAAAAGATTTGGTTGGATCAGTAAGTGCACCTGGACATCTCTATTAGGTTGGACATCTCTATAGACCCTCATCATCCTCTCTTCATTATAGATATAACGATCTAGTACAACGAAACAAGGGAGACAACAAAAGAAGGCCTAGGGATAAGCCCCAGTAAAGTCAAGCTATACAAAAGCCTACAAATTTAAGCAATGGTGCTTAGTCCATAATTGGCAAAGAGTTTTGTTCTACTGGCTCAAAAACCGATGAGGGCGGAAATGTCTTCCCAAATATTGGTAATCGATTTATGCTAGGCTTTGAAGATCCTGTTGTTTATTTCTAACTAAGTGGACCAAAGGATGGCAGAAATCGTATTGAAGGTGATACTTTTAACTATTGTTTTTTGTATTTCTCAATCTTGTAAACATCTCGTAGCTGCCAAACTTTAAATGTCCAAGGCTGAATTAGTCATATACTTATTTAGGGTGCGACTATGCATATTTTATTTAGTGTTTAGCTACTATTTTTTAATCTCGCAAAATAAGTCATACACTTTTTTTATGTGATGTATCAAATTTTAACTTCAAATCAATTTTTGTAGGAATTAAAGTTTAAGGTGGTTTAAGGATGTCACATATTCGGATTTTAGTGTGTTAGGGTGGTACATGGGATGAGGGACGAAGAAAATATGAAGGAGGCATGTTAAAAGGCATTGTTGTCAGTAAAAAAATAACACATAAAGATTTACAGGCAGAATTATATGACCTTGCAGAAGTTGACCCTATAGAGTTCGACATAATGATAATATGCATATATGAGATAAAAGTGGGAGATAAAAGTGGAACACGAAGCTCCTCCATTTGAGTTAAGCAATGACCATGGTCAACAGTTTTATATTCTTAGTGAAAATCCATTGGAGGTCCCTATATACGTCTCATTTGAGCCTAGAAGCAATCGAAGCAAGAAAGTGTTAAACAAAGATTAAAATTCAGTATCCGGGAGCAGCCAAGTTCATAACTTAAACCCTCATCCTCCAATTGCAATGGATACATTAAATGAGAATGTTCATATTTGTGAAGTTCAAATTGGCTTGTGTGATAACATGATAGGAACCACTTCAGCTATATGGGAATCATATTAGTCATATGATTTGAAAGATGATACTTTTATATGGGAGCCAGTTGAGATGAACAGTGAATCGTTTGACATCCCACAACATAGAGATGCTCCGACAATAGATTACAAAGGAAAATCTAAAGTTCATTACAGCTCTTCTAGCTGAAAGTTGAAGACAGAAATGAGTGATTGGTCCGAAGAAAGCTCTACAAGTGAGGAGTTGGATGTAGGACAAATATTTTTTTGCAAGAGAGATTTGTAGTAAAAAAATCTATAAAAGAGGTTCTTTTTGTTAGATGCATTGACAACAAGTGTGGTTGGAGATTGCGAGTGATGAGATTGAAGGATTCAATGTTCTATTGCTTCATTCCATGAGCATGTTCGAGCTTTGCTACAACGTTGGTTTTGGGAGAGTCTAGAGAAAGGCTTTTAAAGTGACGTCTACATTGAATAAATGGGCAGAGTTAGTTCTACAAAAAGAAACAAGAACGAGCTTTGACAATGAAGGTCAACCCAATTGACTGTTACCAATTCCATGTTAAAGATTTAGATAAAGAGGAGGTCGTAAATCTTCATACTCAAGAGTGCACTTGTAAGGAGTTTCAAGCTGAGCAACTACCATGCCCACATGCCATTGCTGCAGCACGGGATCGCAATATAAATGTTTATAGTTTATATGCTAACTATTACACCAATGAATGTTTGTTGACAACATATTCGGAGGTTGTCTACCCAGTTGGAAATCAGTCGGATTAGAAGACAAGTAAAGAATATGTACATATGACTGTCTTACCTCCGAAAGTAGTCAAAAGAGTTGGTCGACCGAAGAAAAAAAGGATTTCAAGTGTCGGTGAAGCACCGAAATTGCATAAGTGTGGTTAATGTAAAGAAATATGCCACAATAGATTAACGGGTGCCAATCCAATTTCATACACCGAGAAATCGAGCATACAAGATTAGTCCCTGTCTTGGTATGTAGTATTAGTTTTATACTTGCATTGGTAATGTCCTTATATCTGTCCTTATATAGTTTTTGTTTATTTGTCTTCGTATGCAATATTAGTGTGTTTTTTTTCAATGATGGTTTCTGTCTTAGTATGAATGATGGTTTAGGTCTTGGTAACATATTTTGAGATACTTCAATGTCTCATTGTTTGGTTCTCTAAATGGAGTGCTTATATTGTAGTATTAGTGTCTCATTCTCCAAGTGTGTTTTTTCAATGATGCTTTATGTCTTATATTGTAGTATCACAGATTCATCTACTTCCTTGTTCTATTTGTTTTTTTTCCCATGTTTTGACTCCCTGAAAGTTATCCTCATTCATTTATTTTCATCTTTTGCCTTTGCTTTTGTAAACCATAATTAATTTGTATTTATTCTGACTATTTTCTCCCTCGTTGGTCAAGTTTTTCTTGGTTTGAAGCTATAGTTTGATGTGTAACGTAAAGAGAACCCAATGTGTAGTGTAAATCATTCTCCAAGTGTGTTTTTTCAACTAGTGCAGGTCATAGCTTGGTTTGTGCTTGAGTTGTTTGCAAGATCATAATGTAAAAAAAGTTTCTTGTTTTAATGCAGGTGGAAGATGGTCATAAAAAAGTTTCCTGAGTTGTTTGTAAGATCACTAAAGTCATCTCTCTGACAAAGCTAACTTGAAGACTTTGCTTCTACAACTTGAAGACTTTCCTTCTCTTTTTATTTATTCTACTTTGTATTTTTTTCTTCTCTGGATATAGTTTGGTTTTGACTACCACCTTTTGGTTTTGGTTATCAAAATAAACGTGAACATTTTATAGAATATTTACTTATGAAATTTTTGTCATGATGTTTGTATTACTTTGCTTGTAACAGCCATTTTATATAGTATTAGGCCTAAAAGAAGCTTGTAACAGCCAGATTTCTAAAAATAAAAGTATAGGAGTATGCTTTGCAGGTTTAACTAATTACTTTAGTGCTTTTTTAAGCTTCTATTCAATTCCTAAAAGCCCAAGTGAAAGGAAAATGGGGGTGTGGGTGCTGCAACTACATCACATAAGCATAAGCATGAGAAAAGTTACTTTGTTATATTAACTGTTTTTTTTTTCTTTCTCCAAAAACCAAAAATTATAAACACTTGATTTGGTTTTGTCTCAGCGGAATTGCATGTCCTTTCAACTTACTCTGATTCTGTAAGTTTCCCTTTCTCTTTGCTCTCTAATTGACATTTTCTCCTTCATCCTCTTTTTCAATTTTCATTCGTTTTGTTATATTAAAACAATGTTTTGATTGTTATAGAAACTGAGTTTTGTTTTGTTTTTGTTTTAGTTTCTGGGATAGGTTGTGTTTTTTCTTTCCTTTTTCCTCATCAACAAATGGAGAAGATAGATATAAAATTCAATATGGAAGAAGATGATCCAACAGAACTTCCAAAGTTTAAAGATGTGAAGAAAATGACGAATGAGATCAATACAAAGCTTAATTCTGAGTTGGAATATGTTAAGAGAAACAAAGAGTCTGCCGTAGGAAAGACGGAGGGATTGGAATAGTATCAATATGGGGTTGACCTGGGACTGGAGCCATCGATTGCTGAAGAATCGGGTACCCTATAGGTAAGCTATTATTATTAACTACACTGCAAAAGGGAGCACCATAAAGGAAGGGTGTCAAAAGTTCATTCTTCATGGTTTCTATAAAAAAGTTCATTCTTCATGGTTTCTATAAGTAGTTTGTTTGTTTGTTTGAGGTACTCATGCCCTTGCCAAGTTCTTTGCTTCTTTGTGGGCTTCTGTCAACAATCTTTTTCATAGTTCTCTTAGCTTTATTTTGCTTGATTGAAGGACTTTCTTTTAGGTAGCTTCCTCTTTTTTTGTATGTCCATGCGTTCTTTCATTTTTTCTCAATGAAAACGTGGTTATTCATTAGAAAAAAAAGGAACGTGTTTCCTATTAAAAAATGTGTTGATTGGTGTGCATAAGTTCATGGTTTCTTTGGAAGGTTGTAGCAGCTTTCAATTTTAAGAGTTTGGTTTTCATAACGTTACTTTTTGTTTTCGAACTCTCCAATTCTTTTGGCGAATACATTGGAAATATTTTGTTCTTTCAATGTTTATATTCTTTGGCTAAACTAAATCTTTATATCGGTGTATTTGTTGTTTCGTATATATTTTTCTTTTTCATTAATTTTCAAAATTTATATGCCTTAAGTTTCTTGTTAGAAAAAAGAAGTTATAGCTAGGGGTGAAAAAACCCGAACCGAACCGAACCGAAGAACCGAACTGAACCGGTTCGGTTGGGTTCGGGTTGGATTGGGCTTCAACAACAACATTAACGAACCGAACAGAATTGAACTGGGTCGGTTCAGGTCAGTTCGGTTCAAATGTAAAATAGGTTAAAATTGATTTCGTTCGTCTTCCTCCATCTGCGCCGTTCTCCGTTTGTTCTGTCTTCCTTCTTCTGTTCACGTGGGTCTCAAAAAAGAGGAAGAAAAGTCTTCACCAAATCGTTCCTTTCAAGCCCAATCTCCGATCCTCTTTCTTCCTTCTTCCTTCTTCTGTTCACGTGGATCTTCTCTGAGTTCGATTTCGACGATTCTCTATCCATAATTATGTTTCATGGGTTTTTTTTTTTAAAAAAAATTTGAATTTGGGTAGCTGGCATATTGAAATGTCCAAATTTTGTTCAAACCCTAGATCTGTGAAACTCCAAATGTTCAAACCCTAGTATGATGTTTATGATAAATCAATTGTTGTGGTGATATTGATTGAGCAAAGAAAAGAAAACAGAGGAGAAGGGGAAGAAATAGGGGAAAAGATGAAAGAGAAGGATGAAGAGAAAAAAGAGAGTAAGGTGACACTTGAGAAAGATAGAAGGAAAGAAGGGGGAAGGAAGGGAAGAAGGAAAGGAAGAAGGAAAGAAGGAAGGAAGGAAGAAAGAACGAAAGAACGAAAGAAGGAAAGAAGGAAAAAGAAAGAAAGAACGAAAGAAGGAAAGAAGGAAAAAGAAGGAAAAAGAATAAAAATAAAGTAAAAGGACTCGACCCGACTCGGTACATTTTGACCCGACCCGAATTCGGGTTGGGTCGGATAGGGTCATAGCGTTGTGGAAACCGTGCACCTCGGGTCGGGTCGATTTTGGAGAAAAACTGACCCGACCCAGCTCAATTACACCCCTAGTTATAGCAATACCAACAGATTGAAACACACACTTGCCAGTTTGAGTCTGAAGAAGTCTTGAGTAAGGTTGAAGCTAAAGATAAAATATACAGTGTTGTACAACATAACTCTAAATTTATAAGAAATGTGAACAAGAGTGCCTAAATCATCTTAATGTCTAGGAGATACATTACAATGCAAAGCAGTGGCAATATCCTCAGCTGAAGGCTGCTGCAATAAGATGGTGGATGAGTGGCCCATTAAAGACAATATTAAGATCCAAAAAGTGGCCAAACTTTGTTTTCCTAAATAAGGTTAACTGATTCGATTTTAGTTTAGCCTTAATATTATGTGTAGTATTTTCAAAATGAGATAAAGAGTTTACTAAAGCATGAAAATGATGAGAAGGATCAATCGAAGTCATACTAAAGCCTGAACACAAAAGAAACAAATAAAATATAATTGAATATGAGACTTACTAAAACATGTATACATTGAAATTTGGATAGGTGCGAGATAAAACATTAAGGTGCGAGATAAAACATTAAGGCGTGAGATAAAACATTAGGGCCTAATAAACTTGCTAAACATGCAAAGAACAATTTTAAACTTTTTAGGAAGGGTAGCAATTTCATTTTGAAACTACTATTGAAATTTTGGTAGGTGTGAGATACATGTGAGATAGGTGCGAGATAAAACATTAGGGCCTAATAAACTTGCTAAACATGCATAGAACCATTCTAAACGGTTAGGAAGGGTACCAATTTCATTTTGAAACTCCTACTGAAATTTTGAAAGGTGCGAGATACGTGCGAGATAAAACAACCTAATAAATTTTGGTAGGTGTGAGATACTTGCGAGATAAAACATTAGGGCCTAATAAACTTGCTAAACATGCATATGACCATTCTAAATGGTTTAGGAAGGTTAGCATTTTCATTTTGAAACTCCTATTGAAATTTTGGTAGGTGTGAGATACGTGCGAGATAGGTACGAGATAAAACATTAAGGTTTAACAAACTTGCTAAACATGCATAGAACCATTCTAAACTGTTTAAGAAGGGTATCAATTTCACTTTGAAACTCCTACTGAAATTTTGGTAGGTGCGAGATACGTGCGAGATAAAACATTAAGACCTAATAAACTTTCTAAACATGTATAGGACCATTCTAAACGGTTTAGGAAGTGTAGCATTTTCATTTTGAAATTTCTAGTGAAATTTTGGTAGGTGCGAGATAAAACATTAAGACCTAATAAACTCGCGAAACATGCATAGAACTACTCTAAATGGTTTAGGAAGGGTAGCAATTTCACTTTGAAACTCTTAGTGAAATTTTAAAATGTAGCTGTCGCCACCCGACGTCCTCAAAAGAGTTAGTTTTAAAAGAAAATAGGAGTCGTCACCAATCTTTTTTACGGTGTGATTGGACACCGAAATAAAGTAAAAGAATTTTAAAAAATGGTCTGCGAAAAATAGAGTTGAGTTCAGGAGTCATTTGTGTGTGGAGAAGGTATTAGCACCCCACAACACCCATTTAAAAAAAACGGTGGTCAAATTTCAAATTTAGAATTGAAAATATTTTTTAATTTATTTTAAAACTAATGTCTTATTTTACCCTCCATTACTCCAATATTTGAAGTAATGATCTCATAAAATAAGTTGAATAATATTCCATTATTTATACTATATATTGAAGGAAACTTCTCACCTTAAGAAAATGAGAAATTATTACAAATTCTCAAAGTCTATCATAGGTTAGTCTTCGAATAAAGTTTTTTTTTTAAAAATATTGATTAAATTCATTTTTTCTTGGGGGATCAAATCTCGGACTCCCAAAGATATTGATCCCTCACCTCAAGAAATTTAGAAAATCGGACTCCCAAATTTCTTAGATTCCGTCGTAGGATTTTATTTAAAGAAAACGATTAAGTTATTAGAAAAGATTGATTTAGGAAACCTTATGAAGCCATAGATAAAATTTTGAAGGTTTTGAAAAGTATAAAAAAATTTAAAACATTATAGACAAAATTGCTAAATGATTAAAAAGTATTTTTATTTTAAGACATAAAGAATTTTAAACTGGAAAGGTTTTAAAACATTATAAATTTTAAATATAAAGAGTTACCTTTAAGTGCATATAACAATAATTATTATGATAGTAATGTGAATAAATAAAAGAAATGAAACATAATAACAAATAAATAAAATAAGGAATGAATAAAGAAAGAAAGAAAAATGGTAGCGGTGTGTCGGCACCATAAAAGATATAAAAATAATAATCATAATAAAAATAATAATAATGATAATAATAAGAAGAACAACAACAACAACAAGTAAAAAAAAAAAAAGAACCGTAATAGTAATAAAATTAAATATAATAATAATAATAATGGTAATAACGATAATAACGATAAAATTTTATCTATCCTCATTTTTTCCCTCTATATTTTAGAGAAAAAAAAATTAAGGTTAAGAGTTGGGATTTAAAAAAAAATGAAATACGGATAAAAATACGAACATTTTTCTTATGTCGTTTTCTTTCACCCTATTTTTTTAGAGAGAAGAAAAAGACTAAAGATTTTTTTTTTTTTAAATGATGATAAAAGAAAAAAAGTAGTAAAAAAATACTAAAATTCTTCTACATTTTCTTTTCTTTCTCCTTATCTTTTAAAAAGAGAAGAAAATAAAACAAAGGATTCGAATCCCAAAGAAATTACCTGTTGTATGAGGTGCGGATCCTTGGGATTAAATCCCTACCAAATGCAACCTTCAACTAAATTTATTTCAAAGTGGGATTTGATTTGCTTAATAAGATAAAGTAAAAGAAAAAATGTAGAGACAATAAAGTAACGAAAAGAAATAAGAAAAAAACTCACATTTTACTGAATTTTTTTCACAGAGATTCACTCTAAATAATAAAAGTTTTGCTAAGCACTCTCTCTAAAGAAAGTTTTTTTTTTTTCTAAGAAATTTTCTTCCTCCATTCCAAATGACAAGGGTCCCTATTTATAGACCCGTGATGTACCACAAATTAGAAAAAAATAATAAGAATAAAATCAAATTTTGATATTATGTTAACAAAACAAATTTTCATTTTCCTAAAATAAATTAAATGAGATATTTTGAGATTTTGTGAAAAATTAATTAATAAATCAAATGGATATTAAAATATTTTTCATTTAAAATTGAATTTCTTTTTTTCCTAAAATGATAAATGAAATATTATAAGATATTATGTTATTACTAATTTTTTACGTTTTTAAAATAAATAAATAAATAAATAATTTAGCCATTATTACTAATATTAGTATTTTTAAAAAAGAAATATATGTGTAGGATAAAAATAGGTGGCTACATGCAAGATAGGTGCAAAATACGTGCGAGATGCATGTGAGATAAAATACAAGTTCATAAGAGGCTTACTAAATCGAATTGCTTGCACTCTTAAACATATATTGTAACACATTTACTAAAATGATTAATAGTAGGAGGAAAGCCTACAATTCCTATGTTTAGGTTTAGGAACAAAACTCATTGAATCACTTGTTTTCAAATGCTCTCTAACAAATGAATCTTAAATAAACTGATTGAACATAGAACGAATTAACATGAGGAGCTGCTTGGTTATACAAGACAACAAAGACTGCATTTTATTGGAACTATATCACTAAAAACATCAACAAAGTAGAGAACAACAATGATGCTTTTGATTATAATAATGTGATTAACTCTAAAAATGATAATGTCTTTCGACATTGTTCTACTGGTAGCTTTGTTGAGTTTTGATGGGATACCAAATATGCTGGGATTAATGTCCTAAACTCCAAGGTATGTTTATATATATAAATATATATATTTGTAGCATGCGAAAGATGAAAATATGTGTGTGTGCTTGTAGGACATATGCATTTTTTCTCTACAGGTATGTTACTTCCAATCATGAATTTCTTACTCACCAGAAGGAATGCATTTCTTCTCACAGTATTACAAATATTTTTTATAAATCAAGTGTAAACCAATCATTAGAAAATAAAACAATCATCATAATAAATTTATTGTATTCCTTTAGTACATAATACTGTGGACATATGCATCAATTTGTTTGCTGAAAAATCTCAATGGTATCAAATAGAGGGATCAGACAAATTTAATGGTATATCTAAAATGTGCCCAACAAAAATCTCATATCTCAACAGACAATTTAAACAATGATCTGTAAAAAAAAATAAAAATTCGTATTACTCACTTGACTTCAAAGAGGAGGAATACGGCACAGAAAACGTAGAGGAGTGGAGAAGAAATGGAGAGGTCTGGTGAAAACGATGCTGAAGTCGAAACTATTGGCTCTAAGAGTTCACCAGAGTTGAAGTCGAAACTAAAAACAGAGAGACATTCACTGGAGTTGAAGTCGAAACTAAAAATAGAGAGGCGTTCACCAGAGTTGAAGTCAAGAGGCGTTCACCAGAGGCACCGAAGTTGAATGAAGTGGGAGTGAAGTTGAAGTGGAAGCGGGAGAGTTCAAAAGAACGAGTTTTTTTTTTTTTTTTAATGTTTTGTTTTGTTTTTAGGTTGAAGAGAAGAAAAGGAAGAAAAATGAATGAAGGACAATTTAGACTTTTCACTTTCAATTTGCCCCCAAAATCTACTTTTTAGAAAATCAATCTTAAAACTCATTTACTCCTCTCTTTTTATCCTATTTTTGGCAATTTCCCACTAAAGTTTTCGTCGACCCGAATACAACTTAAACCTTATCTTTTGAACTAAAATTACATTTTTTTTCTTTCAAGTATATAAAATATTGTACCCTATAGAACATTCCAAGAACGAGATTAAAAGAAGTTAAATAATTTTGATCTTTGTGCTATTTGCAACTCATTCTTTTTTAATGAATATATTATATACTTTTTAGAGGTTTTTTCCAACTTATTACTTAGAACAAAATCACTGACAAAACTTATTGCAATTGAAGTCTAAATATTTTTTCAAATGTTCTATTTTTTACCATTTTTCTTATAAAAATTTAATTTTTAAATCTTAAATATTTTTTTGAATTTTTTTCTCATCATAATTTGAAAATACTTTTTTTTATAGATGTGAAAAAATTGTTATTATTTTGATTTTTATTCAATAAAAGACATCATGTTAATATGCTTTCAACATTTATAAATAGAGAAGTAGTAGACTAAATTTATTTTGGAAAAGTGAACCAAAATCTAACAATGTATACTAAATTTTGAAACTATTAAAATTGTAAGATTTATATTTGAACAATTGAACGTCTGTAATCTGTCTTTTTGTATCCACATAAGCATCCAATCACATGTTGCAACACCACAATTTTTTTCATTTTTTAAAAAGAGAACTTTTTCTAGTACATTTTTTTCAGTTGAAACAAATACATGAAATTAAAGATGAGTATTGCAAAACCACCTAAATATTGCTCAAATAGAAACGAAGGCAATTTAAGGCATGTAAGGCTTGGTGTGAGCCAAATACTCCCACTCGTTTGATAGCCATGAAAGGAGAACCACAAGCTCCCCATGTTCTAATCTTTCCTCTTCCCTTCCAAGGCCATATCAACTCCATGTTGAAGCTGGCAGAACTCCTTTCAATAGCAGGCATCACTGTTACATTCCTCAACACCCCTCACTTCCACCGCCAACTCACTCGCCACTCCGATGTTCTCTCTCGCTTCTCTCGCTTTCCCACCTTTCGCTTCCACACCATCATCGATGGCCTTCCACCTGACCACCCTCGAACGATTGAGTTCTTCGCCCAAATCATATCCTCCTTGGACTCCATCACCAAGCCAATTTTCAGAAACTGGCTGGTTTCTGGGCATTTCGGTTCCAATCTCACTTGCGTGGTGCTAGATGGTTTCCTTAAGAATTTTATTGATGGCGATGAAGATGAAGTTAAACAGCCTATATTTGGTTTTCGTACTGTCAGTGCTTGTTCTGTTTGGGCTTATCTTTGTGCTCCTCATCTCATTGAAGATGGCCAACTTCCTATTAGAGGTACCTTATCTTCCTATTTGTGCTTTAAATTTTAAATTTTGTGATGAGTGGGTGTGTGTTTTATTACTCATTAAACTCTACACCCACTTGTTTCTACTCATAGTTTGAAGAGATAATTGAAAGTTTGCACTGAATTAAGAGCATATGTTTACCTACCACCTAGAACCTTACCTCAATTTTGTGGGCTGCACAACCGTGTGGAACCATGCAGTGTTTTTTTCCTTGTTTTTTCAAGTGATAAAAGTGAGATACAATCGAAAAAAACAGTTTTGAAAGTTTGAAGAATATGTTAAAGAGAATTTAATTACTTTTAAGTTAAAAATTATTTGTATGTGTTCAGGTGCGTACTATTTTAGTTTAAGTCACAAATGACCTAATGAGAGATGCAAACGAATTGAAATTCAAAGATCAAGTAAGTTGGAGGCCAAAAACGCTCTCTTAAATGTTAGTCTAAAAGAATGGAAACAATCGTAAAGTAATAAAAAGGAAAACAAACATAATCTTCACAAATACAAAATTTAAAAGGGTACATGACTTAAGTAATTAACATCAGTATGTCGTTGTGTAATTTTATACATTCAGTTCATTTTTAAAAAAAATTAAAATATGTTTTATGTAATGTATTATGAATGAAGGTGAGGAAGATATGGACAGAATGATCACGAACCTACCAGGTATGGAAAATCTTCTTAGATGCAGAGACCTTCCTGGTTTATGCCGAGTCACAGACACAAACGACTCTGTTCTTCAATACACTCTCAAACAAACTCAAGGAAGCTATCAGTTTCACGCCCTCATACTGAATTCATTCGAAGATTTGGAAGGACCCATTCTCTCTAAAATTCGAACTTTATGCCCAAATCTCTACACTATCGGACCCCTTCATTCCCTTCTCAAAACCAAACTCTCCCACGAAACAGAGTCTCTCAACAATCTTTGGGAAGTGGACCGGACCTGCTTGGCATGGCTCGACAATCAACCGCCGGGATCCGTCATTTACGTTAGTTTTGGAAGCATTACAGTGATGGGAAATGAAGGGCTCATGGAGTTTTGGCATGGATTGGTGAATAGTGGGAGGAATTTCTTGTGGGTCATACGGCCTGACCTTGTTAGTGGCAAAAATGGGGAGATTGAAATACCGGCGGAGTTGGAGGAGGGGACGAAACAGAGAGGGTACGTGGTGGGGTGGGCACCGCAAGAGAAAGTGCTTTCGCACGAAGCAGTTGGTGGGTTTTTGACTCACAGTGGTTGGAATTCGACTTTAGAAAGCATAGTAGCAGGGAAGCCGATGGTTTGTTGGCCGTATACGGCGGATCAGCAAGTGAACAGTAGATTTGTAAGCAATGTGTGGAAATTGGGAGTTGATATGAAGGATTTGTGCGATAGAGAAATTGTGGCAAAAATGGTGAATGAGGTTATGGTGAATAGAAAAGAGGAATTTATGAGATCGGCGATTGAGATGGCTAATTTGGCAAGGCGAAGTGTGAGCCCCGGTGGATCGTCGTATGCTGATTTTGATCGTCTAGTAAACGAGATAAGATTGTTGAGCCTCAGCCAATAGAGACCAGTTACTTTGGGTTTTCTTCTAAAAAATTGTTCTTTTCTTTTTAACTTAATTTCTTCTTTCTCACTCCTCTCTCTTTTCAACTATTTCAATCCTTAAAATTGAAATTTCTAATCTTGTTAATTTTCAACTATTTCAATCCTTAATTTTCTAATCTTGTTAACTTAAACTCTGAAAATTGAAATTGTTTTTCTCTAAAACTCAAACTATAACTTTTTATAACTATATTTATTTAAATCATCTAACTTACCTACGTGTATCCAAATAAAACATAAATTGGTGTCTGTTTTCTCTTGGCTTTTTTGAGTTTTTCTTGTTCTTACATTCTCTTATAATTGGAGGGTTTAAAAGAAAGTGAAAACATAAAAACCATAAAATCTTAAGAGACATTTGGGACAATGAGCAACTTTTATAATAGTGTGTTGTGTTATTATAGTCTGTGTGATCTCTATGTTTGTATGAAAACTATTATAATCAAAGGAATTTGAAAAAAAAAAATTTCACGCTTAAAAAGAACTACATAATCGCATCATGATTGGAGTTTTCCTAACTAATTATATTATAAGGAGTTAACGCCTCATTCTAAAAATTCAATCCCCTTATTCTAAACTATCATTTATAACTTAATCATGTAAACTGAATATGAAAATAAATACTTTAGAATAATTATTATTAAAACATAATTTGCCCTTAAAATTCACCCTCATGATCGAGGTTTTCCTAACTAATTATATTATACAGAGTTTAGCATTCTTTTATTCTTTTTTCCAAGAATTCAAACCCTCTTCCCTAAAATTGAACTCAATTTTAATTTATTTTTCTAGTTGAGTCTTAATCTTAGCATTATTTTCCAAGTTGAATCTTAATCTTAGCATTATTAAAACCAGAAATTCTTTAGGAAAAAGATGGAATTTTTAATTAAACCCATCAACTTCTTGTTGGGATCTATTCTTAATATCAATTAATGTATTATGTATGTATCCACATTTCATCTTCAACATCAAGCTCAACTTCATCGTCAAAGGCCAAGAAGAAAGGCAGGCCAATAATTGAATTTGGTACCACCACCCATCTATAACTATAACATGAATACCATGCATATATATATATATAGCAACTCAAGTTCCTGGTTACCAAAAGATCACCGAAAAGATGGTCCCAAATCTCAATCATATACATTTGAAACCGTCTAATCTGAAACAAAAAAACAAAGAAAAACTGAAAGAGAGATGGGGAAAAACTCAAATAAACAATGATAAATCCAAGGAAAATCGGCAGAACTTGGCAAAATGCTACTGGAGTTTGAGAAAACTGTGAATAAATCTTGAGGGAATGATTGAACCAACTGACGTGTAGAAAAAGTAAAAATATTGTAGTTTCTGTCTGTCTTTGGCCATCGATTCATCTTCGTACATTATTCTTCACTTTCCATTTTGAATACCTCCTCTACTCCACTTAACCATCAAAATGGTAATGAAAAAAAAAAAAGTAGCCCCATTGTTCTTCACTCCACAGATACAATAATGTTGAAGCTTTGCAATCTTCTACAACTACTTTTTCTAGAGAACATAGAAATGTCTGCATGAAATGTTTTCTAAATCATCAAATTCAGATTGCGAAGGATCATCTAGAACATGAGCAATTAATGTTCATTTACTAAATCCAAACAATACTATTGGGTGGAAAATTTGTGAAAGGAAAATATATTATTATTTTGTCTTACATTGCATTTCCATGTTGATTAATTTGCAATGTGGAAGTTCTTTCATATACTCATTATTCATTCATGGGTTTAGACTCTTAGGATACCTAAGTTTTGAAAAGAGAGAGGAGATAGACAAATGTAGATGATAAAATCTTTATTAAAAAAAGTTAAAGATTTATCTACCTTTTAAATTAGCCATCAAATTGAGGGCTGTTTGGAGGAGGGAAAGGAAAAAACTAACATACTTCTTTCTACGTTTGGGGCAAACATTAGGGAGAGGGAAGGGAATAAGTTTAGCAAATATAATTATCCTAAACCCTAAACCCTAAACCCTAAACCCTTATTTCTTCTTAATCCTTTCTTCCTAACCCTTCTCTTTCTTCCATAAATAATTTTACATTCACATCAAACTTTTCTCTTTTCTCAAAATATAAATATTTTTTTCTTTAATAATTATATTTTAACAAATGTAATTATCTTTTCATTTTTTTCACAATAATTTTATATATATATATATATCCACATATACATATAATTATCAAACTTCTAACAAAATTTCACTCTTCAATTTAATTAAATAAACACTAAAAAATATTTAATTAAATTCAAATTCAACAACACTAAAAACTCAAATTCAATAATTAATTAAATATTCAACCCACAAAACCATAAATTCTAAATCAAATATCATGTGATTGTATGTTCGCTTGAATGGCATGACCCATTTTTGTTTTGGTTTTCATTGCTTTTTTTATTATTATTTTGCATTATCATGGTGTACGATGCAATTGACGTTCACCGTTTAACTGCATTCCAAATAAATTATTTTTTTGTATTTCATTTTCTTTCAATGATATTATGTTCGTCGTCGTTTTTTAAATCGATTCTTAACGATATGCAATTTTTCAATATTGCACTTACAAGATCAATTTTAAAAAATAGATATAATTTATTTTGTACATAAAACATCAATAAATTTATTGACACGAAAAGCTTGCATACAAAACGTTCAAAATTGACATCGTATTTACGAAACATAATGCAACATGTTTTTCGATAAAAATTTCAAATATCGGTAAATTAATAATACAAATATTTATGTATTGGATCTGCGAAACAAATTTTTTTAGAAAAATACACGAGTACTAATTAAAAAAATAATAATAATAAAATTTCTCAATATTGCACTTACAACATTAATTTTTTTTTTAAAATAGATATAATTTCTTTCGCACAGAAACATCAATAAATTTATTGACACGAAAAGTTTTCGTACAAAACATTCAAAATTGACATTGTATTTACGAAAAGTAATGGAACTTGTTTTTTGATAAAAATTTTAAATTTCAGTAAATTAAAAATACGAATATTTATGTATTGATCTATCGAACGAATTTTTTTTAAAAAAATACAAGAGTAGGAATTTAAAAAATAAAATAAAATTTCTCGATATTGCACTTACAATATCAATTTTTTAAAAAAATAGATATAATTTATTGTACACGTAACGCATCCATAAATTTATTGGCATGAAAAGTTGCCTACAAAACTTTCAAAATTGACATCATATTTAAACTAATGGAACATATTTTTCGATAATAATTTCAAATTTCGGTAAATTAAAAATACGAATATTTGTGCATTGGATCTACAATACGAATTTAAAAAGAAAATACAAGAGTACGAATTTAAAAAAATAAAGAAATAATAAAAGTTCCCAATATTGCACTTACTACATCAATTTTTGAAAAATAGATATAATTTCTTTCGCACGTAACACATCAATAAATTTATGGACACTAAAAAATTGCTTACAAAACATTCAAGTGACATTGTATTTATGAAAAATAATGGAACATGTTTTCTGATAAAAATTCCAAATTTCGGTAAATTAAAAATACGAATATTTGTATATTAGACTTACAAGACGAATTTTTTTTAAAAAAAAAAATACAAGAGTGTAAATTAAAAATAATAATAATAATTTTTTTTGTTATAATCCTTCCCTAAACAAGGATTATGATAATCTACAACAAAAATTATTATAATCCCCATATTCTTCGTTATAATAATCGTTTGATTTTTCATAATCTCATTTTCCATATTCCTTTCCTTCTCCCCTCCTCCCAGAGGGTCCCTAACTTTTCAAACTTTAAAATTTTCCATAGTACTGACATACATCATCATTAGCCAAAACTACACAAACATTCAAACTTTTTTCTTAAATAAGGTAAACGGAGAAAGTAACGACAAAAATAAGGTTGATGCTAAACTATTGACAAAAATAGGGTAGCTTTGGCCCCACACCTTATTTTATCATTATTTATATATATATTACACATGGCCTTACACTTTCTTATTTTATTCAATATTTATATTAATTTTGAGTTCCACATCTTGTTTTCTTTTTTTATTTTCATATATATATATGTGTGTGTGTGGGGGCCCATACTTTCTTCCTTTCTTAATTATATAATACAATCTAAACATATCTTCCTTTATTAAAATTAATATCAACTTTTCATTTTTATTTTTTTCTTTATTTATATATATTTATTAAATATTTAAATTCTAAAAATATATTTACTTATTAAAATTAATATCAACATTCTAATTTTAATTGATTCTTTTCCTTTTTTCTTTATTTATATATTATATATATTAAATATCATAATATTCAATATTTAATTTTTCTTATTAAATTTATATTTTCTAATTTAATTTGATTATTTATTAATCAAAATTATACATATCATTTTTTCAAATTTTAATGTTCATGGCAAAAGAAAAAAAGAAAAAACAAGAATCGTAAATAATTTAAAAGAAAATTAATGTTCGATTTCAAATTAAATTCAAAAAACCTATCCTAATCAAATTAAGAAACTGTTTTGTATAATTAGTATCAAAGTCTAACATGTGTTCGGCCTCATTTAATTTAATTTTTTTTTAAAAATAATTAAAAAAAAAAAAATCCTTAGAAAATTTGGTATGAGAGTCGTACGACATTTACCTAAGCTAGAAATTGAAACAAATAAATAATTTTTTTTTCCAGGTTTTCCCAATTCTTAATAAAATCTGGAAATCCCCAAGAGAGTCACTCCATCCTCCTCCATAGCCACAAACTCTGCAGCCGCCCATGGAGGAACCACAAACAACCTCTCCCCATGTTCTTCTCTTTCCTGCCCCGGCCCAAGGCCACATCAACGTCATGCTCAAGCTCGCTGAGCTTCTTTCCCTCTCCTCCATTCGTGTCACCTTCCTCACTACCGAACACTCCTACAGCCAACTCACCCTCCACTCCGACGTCCTTCGCCGCTTCTCCCTTTTTCCCTCCTTCCATTTCCGAACCATCTCTGACGGCCTTCCCGTATCCCACCCTCGCACTTTCTCCCACCACTTGCCTGAAATGCTCCACTCATTCGTATCCGTTACCAAGCCCTTGTTCAGAGACATGCTCCTTTCACCCCATTTCTCCTCCGATCTCACTTGCCTCATTCTCGACGGCTTCTTCAGCTACCTTCTTGATATCGATGACGATTTTGTTAAAGTACCCGTTTTCTGTTTTCGTACTTTTGGTGCTTGTTCTACCTGGACCATCCTCTCTATTTCTAATCTAATCAAACAGGGGCAACTTCCGATTAAAGGTACCAGATCTTAATTTCTACCGCAGCTTTTTTTAATTTTTAGCTAATTATATTGATCAATTATTACTATCTTAACAGGGGAGGAAGATATGGATAGGATTCTAGATAACGTTCCCGGTATGGAGAATCTTCTCCGATGCAGAGATCTTCCTGGTTTTTGCAGAGCCACTGACCCAAACAATGACCCAATTCTTCAATTCATTGTGAGTGCGTTTATTCTAAGCACCAAATTCAATGCCCTCATAATGAACACATTCGAGGATTTGGAAGGACCCATTCTCTCTAACATTCGAACTTTGTGCCCAAATCTCTACTCAATCGGACCTCTTCATGCCCTTCTCAAAACCAAACTCACTCACGAAACAGAATCTCTGAACAATCTGTGGGAGGTGGATCGAAGCTGTCTGACGTGGCTGGACAATCAAGCGACGGGATCCGTGATTTACGTCAGTTTTGGTAGCATTACGATGATGGGTAATCGCGAACTCATGGAGTTTTGGCATGGATTGGTGAATAGTGGGAGGAGTTTCTTGTGGGTCATACGGCCGGACCTTGTGCAGGGCAAACATGGGGAGATT